>JAODKC010000137.1:4551270-4568752 GCA_026777985.1 Mormyrops attenuatus
GGGGGATGAATAGTCATCTTAACAGGTTGATAGGCCTTTGGGGGATCAATAGTCATCTTAACAGGTTGATAGGTCTTCAGAGGATGAATAGTCATCTTAACAGGTTCTTGTTTTGTTTGGAAGATGTTGTGTAGCTCTTGCTCCAATACTGCTTATGCTTGTTGTTCATCGCAAGCTCAGCCTAGCTACATTTATGGCAAGCCGACTACTTGGCAGCTAAATAAAATAAATGTAAATGGTACACCCATCCTACTGCTGTAGGATTCACAATATTAATGTTTAGCATTTTACTGGGGTAAACACTCTGCTATTGAAATTGAATATCTAATGACACATACTGTAAATGATTATGTATGTGCACAATGAATGAAGTATTTTGCTCCTTCATCCAACAGTTCACAAGTTAGCAATTTCTTGAATAAGCCTGGCGTAAATGCAAATTTTTATTATGTTGTAATACAACTGAGGTGTAAACAAAAGCTGCTTTGACCCATGAACTGCGGACATTGTCCAGAGAATCAGGTCCCGACAGTGTCCAGAGTTACCTTTTCACACATGTGGCACACAGCCGGAGACTGTATCGAATGTGTTCACACCTACTAGAAATACTCTGTGTCTTTCTCCCAACAATTCACAATTTAGCAATTTCTTGAACGAGCTCGGCATAAAAGCAGATCGTTTATTCTGTTATCACCTACTGGAATTACTCTGATTGGTGTAAATGAGGGGTGGTGCTTGCGTAGAGCAAGCAGGAGGCAGGGTATGACACAAAGAAGTAGGCTGCGGAAATCACAGTATTTTGTTTACAGTGTAGAGCCGCGTTGCGGAGGAAAAAGAGGAAAGAGGCAGTCATCACAAATCGAGCGCCAAAAAGAAGGTGTCTTTATTTTAGCTCGCTAAACACTGAAAAAACCTGCGCCAGGAGAGTCCCAGCTTGGGCGTGCGCTCACCACCAAACCCTGCGCGCACAAGTAAGGGAGAATGTAAATTCTGCTTAAATGGTAGGAGCCCCAACAACAGCCCTACTGACAGAAGTTCCCGAATCTCATTGTCTCCAGTTAGCCATGTTCCTTGGGGTTTTCTTCCTCTTAATATCCCTTCTTCTTCGCCCTTAGGTGTCTGTATTCTTCTGTTTTCGTGCCAGTCGCATGATAAACACATCATCAGCACACCTACTTGCTTGAGGTGGATTCTCCAGAATTCCCCCTGCTCCATTCACACATGGGGGTCAGTCAGAAATTATCTGGACTTTGTACTAGCAAGATAGCTGGGTAAAGGCCTGTTAATGTCCAGTATGACTGATTCACACATCTACGTTCACACATACAGCCCCTCTGGATAACGTCTAGAAAAGTTCAGGGTGGCAGTGTGTGTCTGAAAGGGGCTTGTTGTGTATGCTGTAAGGAAACTGCAATGTGTGACTGTTTTCTGGTGCCTGGCTGACCTTCTGGAAGGGTCCCCACAGCTTTGCAAAATTCACACAATTTTCAGTATACTGGATGGGTTGGGGGTGGTCTTTCAAAACATCATTCTAATTTGTTAGTTCTGCTTGTAATGTTGTTTTCCCTTTTCATGACCCTGGGTAGCTGGACTGGAAAGCATATAATATATATTTATTTAGTAACATCTCTTGATATGTGAGGAACCTTGTAGGTGCTGGTGGAAGGTAACACAGAGGTCTTTTCTACTATCGTATTTGGCAGAGTGGTAGGATCACCGGTAGGAAATACAGGTCAGTAGTTGTTGGCCAGGCCTCTGCATGTTTTTTTTAGCTGGTACAGATTTGCAAAATGCAAATGTAATATCTCAAGACAGTCACTGTTTGCTCCTGAAACTAATGAAATGTGAAAGACTTTAATTCATGATGCCACATATCAACATTTTTAAGAGAAAACTGAATTGTTTTGTCCTATTAGCTGGGAACCCATATTCATAGCATCGTCATTAAATAGGTATTGATAAAGCTTTATTTTAAAACTCTGCAAGACAAGGGTGTGGGGGCTGATGGAATCAGCCTAGGATGCTTTACACATGTGCCAGTAAGCTCTGCTGAGTCCTACGGTATCTGATCTCCCTCCCTCTGAGTCTGCAGAAGATACCTCAGCTCTGGAAAAGACATCCGGTGTCCTTCTTCCATTTCGGACCAATCGCTATACGATATATCATGAAGACCCTTGATCGGCTGGTACTGAAACAGTCCTGACCACTGGTAACTAGTGTTGTGTTGGAGTCCTGCCTATGTTTAAGAAATGGAGTCAGAGTCAAAACCGAGTCCTACGGGGGGGTACGAGATGAGACTGGGTCTATTACCAGAGTTGGGTAACAAGTTCAATTCTAGACTATGAATCTGAATTGAATAACCTTAAATTGAAAAATGCCTAAAAATATATTTTAAATCAATTGCATTTATCTGACATTTTTATAAATGTCCCCAGCTAGCTACCTTAAACCCCCCTCCTCCTGAATTACCCCTTATTGTACGATACACAGAAATGTTCAATGAATTCAAGCTTTCCTGCCTGGTTTTTTCCTTCCTGCTTAATGCCAAATTTGTCCATCATTAATTGATCATTTTAACCTCTACCTTAGCCAGCTAGCCAGTCAGTTACTGTACATCATAAAACTACCTAGCTAGTAGCTACCATCAGCAATCATTTTAAAATATACCCAATAACTTAATTTAAGCATGTAGATAACAATGTGCAGCTACCAAACGTTTGAAGTGTTTAGTTGGAAGGTGGTGTGTGACTCAGAAGGTTAAGTGTCTCAAACTTTGCTGGTTTGATTCCGCTTCCAACAGATCAATCACTCCACTAGTAGGCCCATAAGGGGGAAACTGGGAACAATTTTTGAACACGGTCAGTTTTTCAACAGATTTTTAACACACTTAAAACAGACAAATCAAAGACGTGAATTTCGCACATATGCAATAACTCCCTGTCACTTTAAAGGTTCTGTTTTCGTATGAAAGATTAGATACCACCCAAGCCTAAACTGACCCCGTTTATCGACTGTCCCCTGTATCTCCTAAATCCTTTAAACATAACTACTTCAGGGAAGCTAAACACTGACTAACTGTCTCTCTGGAGACCTAAGTCTGCAATGTGTAAAATGATAATAATAGTAATAATCAATCTTCGAGCTGTGTATCCAGCACAATGCCACAGGGTTCTGTACTAAATATGCCAATGTAGTTTGATGTATTCATTTGTATTTTTTTAAATGTATTAATTTTGTAACATATTCCTTAATAAATAAATTCCTTGTCATAGAAGGTAATACTTTTACTTCTGATGTTTAGTTTCATGCTGTTAATTATAATTATAATCCTGGTATTTAATAATATGGCTGTTAGCTTCAGCAATAACTGCACCCCTCTTAGCGATAATGACAAAATGACAAATCATTTCCCCTAAAAAATGACTTAAGACATTAAACATCGCTATGTATATAATACAGAGATGTTGGCATATAATGGAAAGCGCCCCCTGCAGGGTGTCATGAGCTACTTTTTTTACTTCTCCCACTGGAATGCTGATTACATTCACATGACAATGAATCATTAGAGCAATTCCTCAGTCAGCAGGAGAGTTTACCACCACTCAAACCAAGCATGGGCCCTCTGGTCTGGGAGCCCTCTGTTGGCCACAACCTTTCCCTACGCTAAATATTAAACCAACGTGTTCCACATTTAGATGCTGGAGTAGCATGGTCTGCTGAGCTGCTAGCTAGCTTCTGACTCTACTCACTATCTATTTATTTAGTTTTGAGGTGGGGCCCCGACGTGTCTTTTTGAGTGGGGCCACTGAAAGAACAAACCGGCCCATCGTTAGCGTAAAATGTTATATTAAAAATGTATAACCCCTCGAGATGCTGTGTTTAATAGAGCAGCTTTGGTCTGAAATAGATCCTAAGGTAATATGGACTCAACCCTGAACTAACATATGGGATAAAATAGTTGACACTTAGGATGAAACAGGCAGTAGCCAAGCAGGGCTGTGATGCAGCCTCGTTTCCAAGAATTCAGCTTCCTCAGTTTTGCACACAATATATTTGAATCTGTCTTTTGTATATAAAAAGAGCACATATATTACTCTATCTGTTTCCCGATGTCGCTTTAATCTCGACGTTGCCAGGCAAGCTGCCCAGCTTGGGTTAACGCGTTTCATTTAGCAGTCTGGAAAAAATGTGACAGTGGAATCCAGGGAACTGAACTGTGTCATGATTTTATTGTTCTGTGCGCGATATTTGCAGCTTATTTGTATAGTTTTTGGGCACTGCAAACAGGGAGTGAACACAATCCAGTGCTCCTGGGTGAAGTATTAGCATGTCCCCTTGCATTTGCTATGACTGAAGATGAGCATTATTTTTGTTTTATAAAACAATGTGTCACACACTGCATTATGCTGCGAACTGAATCCCGTGGATTTCCTTCCATTCCAGCTGGCTCATTCACATTTGGAGATCTGGATATTTGAGGATTTTAAAAGACAACTGTAAGAAAAAAGTTTGGACTTTTGTAGTGTTCTCTGCATTTTAGAATAAAGACATCAAAACTAACATAAAATAACAACTATGGAATTATGCACTGACCAGAAAATATTAAACAAAAAAATGGCTCTTTGGGTTGGGATTCAGAAGGTTGCTGGTTCAAATCCCTAGTTCGGCAGAGTGATGTACCTTGAGCAAAGCCCTTAATCCCAACTGCCCCAGGGACTGACTGACCCTACTGTCTCCTCTATACCAGTTTCATGAGGTGGCCTCCTGGGATGCTTTTCCACCTGTCCTGATGGAGGTCCCACATATATGCTGAGCTCTCACTGGCTGCTTTTCCTTCACTCTCTGGTCAAACTCATGCAAAACCATTTCTACTGTGTTTAGGTCAGGTGGCCGGGTCATGTGATGCGACACTCTGTCACCCTCCTTTGTAGGTGTCTTGGCGTATCGATGCTTTTGACTGGTATTGTTGATGTGTGGGTACCATCTTTAACACTGATTTTTGACAAAATAATTGTATATTGATTCCTATGAGGACTGTTTGTAACTGCAAATACTTTTACAATGATAACTTGTGTATCTTGTATCTCTCTGGTCTAACATATTTAAGAGGTAATTTAGTAGCAGGTTTGTCACTAAAAATTACAATTAGATGGGGAAGTATGGTGCTGCGGAGGTTAGCACAGTTATCTCACACCTTTGGGACCAGGGCTGAAGTGTCTGCTGTGGTTCTGTGGGTGGAGTTTGCATGTTCTCCCTGTGTTGTCATGGGATTTCCTCGGGTTTACCCCTGCAGTCCAACAGCATGCTGAAATTGACTGGAGTTTCCAAACTGCCCATAGGTGTGCATGTGTGAGTGAATGGTGTGTGAGTGTGCCCTGCCATGGGCCTTTCCCTGCATTGTGTCTGTAGGCTCCAGACCTCCCGTTATGCTGAATAAGACAAGCAGCTTAAGAAGATAGGTGGATGGATGTCAAACAGTGATTTTTTTGCTACACAATTCACTATATTCACTTTACTGCACTATTCACTCACTTATCATGTTGTTTTTGATACCAAAATGTTTCTAAGTTAATAAACTAGTACATGATATCTGTGTCACATCCGGTCAAGAATACAGTCCATTGGGTGCCTGTTGCAGGTGTTGTCATTCTCCATGACAACAACCACCTCCAGATGATCCTCATGTACAATCGATCACACCTGTCTAGATCATTCTACTCAGGCTCCTTATCAGCTCATCCCAAAAGAACAATGTTACCATTGTGCAATAAGTCTATCTGACAGCATTTCAAAAAAATTCTTCAACTAAGATAAAATCCGTAAGATAAAACAAGCTTCTTAATTTTTCTATGCAGAGGCACCAACTGTCAAGCTAATGTGAAGCAGCATTTAAAGGATGACAAATTACAAAATATATGTTTCCTTCATCCCGTTATTGGGATTTTATACAACTCTGTGTCTGATTACAGATTGATATGTAATATATTAATATCTAATGTCCGTCATGCCCTGCATTTTTGTTCTATGTGGAACATATTTTTTCGGATCATTTCTGATCATTTTGATTATGTCTCTAAAGCCAAAAATCTTTAATATAAGTCTTGGTGCTTCAGTGTACAACTGGACTGTTTTCGAGGAGCAAAGAGCCGTTTCATATTGTCATTATCTCAACTGATTTTTGAGATAAAGGGCTTGTCACAGGCAGTGTGTTCATTCATACATGGGACCCCCCCCCCACTACTCCCACCCCTCCATATCATAACAAGGAATGTCTTGGAATCAGTAGCAGCAATATAGACATGCATTATTTCACCAGCCCAGTAGTCTGTCAGTTTCCACTGCCCCCCCAGCTGAGACTAGTATGCATCAGGTGGCGGGGAGCCACTGCAAAGTCTGTCCATCCCAGAATTCTCAGACAGCTAATTAAGCCAGACCACAGACTGAAAACCGTCCAGTTCATTTCACAGAGACTTAATTGTGTCCGAAGGTCCCTGGCATTGAGTCTCACAGGTCCTGGTTCTCTCAGGAAACTTTCAATAGACCCGTGTAGGATTCAAAACGTGCAATGTGCCCAGACCAGTATTTCGCTTTAAATATATATTTAATATTGTCCTCATCTGAAAAGATGATACAGTGTGTGCATGGCTGATATGTACAGGAATACTGTGCTGAATTAGCAGAAAGTACAGCCATACTTAAAAATTTCATGTGAAATAAAAGCTTGTTTCCTGATCCTGAGAAAGAAAAGTTACGATGTGTTCTCACACTGCACTCTGAGGTAATGTACTGTCACGTGTATAGGAGTTTTCCCAGTGGCGCCGGGATTTACGGCGTACCAAAGCCCACGGGCAGACGGTATTTATCATTTTTAAAGTCCAGACGGGTTTGAAAGTACCATTGCAAAATCCCTTTAGCAAACTTCCCACTCAGTGCTTGCCAGTGAAGAATAAAAATGTACAAGTGCTCCATCAGTGTTCATTTGTCCGCAAATCCGTGACGGCTACACTCTCAGAAAACCAAGCAAAGCAATCGTCAACTAATACCACTGACTCCAGACCATAAGAAAAAAAGTACCAATTTGTACCTTTGAGAGTACAATTACTTGTCACTGGGACCGTACCCTCCAGGGTGTGCCAATTGTACCATAGTTGTAGGCAAATGAAGCTTTTCAGGTACAGAAATGGACTCTCAACATTTTCGTGCCATTGAAGGTACATTATTGTTGCTTGTAACTTGGGAAACAAAACTCTACCAGGGCTGAACCCTTTTTTCTGACGTTGTACTGCTTTTGCTACTTTTCCCTTTATGGGAGACATAAGGGACCTTTCCCTAATTACTGTAGTCACCCACTGTATTTTACACTCTTATTGACTTTATAAGCTTATTTGCACACACCCCAAAGCTGTTTGTGCCCTATATCTGGTCATCTCACCTTTACATCACGTTTATTGCATTGCATGTCTATATTTCAATCTCTAGATTATTTTTATTCGTGTTTTTGTCTTGACAATACATTTAGGTCGCATACTTCATACATATTCCAAAAACCACTAAGTACAAAACTGTACTTGGTGAATAAAGGTCATAATGAAATTTATCATCAGACATTAGATGTTAAATGACTCAGCTCCCTGTTCAGAGTTTTATTACAGGTTTACAGGACAGTCATAAATAGCATGAGTGCTAACATGAGTCTACTAGCAAGTAGTTAAATACAGGGTATAGGTCCACATTTAAGATGCAGTCATTAAACCTTTTAGAAGGGTAGGAAACTAAAACATAACTCAACCATAATGACCCACTCAACCATGACAATGGAAATCAATTAAAAAGACGACTTCTAAAGAAATTAAGGCAACTGCTTCGAAACATCTGTTCACCTCAAAGAGTTCAGTCTTAAAACTGCATACATTGTTTACTGTAAGTGCGCAGACTAGAACAATGGATAATACAGGATGTAACTAAAACTTCAGTGTCTAATGCGGCATGCAAAATTAAACTCACAAAGCATCTCAGATATTTTAAGAATTGTGCATTTATTACAGAGCAGCTTGCGACTCCTCGAGCTAAAGAGGTCATAGCATGGGCTTGTCTCTCAACAAGCCTATCCTGAAGTTTCAGGCCAGAAATGAGCGAGGGCCCAGATCCACTCTGTTCTGGACTGCAGAAAAACAGAAGCTGGTGCCCAGAGGGTGATGGAGGGGCTGCACAATTTGGAACTTTGCTGCTAGAACCACGTATCTGTCGGCAGATTTAAAAGCCTCTCATAGTAATGGAAGGTCGTCAAACTTAAAACTTGGGTGGAAAAGTTATTTTAATTTAGAATATTTCTGTCAATTTCTTTTATTATGAAAATTAAAGCATTAAAGCTGATTTTTGTTTGTATATGCTGTCAATTATAGTTCTTAGAAAGAAAATCGGAATCTGCAAAAATAGGTATTAGCCAGTCACACCTACAAAAAATCGGAATCTGCAAAAATAGGTATTAGCCGGTCACACCTGCAAAAAATCGGAATCTGCAAAAATAGGTATTAGCCAGTCACACCTTCAAAAAATCGGAATCGGGATCGGCCAACAAAATTGCAATCGTTGCATCTCTAAACAGGACACATACTAATGGCAATTAACACTGAGAAGCAGCCTCGAGAGTTCAGGAAGAGGGAGACCGGGTGCAGGGGTGTGGCATCAATGTGCGATCAGAGACAGACCTCCACCCCCACCCCCTGGACTGTAGGCGGAAGTGAAGCAAAAGCACAAGAACAGCCCTGGGAAACTTACGCCACGTAACACCTCCCCACACAAGTGTGAAGCCCACAAGTGTTCACAATCACGAGCACAATCACCCAGAAAGAAAACCCTGATAAAGCACATACTAGGTCTACGAGAGAGCATCCGCCACAAGGTTACTGGCTCCTTTTTTATTCACAATTTGCAAGTTGAAGGCTTGCACAATAAGTGCCCATCGCATAAGATGCTGGATGGTATTTCACATCCGATTAAGGAAAACAAGAGGGTTGTAGTCAGTATAGACGACTACGGGGTGTGTGCTATCTCCCACGTAAGCTTCGAAGTGCTGTAAGGAAAGCAGAAGTGTGAGGGCTTCTTTTCCAGTGGTGCTATAGGCCAGCTGATGTTTCACAAACTTTTCAGAAAAATAACAAATGGGGTGATTGAGGCCGTGGTCGTCCTCCTGTGGGAGGACAGCGCCAGCACCCAATCCACTGGCATCCACTTCTAATTTAAAAGGTTTAGTAAAGTCTGGTTTGGCCAACACAAGGGAGCTACTGAGTAACGACTTGATGGACTCAAAGGCAGATTGACAAGTGCGGGACCAAACAGAAGGGGTGTTCTTATGGAGTAGATGGGTAAGGGGCGAAACAATGCCATGAAATTTCCTACAGAAACATTGGCAATAGCCTGCCTTCCCGAGGAATCTTTTGAGCTCTCGGGGGTTCGGGGGACTGGGAACGAGCTGCTAGCTTGAACTTTTACGTCCAGTGGCCTGACTATCCCATGACCCACCAGCTTCCCCAGGTAGCTGACTGTACCCTGTCCAAATTCACATTTCCTGAAGTTGACCACTAGCAAAGCATCCTGCAACCATCGAAAAGCCTGCTCCAAGGATGGAACTTGCTGCTCCCAAGAGTCTGAAATATGTCGTCAAGGTACGTTTCGCAGTTTTTCAAATCTCCTAACATTCTATGTATTAAACGCTGGAAGGTGGCGGGAGCATTATGTGACCCAAATGGCATGGCCGTATACTGTAGGAAGGTATCAGGCGTAATAATGGCAGATATCTCTGAAGCACGAGGGGTGAAGGGTACTTGTCAATATCCTTTTAGGATATCGAGCTTGGTTACGAAACGAGCGGACCCAAAACGGTCCACACAATCCTCCATTCTGGCAAGGGGAAAAGTATCGGGTTTGGTCCTATAATCCGTGCAGAACCGAAAGGTACCATTGGGCTTTGTATGAGCGAGCACGGAGAGCTCCAGGGGCTGCAACTGGGAATATCAAGACCTGTTTCCAACAGGTAATCAGTTTATTTTTCAACAAAGCACAGTTGTATGGGATAGCATGATAGGGGTGCTGTTCGAAAGGGAAATGATCTCCAATATCTATATCATACTCAGGATTGGGGTTCTGTGTCTGTGAATAGGGATGGAAATCTTTCCACCAGGGACTTAATATCTGACTTAGTGATGAGGCGTAAGTGAGCAAGTCTGCCCGAGAGGGCTTGAAGCGCTTACAAGTACAGCAGACAAGCACACGGAAAACAATTTTTCCCAAGGTGCAGATCATCGAGTTCCGGCGAGTGTTCATGGATCGGCACATTAACCACGGCAGTGGGGAACAGAGTCAGATCGATCTACGTATGGTTTTAGCATGTTCACATGACATATGCAGGTTTTCTGTTTGCGGTTCGGGATTTCTTCGGGTTAGGGAAATACTTTCCTTCCTGTGATATCATTCCCCAAAATAAATGTAACCCCTGAGACAGGAAGTCGTGGTCAAACAGCCACCTTAACAGTCCCTGAAAAGTCATTTGTTTTTAAACAAACCTTATGAAGAGGAACCTTCACGGTGCCTAGTTCGATACCCTGGAGTAGAACATCACTACAACAGTAGGTCGCATTCAAAAAGGGCAAAACACTTTCAAGCTCAAACGACTGAGCAGCACCAGTATCCCCCAGGATACAGGGCTCTTCACATCAGTTTCAGCCATACAAAACCAGAGAACACAAAAAGAAAGGTGGGTCCAACAGTTTGGGGCCCCCGAAGTTGTGTCTAGACTGACGGCTATCTGTACCTTCCTGGTGGCAGCATGGGCATTCTTGCATCTAAGAGACAGACAAACCAAGATGATGTAATCCACTCCATGACAATAAAAGCACTCTCTCATTTCCCCAGGCGGGGTTGAGGATGTAGCCTTCTCAGGAGGTGGCACAAGTTTGGGGTGGACCTTTCAGGGCAGTGGAGTAGGGGTGAACACAGTCCTATGAGTCAAAACAAACTGGTCAGCGAATGTAATGGCTTCCACAATAGAAGTTACCTTCTGCTCATTCAGGTAAACCATCAGCTTCAGGCACTAACTCATATACCCTCAGTTCAGTAGCCTTCACAATATCATAATCGAGGCTCGGCTCAAAAGCAAGAGCTGAACAAACTTCTTGAGCCTTCCCCATGAGTGTGCACTGCAGCAAGGGCAACCAAAAGTGCTTAGGTTAATTCAAGGTCGTTGGGATGCGCTTGAAAATGGGGAAATAGACATCAACCTCATTTTCTCAGAACACGGTCACAGGTCCAATATGGTGGCTAATGTCAAATCTCAAGCTTTCCCTTTCAAGGGAGCTGGGTGGAACTGATGGAGACCGAGGGTTAGTACCGACACAAGCTGACGAATCAACGGAAGGAGGAGCACCAAGGGGTGACTTTACTATGTGAGGTAGAGGCATGGACTTTAGCTGACCGTTGTCATGGATGAGGGGACACAGAATGGGGAACAGGAGCGGGAGTCGAGGAAATGAGAAATTCACAGAGTAGCATATAAAACTGACATCAATGACCGGACTGGGGAAACATACTCTAACGCGGACTTTAATACATAGAACTAATGAAACACAACTAAAAACAGCTGATGACACGGGGATTCCACACGAGGTAGCGAGGGGGGCATGGCACACAGGAGGATCGGCACGAGCAGGGCATAACAGAACCCCCACCCCAAAAGGTGTCCACAACGGGAGCACCTAATGGGACCAAAGGGGCAACACAGGGGACACGACAGGACTCAGGGCACGACAGAACAGCACCTGGGGAAACAAAAGCAAAACATCAACGACTCAAGGAGAACAAGAACGGCACCAGAGACAAGCACAACCAGGACTGCAACTGAACAAACGCGGAAACGAACTGGGACACCAAGGATGGGAACACAAGACCCAGAGACACCAAAGAAGGAGACAATGAAAGAACACCAGGGGGCAAAACAAGAAGTGTTCTCCCCCATTCACCAAAAGTTACAGGAGTCTTGCAGACAGATCAAAGTGGGACTAACAGAGAGTTTAGTCTGTTCCTGATGGAACACCACGATCTGGAGGAGGATGGGTTCAGTATGTTGAGCGATGATCTCGTCACCTATAGGGAAATTGTCCAGGGTATGGATCTTGAGCAGGGGATCGACCGGCTGGAAGGGCAATTTTCAGAAGAGTGAGCACAGTGTTGATAAAATTACTGGCAGCACCAGAATCAATCAGTGGAAACACAGAGGAATTCCATCAGTTGGTTTCCCACATCCTGACCATGGAAGGGGTGATCAAAGACCTGTTTAAGTTAGTTGACGAAGTGGACATAGGATCAAAGAGCTGGACTGTCTTGGATGCAAAGTGCCATGGGTCATTCACAAGCTCTGCTGCTGACAAACTAAGAATGAAAACCTCGACAGTGTTCCAGGGAACCAACATATCTCTCTGGCATCAGGTGGAACCTGGCAGACAAAGGAAGGGGCAGAGTGCCTACTGCAGTGGAAGCAAGTGTCAGAGGGGCGATGGGGGTTGGTAAATGGCCAAAGGTCCTTCAAATACAGTTCTATGTGTGCCAGAGTGCCTCGAAGCTTCACTAGGTTCATGTGATGTGGAGGTACTCTGTAACAGAACATCTTTGGGACTGGGGATCCAGGCAAGGAGCATACAGAAAACCAATATGTAAAGCCAAAGTTGTAGTTAGTACCAAAATAGGGTGCGGGGAGACAAGCACACGTGCAGACACAGGAGAAGCTAGACACATACTCATTCAGAGAGCAGGAATGAGACACAAGCTTACAGGATTGGGTATCAGGAAGATTAGGTTCTCAAAACCATACAAAAAAAAAGAGATTCAGGCACTTGGGAGAAAACCAGAGTGATAGAATGCTCGGAATGTGAAAAGAGTCATCAATACCTTGCAACAAGGAAACTGGCTAGACTGGTTAAATAAGACTAGCAATTAACACTGAGGAACAGCTGTCCGAGTTCAGGAGGAGGGAGTTCTGGTGCAGGGGCGTGGGAGCAGTGCAGGATGAGAGACTGACCTCACAGTAGCTCATGGCATTATGGGATTGGCATCACCCTGTTTCGTCGCAGCTAACTGCCCATGGAAGACTGGTCCTACCATGAGCAGGACTAGGTGCATGCTGAAAGGTGTAAGGGCTAATTATGTGACTAAACTAGGTAGAAGAGATGTGAAATCTCCATTGTCTTTTTAAAGATATCAGAAGTGCAATTCTCCCTCTCCACATCATACCTCTGCATTTATTTATATATGTGTGTGTGTGTGTGTGTGTGTGAGTGTGTTCATGATGGATGATTTGCATGGTCAAAGTTTTGATTGAGGTCAAAAAGTTGCCCACAATGGATGGCAAAAGTGCAAAAGCCAGTTGAGAAAGTCAGCTGCATGTGAATATTCCTGTCAGACTCTCTTAATAAAGTTAATCAATGGGCACATCCACACTGGCAAGAAGGTTAAAATAGCTGGAAGACTACCAAGTCTGCAAGACTATCAGCAACCTGTCAGACTGTAAACATCTGCACACAGGTGCCTCCTGTTCCACATCACAATACGCTGTATAATCAACCCTGTGTTCATTCGAGTATGGCAGGTCCCTTTCACAGAAATCAATCTATACTGAGCCATGTGGCAAACGTAATGAAAAAAAAATCACCAAGGCAACACACGCTGATTCGCTCTGCTGCAGTCCGCCTTTTCAGTTCAGTTCAGTCATTGACCAGTATGAGAACTGCGATAATATATTTAAAAATACAAGCAATATACCTTACCAAAGGACTATTTATGCTCACTAAAATCAAAATAAATCAATGTCTAACATTCTCCAATATTCTTTCAGTACGTGTACATTACAGGAGACATGAATTTACTGCATACAACACAACCAAGCTTCTGTTATGGAAGATGCCTCAGAATTAGCACAGTTTAGCTTAAATCTATACACAGAGATAATATGCTGTATTTTAAGCAGTGGCGTCTCACGCTGGAAAGCACCAGTTCCCGGTGGGGCATGATAAACTCGCTATGGGCAGCATCAGACTCGCAAGTGAAGTTAGACACTTGCTCAATGAATCTAAACACAAAGCACCTCATCAACGGAAGCACAAAGGCGTAAGGCAGCGCAGGAGTTAGCAGAAATGGAGACAAGGATGTGAGTGTTAATAATGTTAAAACAAAAAAAAAGGCTCACCAGTGATGTTCACTGCTTGAAAAAAATATGTGCACGACAGTCTTTCATCGGGGCAAATTTGTCAATAACTTTTCTGTCGAAGTCCAATAATCCATGAATAAATTCATTTTCAGTTGATAGCATAGTGCGTTTAACCTGTATCCCCATGATGTTACATGTTTCACGAATTAACTGAAACAAAGATAGTGTTTTCCCCGCGTGTTCAGCGAAAGTCGGCAGCGCAGATACAGTAAATGACGTTTACTGAACGGCTACCGTGATTGTTCAGTGTTCGCCGCATACGGTACGATACCGGCACTTTGTTCGGTTACGTCAATCGGAGGAATAGTGCTGTTGATAGGCAAATAGTTTTTTTCCTCTTAGTTCATTGGGTCTTACTAATATGACACATGATTTTTAAAAAGGATTTCACAGTATGTAGTTGGGTATGTACTGTAGTCTTCACATATGTCATTCTATTATTTTTTATTGGCTGCTTTCAGCATGGAGCCAACATGATCGTACTACACCACCAAGCACCAAACGTCCATGGGGCGTTGTTTTTGTGCTAAATCTGGTTGGCCTGTCCTGGCCTTTATTTAGACCAACAATAGTCGTTGAAAATGGGCTATGTTTAGTCTGTCTGATTTGGTACAAGTTTCACCCAAGATAGACTCTGTTTCAGACCACAATTAACCCTATAGCCCATACAGCCTTTTTATGTAGACCTACGTTTTTCAGCAACCTGAAAAATATGGCTTTTCACTTTTCAACCAAACCTCAACATTTTGTTGAGATACATTTTTTTCTGTTTTTTTTCAACTAGTTTCTGCTGGGTGGGTCACAGCTCATTATTAAAACTGCGTTAAATATGCACACGTTTTCAACTATACACACATGCTTGCTACATTGAACTATTGATCATGTCATGCACTGCGACGTCTGCTGGGGTCAGGCCCCTCTGGCCCCCAGTGTTGAGGAGCCCATTGTTATAAGGTTACTAGCTGTAATAAATATTATCACTTGAGATTAGAATGAAAAGTATGATAGCAAGACAGTTTATTTATTGAAGCTTAAATCTTTTTTAAGATTTTTTCCCCACCACTAATCATGTATGAAGCCAATTGTCATCTAGTCAACTACTAAGTCTATTGTTAAAATTCATATGCAGTAAGCTATTTGGATTCGCGCAGTAGGAGTTCTAGGCTTTCAAGATACAATCATAGCCCCATGCAATGCAGAAACGCGATGACTGAGTGCGATTCTCAGATGTGAAGATCTTGAGACCCGACAGATGTTTCTTTGGTGCAAATTCTCTGATCTCAAAACCTCTAGAGGGAGCCAGCAGTAAATTCATATTTCACATGATTTGCGAACTGTTACATGAAAAAACTCAGGGAAAGGCGGGTAATAGTGTAATTTAAATGTAAAGTCATATATTTGTGGTTATCTGAATGCGCAAATTTGTTGTGATATTATTGCCAAATGAACACGCCGACTTTCAAAGCAGCTGATTTCCAGCTGGAATATACATGCATGAGTTTATGAACGTTTAACACCGATATCCCACCATGCTGCTAGTTTTGTCGTTATGACTGCGCGCCGCCGTAAGGACTTGCGCAGGACCCTCCCCTCGCATAGGCGCTATGAGATCTGATTGATCGGTTTACGAGTCAATCACAATAAGTAGTTGAACGTGACAGAGTGACAGACGCTCTGAAATCTTATTGGTCGCTCTACACTTCCATCACAAAAAGCCGGCTGGATGAGAACAGATAGTGCGCTTCAGTGGGAAAGAGTGGGATCATTCACACAAATGCGCTGGGGATAGCCGGGAGCCGGGGCACAAATGGCACTTATCAGCGGTCATTACCAGCTGAAGGATTAACAAAAGCCTGGAGCCATGCAAAAGAACTAAATAAAGACTGAACAGCGGATGTGCTCCCGTTTAATATCGACCAAAAAGGTTAAATCCACGGTTTTTTAAGAGGAATAACTGAAAACAAAACTTTGCTTTTCAAACTGAAAACAACTATGAGATCTACCAACGAAAACTTCCTGTGAATATGACTTGGAAATAGTGCAATTTTCTATTGACTAAAAAGCTCCTCAGTAATGAGTGAAACTCGAGGCAGTGAAACTGGTTACTTCAGCGATGCCAGATTAGGGATCACGTTAAATGGTCTGAAAACCACCTGAGACACTGTCAGTCCTGATGCTTCAGTCCGACCGTTTACTCGCCTACCGCTGAACCACGACGTGAATGAGCCTGCATTTACAGCAGATATGTCTGTCCTGCACCTTCACTTTTTATTTCAGCTGTTTTTTACGCTAGGATTTTCCATGGTGAGAAATGCGACTGTTTTGTCGCTGTGATATGCATTTATACATTAATTGAAGTAATGCACTATTGAAAATTGCCGATATTTGCATGTGTAGTTACATTGTAATTTGCATGCATAATTCTGTATATTTTACAGAGTCATCAATGGTCTCCGAGTACACTTGGAATTGTTGCTAAGGAAAACAATGGAGCGACATTACCCTTGCTAAAAGTAGTGCAATTGCCACAAACTACAGGTGAGCGGCATACCACAATATCTCTCTGTGTTATGATGATTAATATTAAATCGTGATTAATATGAAAATTCTATACATATTTTCATTGTCACGTACCATATGTTTAGACTAATAATCATAAACAGACATACTACTACGTAAACACAGACGAGAGTACTATATAATTTCCCAAAGCTTTTTTCTTCTATTTATTCGTAAAAACAAGAACTAAGTTAAAATTTGTAAATAAAAACAAAATCATAAATGCCTACGTGCCTAGCGACACTTAATATTTTGCACAGAAGTAAAATAAAGTCTTCATGTTTCCATGCAAGTTTTGATCATGGTGCAGCATCAGGCTGCAGTTTGAGGGCTTTGCACTAGAGGGAGCTCGCCTACTTAAGAATTTTACTGACATGACTACACGGGTCTGAAATCAATAATTGTCCTGTCTGTGAACATAGCATTTAAATAATTAAAAAGGAGCATGTAATTGAGTCTGTATAATTATGTAAAAATCATTAGGTTACTATAATAATAATTATTATTATTGATAATAAAAACATTTTCAGTTCTCTAACAGCAAGGTGTATACCAAATTATTTTACTGGAGTGTAAGAATTACAGTAGACATATCCTGTCGTCACTTCACCATCCTAGCTGCTAAAAACGTTTATTTTGGGCACGTCAGAGAACCAGAGATACACAGTT
>JAODKC010000137.1:4578605-4591403 GCA_026777985.1 Mormyrops attenuatus
CCCCCCCCCCCCCCCCCCCCCCCCCCCCCCCCCCCCCCCCCCCCCCCCCCCCCCCCCCCCCCCCCCCCCCCAGGGTTAAAATTGTCCTGTAAACTAATTGTAAAATATCCAGAAATACTTAAGCTGTTTTCAAAATAACCACATCGAAATTTGTACTATATAAGTAAAATGATGAGAGTTGGTTGCAATCTACGCTTATGACTGAAGACATGTCCCACAGGAATGTTTTGAAAAATATCGCCCCTCCCCAGGGTCATCGAACTGTGTGTGTGTGTGTGTGTGTGTGTGTGTATCAGTTGACATGAGAGGCATACTGCACTGTAGTTCCTATCTGAGCGACGTTCCCTACAGCATCCCATCTACAGGTCAGGAAAACACAGGGCTGGGGTAATTCTCCAAGGAATTTCATCTCTCATGATGTTCCATGTTTCATAAGATTGGAACATATTCATTCAAATGCTGAGAATGTCAGGATTGCTGAAGGCTGTTTTGTCGTAATATTCCTGTCTATGGCAGATAGGTGTTTAATTAACCATGAGTATTATGTTCTTTTGTATTGATACTAATAAAATATCTCTTAAAGGAATACATAACACTGTATGGAATTACTCGTAGTACAAAGTCAACATTTTGCAGAATGCCCAATAAAACAATTTTCACCTCAGATTGATAGTATAAGATTACTGCCATGTTATATTTATATAATAAAATGATTATACTTTACTATATTGTACTATACTATACTACAGCATAGTGAACCAAATTCTTGTTAGGCACCAGATCTAGGTAATGAGGTACCATGGCACTAACATCCCAACTTCCATGTTTTTATTTAAAGTTCATTTTGCATAGATGGCATGTGTTTTCAGCCTATGGGAGCCAAGCCAGCCTCTCTGTCACAATTCTGTGCAAGATCAGCTGAGAAACATAACAACTTGGCTAAAAATAAGCCAAAAGTAAATGGCGTGCTGCTAAAATGTGCTTCTGAAATAGCTTCTGGTTGCATTGTCTGCTTCACAACAGGTGAATCAAAACATCACTATTTGGGCTTGTTTGCATGAGGTTCAGTTCACAACTCTGAAAGCTTCTTATCTTATCAAGGATGCTTTCATTTGGATTTGCATTGTGGGAATGTAATAGCTTTACCAGCTTGAAGAAACCATGTATCATTTGTCACATCAAAATGGGATATTTGTTAACGAATTACCCCTAAAATAAACTTGTGTAAAAACATCTAAAAGTAACACATACCCAGCATGCCCTGTTTCCAGGGACTGGGTGACACATTTGTTATAACTTTTCCACAGCATTAGATTCAGAAATATATTTTGTAATCTAATCTTTGTAATGTTTGTAACAACAGAAAAGTTTTCTAATGATGGAAGATGGTGTTTTTCGTTTTAAAAAAAAAAGTTGGCAGATCAGTTATCTGTTGAAGATGTGATGAAAATGAAGTTGTGGTGTAATTACCTAAAGATATGAGCGGTACATATCTTTGGTGAATAGACAATCTACGGATACGTTTTGTATTTTGTTACTGTGCAACTCTGTCCATTGAAATGAGATAAAGACGATTGTAGCTTTTAGACATAAGTTTTGAAACTGAAAATGCAGAGTTTGCAGGTACAGTAGGGTTTAAAGATCTTCTAGGTCAAATGCAATGAAGGTACTTTGGCTGTGACAAAGGTGAAATTCTTCACTGAATGTTATAAATCACTTGTGTAAAGGTTAATAGGCATTATGGGTCCCTGGTTTTAAAGAAGCTCAGGTGGGTAGAGTCAGCATTGTTGTATCTGAAAGTGCTTAGCGCAGTGCTTTCCGCATAATTTTTTTTTTATACTCCATCGGTTCTCTGTAGCAATTACGTGGGGAAATCAGCTTGGTGCTTCCAAAAAATAACTAATGTAAACGAAGACAAACACGGCGATACGGAGGCTCGATTATTAGAACCAGCTCCCATCATGGTGTCGTTTTCTGGAAAGGTAATTTACTGCTTCATGTCAGTGGCAGGCTGAAGCGCTGGCGAGTTTCCCTCTTCTTCTGGCTATCTGCGACACTTAAGAAGTCCACAGTAAATTTGCATTCATTGTTCCCTATTCGCTGGTTCCTGCTACAGCAATTAAATCATGTGTTTTTGTTCAACAAAATGCGTGCAATACGCCGTGCTATAAATGCCAGTGGCATTACAGTCAGTAAAAAGGAAAACTTTCATTGTCATCAAGATTAAGATTTAAGATTGGGGAGATGCTTAATACTGACAAATGCCCCGCCATCTGGTTCATTAGGATAATATTGTGGTTTAACTGAGTATTTATGTGTCTCAAACAGCAAATTGGATTGAATGACATATTTTGCAAGAAACTAATCAATAACGCTCTCTTCCGCATCTCTTTCTCTCGTCTGCCTCTTCCTTTAGGTTTCAACCCTTTTTAAGGACGGAACGATAGGAGGTGACATCAACATTGTTTTAGTGGGTCTGATTCTTCTGGACGAGGATCAGGTATGGCATCCAGATTTTGGGACCCATTTTAACCAGGAGGTCACCTTTGTTTGACTCTTGGGAACGGCACGGGCCGGTCCATCATTACCCTTCACATATCTGACGCTGTGTCATTTGTTTATTGAGAGTAAACTGATATTAAATCCCAGACAGAAATTGCAGTAAAAGAAAAGGATATTCATGGTCATATATAATTACTAGGTCTGACTCTGAGCCAGGTAATATTTGAGTTTTATGGATGGTTGTGGAGGTGAATTAAAAGGGCATCGTTGTTTTTCGGTCCTTCTGGGGTTCTGCTCATGGACTTCATCTTCTCAAGATGGCAAAGGAATGAGAAAAATGCCGCCGTTTTCCCACTTCTCCGCTGCCTTGATGTCAGACATTATTTCATGCGTGTCAGCGCCTAATTGTTTAAGAGCCCGAAGGAGTCAGGAGGCTCGGCGTTTGATTAGCCAGGCCTTTACTCCCAGGGATCATAGCTTACTCTATTTCCTCACTCACCAAGTATTAGCTTGACTTTTGAACTGTAGCACAGAGCTCTGAATTACTGATGACTTCCCCTGTCTCTCCTTGTTCATTTGATCTTTCATGGACAGTTTTTCACTTAATAAAGCATGGGACTGAGGAATAAGGCGGCCCTTTGGTCCAACACTTACTCCTGCCTCACCCCCCCTCCTTTCTCAGGACGGCCTGGTCATCAATCACCATGCTGACCACACCCTGAACAGCTTCTGCCAGTGGCAGTCAGGGCTGGGCGGCAGAGACGGGCGGCGACATGATCATGCCATCCTGCTTACTGGCCTGGATATCTGCTCCTGGAAGAATGAGCCATGTGACACCCTGGGTAGGACATCTGACCCAGACTCCACACACAGCTCGTGCCCGACTCTTTGACGCAATGTAGCTAGCTACCTATACAGTTAAATAAAATTGTTTATATATTTCACTATTAATACAAATTAATAGAAACAAATTTGCATTTTAAATATGTGATTTGTCAAATATTAGCAATAACAAAGTAATAATAATAATAATTGTCAAACAGGCAGATACAATGAGATTTACCAAATGGAAATGTTTTGCAAAAGCTTTTCCTCTGTTATGGAAAATGAAATTTAGCAAGCTTTGCAATTTTAAAAATTGTTCCTTTTCACGATGTTAAAAAATCAATGTAAAGTTTTCTGGCTTGGCAAGAGCTGTACCTGTCTCTGAGCTAGTCATAATCATTTTTCATCCTTGCTGTTGGACTCACCCATAGGCAGTGTGTTGCTTTTCGAGAAAGAAGGAGAAAAGTGAACAGGAACCGGTCACGAAAAGGCATTTTCCTTCTGCTTTATGGAAGTATTTTGGATTCTACAGAGATGATATTGAACAAAAGAGATATTGTCGGCACGGCTTTGTGTCTGTTGGCACAACTTGTGGCAACACCACCAACTTATTTGACAGATTCTCTTGGTTGATAATAATTCTATTTGGCTATAGTTTATTTTGGGTAAATCTTCAACTTCAGCTTCATAAATATTGCAACAAAAAAAAAAATCACGGGAAGATATTTGAAAATTTTCCAAAATTGTGCAGCTCTACTGCAGGTCAGAGTGGGGCAGCATGTGGCTCAGTGGGTAAGGCTCTGTGCCAGTGACCAGAAGGTTGTCAGTTCAAGCCCTGCCTTGGCGCATCTGCAGGTCATGGAGCAAGACCCCCTAACCCCCAGGTGGCTGCCTCTCACAGCCAGCTTGCTGACACAGAGAAGGCATACAGAGAATTTCTCCATGGGGATCAATAAATATCAATTATTATTAATAGTTTAATAGTAACAACTATGGCTGGAACATACTGGAAGTATGTGACCTATTGCCATAAAATCTGTGACTAAACTGTGGATGCAGCAGTAGTTAGAATGGCTCTTCCAGAGGTCAGAACAGTCCAGTTAGAGTAAAAACGTAACAGCAGTACAGTGACTATCCATATCAGTAAGCTACTGTCTCTGGTAACAATTGAGTGCTTCTCATTTGGATATTCTGCACTTGATGTTTTTTTTTATACTACATAATACATTAAGACAAGACTACAGCAAAATACAAAGTACAGGTGTTATTATCTACCAGATTGTGTGTGTGTGTGTGTGTGTGTGTGTGTGTGTATTTGAACAAAAAAAGGTCACAGCTGCTAAAGTAGTAAAGTTACAAAAATTGTTTCAGCACCTGTCATGAGACACCTGGGCACACAGCACAGACCTTGACGAACATGGTGGTTCTCAGGTGTCTCACTGGTTTTAATCTGGGTCACACTAAAAGCTTTGGATTTCACAACACTGAAAAAATAACACCACGGTAAACCTTGTTATTTTTAGACTGTCTGTAATTCAGCTTTAAAGCTTTTACCTTTTTGGCTATTTAGTAAGGAAAAGACGTAGGAATGTTTGGCGATGGATGTATGGAATCATGCCTTTCCTAAACTTAAACACAGATGGTGTCTGGTAAAGCTTTATGGTGAAGTGCTTGGCTCTGCTGATTCTGTAGGCTTTGCACCAATCAGTGGGATGTGCAGCAAGTACAGGAGCTGCACCATCAATGAAGATACCGGCCTGGGTCTGGCTTTCACCATTGCCCATGAGTCAGGACACAAGTAAGAGTCTTCCAGCGTTCAGTGGCTTGACTCTGTCACAAGCTGTCACTCACCATTTCCCCTGTCACCTAAGCAGTAGCCAGTATTTTTCTAACAGTTAACAGCCATGTATTTGCGGTGACATATGCTGAACAATGAACCTTCTAGAAAATGTGATGCTGGCATTCTTGAATGATGATCTTCTGAAAATTGTTTCTAAGTCCGGGAAAAACAATTTGCAGTTTAGAGCATTGTAAGAGTACGATTTATACTTGGCAAGGTGATCAGTCAGTATAGAAGATACTCCTTGTATTG
This sequence comes from Mormyrops attenuatus, assembly GCA_026777985.1. Lineage (NCBI taxonomy): Eukaryota > Metazoa > Chordata > Actinopteri > Osteoglossiformes > Mormyridae > Mormyrops > Mormyrops attenuatus. Next base: position 4,584,025 of record JAODKC010000137.1, read on the forward strand.
TCAAACCTATACTGATGGTTGCTCTGGTTTGATCTGTTGGATGACCTTGGCTGCAGCACTCATTGAACACAGTTGTCCTCCTGCAGCTTCGGAATGGTCCACGATGGAGAGGGGAATGTCTGCAAGAAGTCTCAGGGGAACATCATGTCTCCGACCCTCACTGGCCACAATGGAATCTTCTCATGGTCTGCCTGCAGCAGACAGTACCTTAGCAAGTTTTTAAGGTGTGCTAAATATGTTTTCACTGCTTAAATTGTTTTTACAGAACATCCCTACTTATCTTTTATACATGTTACTACTGTACTAGTATTATATTTGATATATTTACACTAATGAGGTTAAGAAATAGAGCACATATTTTAACGTCTGTTTATCTAGTTACCCAGAGTGTAGTAACTATTCTCTTGATGATATTTGAGCTACTTATGTCGCTGTTTGCAACATTATAATAGGTACTTTGAGAAAAACTCTCAATAAATCATGTGGCAAACACATCACATGGAGAAAAAGAAAATACTGCGCTGAAATTAACAACCGTGCCCTTCAGCGAGAATTTGTTTCCAATGGTCATGCGCTTAGGCTTCCAGTAAGAGTCCAGACACCAGAGTCATCTATGAAAGAGGGGGCTAGGTGGCGTTGCTATTTAAACACGCAACACTGGCTGACATGCGACTCGATACTGCTCCACTTTGTCTTGTGTTACAGCTAATGTCTGCAAGAACGTTGATGAAACCTGATAGGCCTTCCCCAGCCCTTAAATTAACCGACGTGTTAAAGTATCTCTGAAGTATACCATCAGTCACTTGTGGAGACACATTATTTCCTCACTAGGTTATTAAAGTATCATGACCTCATTCCCTTTAGTCTTGTCAGGATTATATTAAACATGAGCACTGGGACCACCTTTAAAGCCCCTGGAAATGCTGGCCGCGTTGCAGTCTGAGTCACTTATGCTTCAGATGTTTAACCTTCTTCGCTTGCTTTTACCTTTTGCGTATGAAAAATCACAGTCCATCATGTATGAGTTACAGCCCTCCTCAGTGAATAGCCAGTTCCCTTTCTGTCTCGAAACATTGTTCTGATCTCATGGTTACTTTCCAGTGTCTATGGAACATTCTAATAGCTGGATTTAAAATAGCCCAACACTCTGTTTTCTGAAGCTTTTTGTATAACTTTTTGAATAGTAACCTTCCTAGCGAAAACTTTAAAAACAAATGTCAAGCCAGCGGTCACACTGTATACATCACATTGCTCATGCAACACATCATCTCAAATGTGTCTTACTGTAAATGTTCATACACTAAGAAAAAACTGCAGCCAGGCCCGGCATGAGTTAATGGGGTCGATGCACTCGCTGCGTTTTTTTTTTTTAACTACATTGTGCTTGTTTTGAGTCTGTGTAGAAAAGAAAAACATCTTTGGAATTCCCAGCAGCATCCCATGACCCCTGAAAGTTTCTCAAAGAAGCTTTTTTTCCCAGTGTAAGATATATTCTGCAGGTTGTGGGTATGGTAGGAAAAGCCAGGGGATTTAGGGATAAGGATTATCTACTGAAAATGCTAACATGCTGTCTGCAAAATCCTAAAAAAGACAGGCATACCGACTGTATGTATTCCTCAGCTACTTCCCAATATATAACAAGACACTACCAGGCCGGGCCGGGATTCAGTGTCACAGAATGAGGCAGTGTCTCAGATAGTGAGCATGCTGGTTTGGTTTTAAATGCCTTGCTAACATCTGAATAGAACTGCTGCTATTTAAGTTATTTTAAATTAATCTGTGCAATAGAAAAATATTTCTACTAATAACCATATTTTTTCCAAGTATAGAGTGTAATAATCTGTAAGAATGTATGTCCTAAGTTCAGGAAGGGTGAACTGAGGAATTTATCCTGTCAGTCACATAAATTCAGAATCATAACCACTACTGTGAAATGCATGACTACTGTCTGTATGTAATTTGCAACAGTCAATTTTAAAAGATGACATTAGCATCTAAAATTAGGGGTGTAATGAAAAACTGATTTGAAGCTGAATTTCTGTCCAAGTATGCTGCACTGATTCATTGATGCAAACCCCCAAATCCAGCTTTTAGAAGGAAATCATTCTTATACCTATAAAGTCGCAATCGATACACACTTCATTTTTACTACATACTACTGTAATGTTTCTCATGTTTGTGTCTGCAATTTTATGATCGCAGATTTGCAGTACAAAATAAATACAATGACTTGTTTTGGGGAAAAAAGAAACCTATTGAATATGATTTTATTTACTGAGGTGCCCTTACATCAAAAGTCAGGCACTTCAATAAATATGAAATTGATCTAAATTGTATCTGAGTCAAATCATATCGTATTTGAATTGAATAATATTGAATGATTGTTGAATTGCTTATCAATTCTTTACGTTTATATGTATCTTTTTTGTATTGTAAACAATGTATCTAGATGCATTTTATATCGGCGAGATACACAACCCTGTGCAACAAAACAAATGGCCAGCCTTTTCTTTGGCAATATACCATAACAGCACGAATAATAGTCTGCCCTTAACCCCCAGTACCACACAAGCAACCTGTCTCTCGAACGAGCCCCAGGCAGTGAAGGAGTACGTGTTCCCAGAGAAGTTACCCGGAGAGCTGTACGATGCCGACACGCAGTGCAAGTGGCAGTTTGGGCAGAAAGCCAAGCTCTGCAACCTGGACTTCAAGAAGGTGAGGGGTCCCGCCCGGTTACTGCGTGGGGAGGGGGTCGGGGCTGCGCCCCCCGGAATGTGCCTTTCAGGCTAATTGCCCCAGCTTCAGAGGAATGCCGGAGGAGGACGGGAATGACTGTGGAATACTGATTGCTCTGTCTAAATCCAGCTGGGAAGACTGAGGGGGATGGAAATGGGATCGCTGGTGAAGTTCATGCTGTAATTTGTAATTATGAATTACATGTGTGTCCTTTCGTTGAACATCTTTCATTGATTCAAACCCAGAGGATCATTACACGTGTTAACCTATATGACATCATTATGCAGGGGCAGTTAATCGTATAATTTACATTGTTGTATATGTAAATTAGAGTGTTGTTGTAGATTCTGATAGTCTTCTACAATACAGTTAATTTAAATGTATAACGTTGTGGACTACAAAGAGCTTTTAGTCTTTAATCTAGTGATACCATTTGAGATAATCTTCTTGTTCTTTTTTATAATCTCAATCCTCGTGTTACATTTGCACAGCAGCTCTTGTTACATTAGACACTTACATATTAATGAATTATGACATTTCTAGATATGCTCATAAATCACAAGATCACTTGCATCTTCATTGAAGGCACCACAACCCTTACAGAACATGAAATACACACTTTGGTCCAATCTGGTGATTATATCATTAGTCAATAACGATGCACAACAGAGGATCTGCAATAACAGATCCATTAAAAAGTCCATAGCAATTTCAGGATCTCCGTGCTGCTTTGAGAAGTGAAATGTTACCTCCATTTTACTGAGGGAGAACCTGTAATTTTCATTTTCATTGCCTCTGCAGAAGTGATTACTTAGCTAACAGCTGCATTAATATGCATTGGGCTGCATCCAACAGTTTATCTGGGCAAAGCAGGTTACTCTACATGACTGCCGAAGATACTAAAAATAATTCAGTTACAATATACCCAAATACAAAAAATGAATATGTTTATACATGCACACTTTCCTTCTGTGGAAATGTGAAGGCCCTTTAAGCTATTGAATTCGTAACCAAATTAATTTCCATCTTGTAACATTTGATTTCTAGTCCCAGATTCCGTAGCATGCAGCCTTTTTTATTCTGTCCATGTGATATTTTGTCATGCTCCCAAATACAAAGAAGGTCTTGATTTGCATGCTGTGTCCCGCAGGACATCTGTAAGGGACTGTGGTGTCACCGCACAGGGAGAAAATGTGAGACCAAGTTCATGCCAGCCGCCGAGGGCTCAGTGTGTGGCCCAGACATGGTGAGAAGAACATCATGAGAACTTCCACAGCCAGACCCATAGCTGAGCTAGCATAAAGTGGTTCTTCAGCCCGGTAGTGATGCAGCCATCACACACCAGATAGCCAGCATTCCCTGCAGGCCAGAGACACAGAGAAGGCCTCTGTCATCTTTGTTTAAACTATATTTGAATCATACCATTTAATGGAGCCATCACTGCTGGAGAAAACTGATCTTAACCATAGAACCAGGGCTGGTTAGGCTAAGTAGGTTAGGATACTGAGATCGGATGGGAATTGGTTCAAATCCCAGAGTCAGCATTATTTTGTCATGGAGCCCTTGAGCAAAGTCCTTAACACTCAATGTTCCTGTGTTTATTAATTCAATTATGGTGAAGGAACATCTTTCTCGAGGACTGGACTGGAACTCCTAAGATGTGCTGAGGGTGTCAGTCATTACAGTTTCTGTTCCTGTGCTGCACACGTACAGTCGGAACTTGTGGATGAGTACATTTCAGCAATCCCGACTTCCTGACCTTTTTACTGATGTAGTGTTCGGCATTCCTCTCCCAAGAGTGCCCAGAGTTTAACTGTACGATTTAATTTTTTTTAAATAGCCGTTTTAAATTGCTACATCTGGGTAACAATTTACTGTTTCTGCGAGTGCTAGTATTGGGATAAATTTGAAGAACTGAAAGATGACACAAAAAGATAAAGCTATTTGTATGAAATCTGTTGCTTAGTGTTGCTGATATTCAGTCATGCAGGTTGTCCTAAACGTTTTGACTTCCCAGTATATTGAACATGACGGTTTAATCCAAAGCAACCCCTTCAAGGCACAGTTCCAAAACACAAACAATTACATGTTTGCTGTGGAATCCTGGGTGCACTTTTCCGTGAAATGTCAGCAAAAGCCAGCACACACTGGAATTCTATCAAGCTTCGTGTTTCTCATTCAGCCTTTTTTATTTTTTCATTTTGTTTGAAAACAGTGTTTTATATGCATGCTACAATGAGTGGTCATTGTCTAACAAAGGGAAGCAAAAAGGAAGGCATTAGTCAAGATTTATGTTAATTTATTTTTATCTGAATCGTATGCACATGTATCGAGTATATTTGTCTAACATTATACTACAAGTATTTTTAGATTGTAAAATAGATAGGCATTTCATTATTCCAGTCTTAAGAGGACTTGTCCCCCCACAGTGGTGTCGCCGTGGTCAGTGTGTGAAGCAAGGCGATGAAGGTCCCAGCCCAGTGGACGGCCACTGGTCAGAATGGTCAGCTTGGTCTGCCTGCTCACGGACCTGTGAGGCTGGAGTGACCTACAGGGAGAGACAGTGCACCAATCCGAGGTACACGGGTCCTGTCCTTTCAGGTCAAGCAACAGAACTGTGACAGGATGAGATAAGATAAGACAGGGGGCACTTTACTGGTCCCAAGGGGAAACTCTGGTGCATACAGCAGAAAGGTAGGTAAGGTGCAGACAAACATGCAGTGCAGATCAACACAAAATGGAAAGACAGTACACAGAGTGCAGACGAGTAAGCATAGTGTAAACAAATATTAAGGAGATAAATATTAATTGCTTGATTAATGAATCCATTAATTGATTGGTTTACGGTGTTGTGGATGGAGAGATGAAGGACTCGAGGGCAGGCACTGAGAGCATGAAAGGGGCTTTATTAAATCCAAACTAAACTGGGACCCGGAAACAAACAGGTCCACAAGGGATCAAAAATGGTAAGACTAGTACAGGAACAGGCACAGCCAACAAGAAGGAAGACGCTAATGACCAGACTGGAGATGACGAGACAAATAGGGACTTCTATACAAAGACTAACAAGGGGCAACAAGCAACAGGCGTGGCTCATCGGGGTCACGTCAGGGAGGAGACAGGAGGGTCAGGTGGACATGAAAGTCAGGACGTCACAGACGCACAGTATATGTGACATTATGTGTCCAAACAGAGAGTACCAGACATTAAAAACTGCCAAGATGGGACAAAGTATGATGGCCATAGCTGATGTGTTACAGGGAACTTCAATACCTTTGGTCAGATCACATTAATAAATGTCTAGTGCCCTGGGCTGTGGTTTAGCAGCCTCGCCCAGATGGTTTCTTTTCACTCCACGAGCAATCATGCGCAAAAATGCAGGGAGCAAAGGGTAAAAATGTTGAGGCACGGTCGATTGTCATTTTTATCATGAGAGAATATGTGTCAACCTCTGTTGTCCCTTTGCAATAACGATAATGATGATGGGCTGGTATTGATGGTTTTACTTTGTGTTGTAAATCTGTGTTGCTACCTGCCCAACTCAGTGTTAACTATTTTTGAATAAAAGGTTCTTCACAAAAAATTATATTGGAAAAAAAATTATGTAATATTTTTTTCCCCCAAATATTCAAAAAAATAATTTACTCTTTTTAGTAAACCCGGTCTGTTTCCATCATTGTTGCCGCCCTTTGTCGCTATTCACTATGTCATACTCGCTTTGTCGCTGTCCGCTATGTCATACTCGCTTTGTCGCTGTCCGCTATGTCATACTCGCTTTGTGACTATCCACTATGTCATACTCGCTTTGTCGCTATCCGCTTAGTCATACTCGCTTTGTCGCTATCCACTATGTCATACTCGCCTTGTCGCTATGCACATATCCTGCTATGTCATATCTCGATTCCATATTCCTGAGTCAAGAGTCCCCTGAGGAGACACACCAGTACGAGTTGATCGCTGTCCACAAAGACTCTACCTCCACCTTTGAAGGTGTCTCTTTAGTCAAAAAAATCACTAACAGGTTTCAAAAGCTATTACATTTGCTGGACTTTGAAATTAATTAATCCTATTATTAATGTTATTCTTTATGTACATATCAGGCATAATTTTTTCAGTTTACAGAGTCTTCCTTTGGTCAACTCGTTCCAATGTGTTACGCCTGTTACATTTATTGACGTTAATTTTTCACATCCATTCAGACCAGGCTTTGGAGGAAAGTTCTGTGAAGGCTCAGTGCGCTCGTACAAGCTTTGCAACACCGAGGACTGCCCCAAAAGTGGAGGGGACTTTCGGGCTCAGCAGTGTACCCAGTTTAATAGCAGACAATTTCGTGGCTGGTTCTACAAGTGGAAGCCTTACACCAGAGTCGAAGGTACTGCTACACCATAACCTGGGTGTCTACCATTTACTGGAAAGTATTGAAATGAATGGCATAATTATCCTGCAGGTACTATAAACACAGTAGTTACTTTTTATTAGTGTCAATGCCTTAGATCAAAAGGTATTGCCTTTTTTCAACTCATGCCCAAATCGTTATTTAATAGTATAATGGTACTTAGAGGATTTTATACCCATTATGCTGTCATAATGTCATTACTGTTCATGTACTCTCATGTCATTGGGGCTGGGGGCTGGGGGCTGGG
>JAODKC010000137.1:4591503-4657426 GCA_026777985.1 Mormyrops attenuatus
CCCCCCCCCCCCCCCCCCCCCCCCCCCCCCCCCCCCCCCCCCCCCCCCCCCCCCCCCCCCCCCCCCCCCCCCGCTCAGCAGTTTAGGACTCATGATTGGCAGGTTGAATCCCAGGCCAAGCAGACTGATGTCATCATTTGGCCCTTGAGCGAGGCCCTTAACCCCCAGTTGATCCAAGGACGCTGGACGCTGGACGCTGACCCCCAAGCTTGCGCTTACATATATATATCTATATATATCTATATATATATATATATATATGTCACAGGGAGAGCAAGATGGGACAGGAGAAAAGAGAATTTCCCCATGGGGAAGAATGAAGTATCTCTGTTCTACAAAAGGCATTCATTATATTGTCATAAAGCAGCTCTCCATTCCTTTGTCTTTTAACCCAGACCAGGAAGTTTGCAAGCTGTACTGCTACGCCGAGGGCTTTGATTTCTTCTTTGCCCTGTCCAGTAAAGTGAAGGATGGGACCCTGTGTTCTCAGGACAGCTCGAATGTTTGTATTGATGGCCTGTGTGAGGTAATCGTCCACACGTGGGACCGGATAAATAAAGCACAGGGGTCATTTTATTATTGAACTAAAATGGGACGAATTGCAATAACAAAAGCATATAAATTTAATTTGTCAAAACAAACATGCACAGCTCAATCTCCTATTGGTTAGCTGATAATTTATTAAGCTAGCTAGCGCTCTGTCTTAGCGATTGCATTTTCCTTTGCAGAGGGTAGGCTGCGACCATATTCTGGGTTCTAATGCAACTCTGGATGCATGTGGTGTCTGCGAGGGAAACAACTCTACGTGCAAGATCTACGAGGGCCGATACCTGAAGCAGCACTACACAAACCGTACACACCCCTCTCGTCTTCATTTATCGGATGATGTAGTTAAGCTGATGATATCTGGAATCTTTCAGTGATTGAGCATTTCATATCGTTGGTATTCATATGCCCTGATAGCTTCTTCTGCTAGCATTTCAGCATCTTCTCACTTTTGTGGGGAAGCTGATTATTGAACTCAGACCTTTGGTTTTAATTTAAGCAAAACTGAATAGTAGTATTAAGTTACTCGCAGAGCTCAGGTTCCCTTAAGAGATGACAGATGTATGAGATATCCCATGCACTCGATCCAAATTGGCTGATAACATGCCATATTGGTGAAGACTTCTCTGATAATTCATAAATATGGCATCATCTGCACTATGGGAGGACCACTGTCAAACATGATAACCAGCGCAGAACCAGTGAATTACATAAGTGTTGGTCATGTGACATATCTCTAGGCTTAATACTCACCATATGCAATCACCAGTCCCAGTCAAGGGCTAAAGGTAAAGGAATGGAATTCCTGGATCCTCAGATCCAAGTCATTGCCTCTTTCTGATTGGATTAAGCCAGTTCTCATAAATGCATCAGTTAAATGCATATCAATGCATTTTTACAAGTCAATACACATACCATCCAGGATGTCCCCTGCCTCAAACTCTGTTTTCTGAGATAGGCTCAAAGTTAATGAAATGAAGTAGTTACAATGGATGGATGGATGGATGGATGGATGGAGTTGTGTCAGTGGAGTAGACAGGGCATTACCTTTTAGTGAGTTGCACCATTAAAATTCATTTTAATTGTTTATGTTTCTTTACTCAAGCAGAGTATTACAGCATTGTCACTATACCAGCGGGAGCGCGCAGTATCCGCATCCTGGAGCTGAATACATCAAGCTCTTACTTGGCTGTGAGGACCTCAAATCAAAAGTATCACCTCAACGGACAGTGGACCATCGACTGGCCAGGAAAGCATGCTTTTGCTGGAACTTTCTTTGACTACAAGAGGCAGTACAATCAACCAGAGACGCTCACTGCTACAGGCCCCACCAACGAAACCTTGGTTGTTGAGGTTGGTTCATGCAAAATAGCTGATTCATGGGTTAGCAGAAATAGGAGAGCTTGCCACGTTAGTGCAATAATAAAGCTTAACAGTGCAGCCATGGAGAAAAATCCAGTCATGGTACAATATTTACCAATAAACAGCAATGATATGTTTTCAAAGTAATGCAGTTTAAAGTAATCCAGAAATCAGCACAAACAAAGCAAGAATTAGTTCAAGCAGTCAATGAGCATTCATACCACTCATACCATTTCAAGATGTAAATGTACTACCAGACTGAAGCAGCTTTAAGATTAAATTAATACTCCTGAAAAGTCTGCAGTCCTCACTGTCATGCCGTGCAAAATAATTATCGGCAGTATGTATAAGCAGTGTGTTTGAGTAGTAATTATAAGCAGTGTGTTTTAGGGTTTGCAGTTATCAATCAGATTCATTGTCAGCAGTTTTAATTGGTTGTTGTTGGTTCCACAATTTTAACCAATCCTAATTTTGCATTACATATTTCATCATTATAATTATGTTAATATGTCTAAATTTTATGCAGTTAAAGAACTGAATGCTGCCTACCTTTAACATGGTAAGGAATGTATGAAAATGCTACTTTGATTAGTGTCTTTCATTTAAGGCATTTTATTTTGGCCTCAGCTGTGTGTCTGCAATGTGTGCATCTGAATGGGTTTTACCCCGACACTCAGGTTTCCAAAAACACACTTTTCAAATGCCTCTCATTCTTTCATTTTCGCATGTATCTTCCCCAGGCTCTGGTACATCACGTGCTGTTTGGACGGACGGTATGCGTCCATACATGAGACGGCCCAGAACGAACATACAAATATGTCAGATTTCAGTTTTAATTTACGAAATGAAAAGCACTGCTAACACGGCCACGGCTTTTCACATATATTCCACAAATGATTTATAACGTCTGGCATGGGTTTTAACAAGTGAAGAAGGAGTCGGGGCCTCTCATTATCCAAGTTAGCAATGCTGCTCTGAATGCGACTCAGCTGCTCATCGTCCAGGATGCCCCACTAATTAAAAGCACAACATCATGAATCCTGCCAGGTTCTTAAAATGATGTGGTTGCAATCCACACTTAGATGTTGCGCTTGTTTTATCCCTTGTCTGACTCTAAAATTTTATTTGAAACCCCAGATCTTTATTGTTTATTGCTTGTGCTATGTTATTTCTTTCTTGCTAATTTACTGGTATCAATTTTCTGTTAATGAGCACCATCGTGAAATGTGTTTTTCTTTAGAACACGACCCTCCGGGAAATCGAGGAGGACTTGTTGATAATATGCTGACTGAAGGTGATGGGACCTCTGTCTGCTTTTGCAGATTCTCCTGCAGGGCCATAACCCCGGAGTACAGTGGGAGTATAGTCTTAGGAAGGTTGACGTCGATAAGAAGAATCACGTGAGGCACAACTACACCTGGGCCGTCGTTCGGTCTCACTGCTCTGCTTCATGTGCAGGAGGTAAATCAAATTGAATCAGCAGTTTATATGACCAGCAGAAGGGCAGTATAACATACAAACAAGGACAAAAGTTTACATACACCTAGGCTAAAGACTTAATGTTTCACAAGTTCGCATATGTCATGTTACCATACATTTCCTGAGCAAAGTCAATCAGGGTATATTCTTTATTTCCCTAAAAGGTCATTTTTACATAGTAGCCAAAACACAGATTTATGTGAAATGCTGAGTTTTGTGAAAGTCTTTTAGCTATGGTGTAAATCAACTGTATCTGAATGAGGGCAATCACTTTACGAAACAAAAGTAAGTTTAATAAACTTACAAGGTCAATGTGCAGAAGTACAATACTAATCTATCTGCTTCTTTCCTACCAATTGGTCATGCAAGATGAATTGCCACTGGTGAAATGAACAGAAACTGTCATCTGCAGGGCGTCGCCTGAAATTTATCGTGCAAAGGATGTGTCATTGACAGTAATACCCTTATAAACGGTGGAATACAACTGTTTTGTTAGAAATGTCCAGACTTAGCTTAAGTACAGATTTCTACAGTACTCTTGTCATTACTGATGACTGTTGCCTCTTTTGATCAGACCAGCAGTATACAATTAGAGCCCTGTAATGACCTAGGTTGAGGGTGAACAAAGGTTCGAAAGGGCATTCTGTCTTACAGGTCACAGACCTTTAGTCAACCTTTGCCCTTATTTACTAAGTTCTCTGCTCTTGTGCTTAAGAGTTTGAGAACTTCTCACGTAACACAGCGTCATTAGAAAGTTTTGAGAGAAACGATGTTAGGCTGCACCAGATGAACCTTTAATAGTTTTCTGGCAGTTTTCCTTGAGGCTCTGAAATGTTTCGGAAACTGGTCCAATACTGAAATATTTACTGGGAGTCCCATAAATGCTTTTGTAGTTCAGTTGGGCTGTGGTTATGGACTACCATGCTTTGCTGTTGATTTCCTCTGTGCACGATTGTTTCAGGCCAGATGAGCACTAAGTCAGCGTGCATCAAGGACATGAAGGTGCAGGTGAACACCTCTTACTGCAATTCTCAAACCCGACCTGCCACTGGCCTGCTTCCCTGCAACACAAAGGCCTGCCCACCCAGGTAGTGTGCACCCTCTCTGAGATCTCTCTATCTCTCCACAGGAGCTTTCACACCCACTATCTCACTTCAGAACCTGGTCCTTGGTTACAATACAAGTTCCTGGGCCATCTCGACTGGGGACTTTTGAAGCTCCTGGCCACTTTCATGTGCCACTTTCAGACCACAGAACAGGAATTGAGACCTTTATACTAAATAAGCATGGGAGATGCAAAAAGCTAGTAGGTTAAACTTCACACATGATTCAAAATTACACTGCCACCCTAAAGCAATGGAGGATGAACAAGTTGTTTTGGTATTTGTTCATTTTATTTATATTTAATCTATATGACCCCCTGACTTTTTTATATTTCATTATTAAATTTGACGAGCCGGTCAAGCTTTCAGTTTCACAGAATAAAAAACAATGTACCGTTAAGCGCTGGCAAGTTTCAGCATTGCATCGGCGATTTTAGACAAAAGTATATTGATTATCGATCGAATATTCCAATACAGAAATATGGATAAGCAAACAAAAAATGTATTGATTAAATGTAATTGAGGTGCAAAAATAATTCCATCTGTTGATGGAATTCCATCATTCCTTTTTTGCTTCGCTAATTATATCTCTTTTCCCTATACTTCTGTATAACTTCCAAGTTTTGGCGGCAGTGTTTGTGGTCATCTAAGCGGTGAGCACCTCCGCAGTAGTTTGTGTTCGAATGAACAGTACCTAGTATGGAGTAGGTACTAAAAAAGGGTTCTAGAACTGCCTAAGAGGATCTACAATCGGGCCGAGTTCCTGCGGTGTGAACACGACACAAATTCCTGGTCCTGGGAAAAGGTTCTGGTTCCTGAAATAGGTTCCTGCAGTCTGAAAGCGCCTCATTCATTTGTGAAAGTGAATTTGGGCGACCTGCAGCAGCGATGTCTACCCCATGAGGGCTGCTATGTTTTCATTGGGTTGTCAGGCATTTCTAAGACTTATTGACTCATATATGAAGCAAAAAAAGCACCAGACCTGTGGTGACAGCAAAACATACACAATGCATCTTCTCTTACACCTTGAAATTGGCCAAATTTTTTTCTCAAAAGTTCAGCCAATCATGTTAGGTGTACGATGGCTCAGAATACTAAGCAGAATAGTGATTCACACTGGTTCACTGGTATGCACTGTTGTTCCCCAGTGCTTTCCCACACCACTGTGAGCATGTCTTTACCACCTGCAAATGATTCTGCATGCAAAGTCTCTCCCTCCTCCACCACTACTGACTCAACTCTATTTGCATTTATTTAATTTCTCTGCTGGTGGCGTAGAACCGGCCAGATCCTGGCATCACAGCTGTGCTGAAAGCAATGCAAAGCAGATTCATTTTGATATTATACAGGGCTCTGATTCGGGATTTACATCCCTGATTCCATGTGTTCCTTGTCCGAGGTACATTGTGTGCACCCTTGAGGTCAGCATCAGAAGTCAACTTCTCTTCATAAAATGAAGTTGCTCCAAACTAGCTGTCTAGCATAGCTATCACCCGTCCTTTCGCAAGCATATTGACAATGATTAGGAAAAAGAAATTGGCAATGTTTCTCCTGTGTTAAAGAGAAACCGTTTCACAAGCATTAATTGTTTTCTCTTCAGTCATTTGATTAGAATGTGTTCTGCTAAAGCCATTATATAGAATTAATCAAAATAATCAAACTAGAAATTAGCCAGAGGCTTTTGCTAGCTGCAGGAGGGTTGAGGGACTGGCCCTTTGTTTACAGGATGGACTGTTTGCCTTTTCCATGAAATGCCCAGCTAGCTGACAATGGCACGGCTCTAGTTCCATGACACACTCATGCCATGTTGGATTCTTCTCCTGAGGCTCTGGATGCTGCTTAAGCAAGGGACGGGCCTGTGTCATGGGAGCGTCAGGGAGTGGCCGTTTATCTGGAGCTAGGACAAATACAAGCAGGCATTAAGGACAGGCACCAGGGCCACATCCAATGTTCAGATCGGACAAATGTCATTCTCTCAACATAGTTTTATTGCATCTATAGTTTCATTAAGTTCATTCATTTCAGCTTAGATGCCATACCAGCTACAGTTTGCTAGCTACCTTGCATATGTTTTCTAAATTACCTTTCAACATATTTTGTTTTTTGTTTTCCTGAGCTCAGTGCATTTTCCAAACAATTCGTTTGTGTGTGTGTGTGTGTGTGTGTGTGGTCCAGGTATACCTTAAATGTCCCCACACGGTGATAAATACCTTTTTTTTTTACCTTATGGGGACCAGTTTTTTGGGGCCCCTGAGCAAGGCCCTTAACCCACAAATGCTCCAGGTACTGTCTGACCCGGCTTTCAAAAAAATGTCTTTGGCTAGAAGTGTCTGCTAAAATAAATAAAAATAAATATTTAAAAAAGAAACAAGATACACAAATATGAAATCAATAAACTGTTCCCAAATAAAATAGCATGTGGATTATAAGACAGCCTTTAGTTATTTCTTTAATGTATAGCATCTTACAGCTCTTTTTGTTTAATTTTATTGCTTTCATATGTATTTCCCCAACAATGCCTTACTATTAGGTCTCCCAGTCAGTACACAAGCCAGCACACTTTTGGTTAAATTATTTTAAGCCTGTTTTTATTGGTTCAGCTCGTACATAGCTTTATGAGTTTAGGGTGCTTGATCTCTTTATTTACACGCATCAACAACGGAGACACGAATCAGTGAGCACTCCGGCTGCCACGGCCAGGTCAGGCGTAGGGGCGGCATGTAGGGGCGTGCTGTTGGCTCTCCCCGCTGAGTTCAGATTTCTGCAGTGAGGTAAAGCCATGGCGGATCACCAGCTGTCTGTCACCAGCTGCCTGCCTTTTAGGACAGAAGATTCTGGAAAAGAGTGCAGCTCTGAGGTTTCAGGTTACCCCACCTCCAGGCCTCGGGACACCAAACACAGCTTCTCTCCTACCCCCCCTCCCCTTTCACCTTCTGTCCTCAGCTTGATGTTTCGGAACTTTTCCTAAATGATCTCCTTTTGCATATCAAACTTTCTGCCCTGGCTTCGCTACTAAAACAGGAATTTGAGGTGCCGAGTACTTTCCCAGCCTTGACAGAAGAGAAAGCCCATGCAAAGCTCCAGAAGAAAACTGTTTACAATTAAACACGCCTGCGACCTAGTAATGAGCAGAACTGCTACTTTGGGTCCATTGCTTCTTGTACACACATGTCCACTACTCAGTAGACCAAGGATCTCAAACATAAATAATCTGGGGGCCCCTGAATAGCAGCCATCTCCCAAGGGGGCCACCAGAGCTATTTTTTGAGCCAAAATTGAAAAATAGAGAGAATTAAAAACAATGTAACATCAATAATCTGGTAATCGCCATGTGGAGTGCCAGCATTTTAGCTTGCCGAGTAGGGGCTGGAATATCAACATTATGTATAAAAGCATCTTTCCATCTGATTTTCCTTTGCTAGTACACACATTTCTGTCTGCATTAAAATACGACTAACCTTATTAAAACATGGGGGAAGTTTTCAGATGTAAGGATTCATTGTGATTGTACATGCAAGGAAAAAAACTCTTTGGCTCACACCCATAGCTGCATCAGTAAACAACAGCGAAGATGCATGATAAATAAAATTTGAAAATCGAGTAAAATGTGGGTAGAATACACCATATGAATAAGATGTAAAATAACAGGACAGCATATATACATATGCACATATACATATATAATACACATACTGTATATAATCATATAATGTTTGTATATATATGCATATATATGTTTATGTATGTATGTATGCATGTATGTATGTAGTGGCAAATGTGTAAACAAGTGCCTGCCTCACAAGCCTGGTTGTCTGGCTCCGACTGAAAGTGTTGGTTCCCTGTAGGGGGGTGATGCCAAGGTGTGGCACAGGAAAATGCACAGTTGCTAAAGGACAGGCATTTGGATGAGTCCCAAGTGTAATACAGTCAGTCTTGTTTTTCACCGTTTACCCCAGGCAGACGTCAGACGAATCCTCTTTCAGACTCTTCAATAAGTTTAGACTGGCATGGACAAGGGCCAGGAAGTCTCGTCTGATAGACGTAAATAAATTTATGTAGTTGTTGCTGCTCACCTCAGAAAAGGGGCACATCAGTGCTGGTTTTCTTCAAGAAATAGAACGCAAGAAATAGAATGCTGAAAGGTAACACTTCTCACATTACAGAAATGTGAAATATGTTGATGCAGGTGTCTATTTGAATCCTGCACGATTTCCATCATTGCGTGTTTCGTTAGCACAGGCACCGACATCTTGTGAATTCTGTTTCCATCCTATAATGTCTGTTTGTTTTTGAAATATTAGTGAAGTATTAATAGTATAGTATCTGTGCAGTTTTAAACTAAGCTTTTAATGTGATAAATTAACTGATGATATGGATGACTGGATCAGCAATGCTGTAAGTAACGGTTTCGTTTCGTAGATAGCTGTTAGCACAGAATGTCGTTGTATGACTATCGATAATCTGAATTTATCATAATTTCAAGGTGGGTTAGAAGTGTCTTAATTTGAATTCATTAATTAAACCTGCGTTAATGACTCCATATTTCCATATTAAGTTAGTGGATAAAACTTCACATCCTCATTATGCTCCAGTGTGTGGATTCAGGGGCTCTGTGGTTTGTTTACTTTGTATCCATCCAACCACTTGTTAAGGTGACAGTAGGGGCCTTGAAGCTATCCCAGACAGCAAAGGACACACCATGGATGGGATGCCAGTCCATCACATGGTAGACACATGCAATATAGAGACACCTAACTGCATGTCAACATCGTCATTTTCCCACCACTTCCACTAGGCAGCATCCTGAGTGGGTCGTACCAGACATCTTTTTCCAGGGCAACAGACACTACCTCATTCTGGGGGATCCCTAGAAGTTCCCAAGTTAGCTGGTAGATATAATCTCTCCAGCATATCCCGGGTCTGACCTGAGGCCTCTCTTGGGAGCCATCCAGGTGGCGCCCTTATAAGATGTCCAAACCACCTTGGCTGACCCTACTTGATCCAAAGAAGCAGCTACTATTTCAAGGTCCCTCCTGATTTCCGAACTCCTTGACCTGTCAGGAAGAGTGAGTCTGGCAACCTGGAGGACAAATTTCATCTGAGCCAGCTGTATTTGCAATCTTGTTCTTCTGGTTATTACTCCACAGCTCAAAACCATAGGTGAGGATAAGGATGGAGACTGAACAGTAACGTGTTAAAACTTTCAATTTATCACCACAACACCCACAAATCTGCAGTCGCTTAACTGGTCCATCTGGTCCAACTGGTTCCCTCTTACTTACCCATGACCAAGATCCCAAGCCTCTTCCATCCATGACTGTGCTTCGATATCATATTCAGGGAAATCATGAACAAGAGTGGAAACTAGATAGATCTTTGATGGAGGTCAGCACCGTCATCTTTCTGTAAAGCCCCTCCAAACTCCTTTCAAAGCTCCCAGTTTTGCACCTTGCACTACCTTTTGCTGCAGTCTTTCTGGTCTGTTGATACCTTTCAGTTGTCTCTGGAGACCCTTGTGTAAGCATTGCCCTAAAGTCCTCCTTCCTAAATTGTCCACAAGCAGGTCTTAGGGTTAAAATCATAAAAGGCATCTGCTGTCTTCTACAGATGCTGCCCTTACAGTCGCTGCCACGATTCAGGCCTTGAACAAGGTCCATTCTAACTCAATGTACTCAACCTCATTTACCACTAGGTAGAAATTTTTTCATATATTTGTGTTCAATCCTTCACATAGCCTGATGTTCCCGGGGAACTTGGACTACTTGTCTGGGTCTTCCTAGTTCATCATGCCTCCTCTCCATGCACTGAATCCATCACCAAGTGGTAATTGGCTGATGTCTGTCACCCGAATGCTTAATAGTCAAGACAGTTGACACGACTATTGAGTCAATAATTGACTCTTTGGCCGGGGGTGCTCTAGTACCATGTCCACTTATGAACATGCTCATTTGATATGGGTTTGTTAGGGACAATCTTTAGCTTGCAGAAAAATCCAATAAGAATTGACTACTTGGGTTTAAATCTCTGAGGGCATCCTCCAAATCACACCGATCCAGGTATCTCCACTGTTACCTTCATGAGCATCAAAGTTTTCCAATAGTACCACAGAGTCTGTAATCGGTACCCTTTGAAGAACCTCAACCACTTTTCCCAAGAAGGCTGGAATCACTGAACCACTTTTCTAGAACAATCAGATCTTTGCCTAGGATTTGTGAATGTCCCTACACTCGCCTAAGGTTTTAAAATTTGAAAAGTGTAAATTAGGATTTTGGCACCTTGTTCATTTGATTTCCTCTGCTAGCCCCTGGAGAATGGACTCCCCTTTGAGTCTGGTTCCTCTTAAGGTTTCCTCCTTCTAGGGAGTTTTTCCTTGCCACTGTCGCCTCTGGCTTGCTCACTGGGGGTTTTGGGCAGGGATAATCTAAAGCACTATGAGACATTGTAATGTGACAATGTGCTATACAAATTAAATGTAATGGAATTGAATTGAACTGAACTGAACCATGAAGAACTTCAGGTTGGAGAGAATTCACACCCGATTAAGAGCCCTAGTCTTAGAACCCATGGAGGTATGTCTAACTCTATCCCAGGCTCCTTCCTGACCAGAGAGGTAATATTCTCGGTTCCCAAAGCCTGCAGCCATTGCCAAGGTGTAATTCATCTGGGTTCTTCCTGCTTATGTCTCCTGACCAAATGACACTGCACGTGACCCCTACCTTTCATCTTGCGAGTGTCTCCATGCAGCCATTTCGGGCTGAATCCAACTCCCAGTAGGATTACTTGGTAATCTAGGTGGCTCCCAGTAATCTAATTCCGGGCAGGGTACACTAATTCCTTTCGGTACCTTTCATTGGAAGTCTTTGTTGGACTGTGGTTTGTCGGGTCTCTCCCCACAGAACTGTTCACCCAGGGACACTCTACCAGGAGAACACATAGAACACACTCCTGGCAACATGCACTACCAGTCACAAGTCTTTGCACACCACAGGTTTTTACCACTTTCTCCATTTATTTCATAAACTGCAGATGTTTTATTCTTGTTAAGCACTGGAAAGTTGAGTGAGCAACTATAAATGAAAATATAACTCAAGTATAAAACAGGTTTCCTTTATAAAATGGATAGAGTATGTAACAGTGTATGCCTGACATCCTATTAACTGGCTGTACAGTGATGGCAGAGTCAAATTCTAGGCTGTCCTTTAACTTTAAAAGCACTAGTTACCTGTTTCATCCCATGAAGCAGAGCCGTATTTAAGGTCCCTTGGAGAAAGAATGCCTCAAATTTTCTCTGCTGTTATAACTGCTAGAGGAGGTTACTTTGATGAATCAAATATATGACATTATCTTGTTAATAAAGGTACTCAAATGGTGAATAATGTAAACTTATTTGTTAGCAAAGAATATTGAGTGTATTTTTGGTCAATGTTAATTGAGAAACATGTAAATGTATAAAATCTCAGTGTGTGCAAGAACTTTTGACTGGTACTGTATCTCACAAATCTCTCCACCAGGATGTATAAGTCGGACACAAATAAAATACACATCTGGATGCGTTGTGTGGACATGAGGATGCACTGCGTGCATTTTTTTCTTATTGTAGAATTATCAGATCTAATCCTAATATTATACATTGTTTATAAGGATTATGTGGTCTCTTATGAGGGGGAAAGAAACGCTTACGTTTTATAATGAGAGCAAATGCATGTGTATGAGCCAGTAACACTTTAATATTAGTTATGTCTGCGCCGGCTGGACGTCTGACTCTGCTATACATCATGAGCTATAAACAGAAGCACAGCGGAGGAAGCTGAGCCGTGGTGGAAGACCTCCAGATCTCAAATATAGACCCAGGATGAGCTGTAAAAGTGCACCCGATATATTACCTGACAGACGCGTTTCAGCATTTCGGGCAAGTCATGTGCTCATCAAAAACAAATAACAACAAATCTAGAATGGCTAAAAGGGGCGCCTGAAAGCCCGGGACCCGGAGCAGCGTGGACACGGCCGTGCAGAGGGGTCGCGTGAGGATATGCACTTTTTAAGACTCGCCGTCACTACTACCCCCACAGAAACATACACTGAAAAATAAGCAATAAAAAGCTTGTCTCGTGCCGCCGCGTAACCCATGCCCTTTTTCGCAGAGCTGACCGTCAGGCAGCTGCTGTCAACAACACGCTCGCGCTGTAACCCCCTTGGCCAGGTCTGCAGACAGTGGCGCGACACTGTTACCATCTTGCTCATCTGATGAGCAGCGAGGCCCAGACGCCTGCAGCCGCATTGCATGCGTCAGTTAGCAAGCGCACGGCACGTCAGGTCGATGCCCCTTTTCAAGGTCGCTACTGAGTGGGATTCATTTCTGTAGAGCAGTGTTTTACAATCTGGTCCTCAGAGGCAAAAGCGTGGACTGTCTGGCAGGGAGCTAAAACGGCACCCCCGAGGGTCCGATTGAGAAACACTGTTATAGAGTTACTAAGAACATCTGAAGGGTTTTAGTATTCATATTTAGTTTTTTTTTTTGCATAATTAGTACCTTTTACATGGTTAATGTTTGTCAGTATTAATATATATATACTGTATTTTTTTTCTATTTAATGTTTACTAAGTAAGATTTTCACACTGAAGATGCCAAATGGGTTTTAGGCCACATTTAGCATGAATAGTAGTTTTTATATATAGTTTAATATTTAATTGTTGGTAATAATATACATAGCCTAATATTTTAATTTAATGTTTACTTGGTGAGTAAAGTTTCACATCAAGTACCCCCGATGAGTTTTACGGTTATATTTAAGCTGTTATGTCATTCATGCAAACTGACTCTCACACAGCCCATGACATGAACCCACATGTCATCAAGGTGCAAACAAGTGACAATCCGCAGCGTCACCAAGCCCAGCATTGCAGACGTGTCACCATTGTATAATTCCTTTCTGTTCAGTAAGTCAATGTTACAATTCATTTATCGAGCACACACTTGTATCCAAAACGACATACATTGTAGAGTCAGCTAGTGCCTGCAGCAGCTGGGGGCCAAGGGTCTTGCTCAGTGAAATCACTCCGCTGATTCTGGGATTTGATCCAGCAATCCTCTGATCACAGGAACAGCATCCTAACCCGCGGAGCCACACCATTCAATTAAATTCAGTTCACTCCGCTTCAGTTCAATTCAGTTCAGTTTTATCTGTATAGCACATTTTCACAACATTACATTGAATCAAAGCGCTTTACATGATCCCTGCCCAAAGCCCCCAGTGACAGTGGCAAAGTAAAACTCCCTAGTAGGACCCCCACCGCCCCCCCAAATTACAGTTGAATGTTACATTTTAATTATGTCGCAATGAGTATAAAGTCGCACTGTCAGTGTCACTGTGACCTGCCTATCGTTCTAAAAACATCCCCAACCCCCCACTTCCCCTGATTTTGTACAGCTGGAGTGTGGGAGAGTGGGGCACGTGCAGCCGCAGCTGTGGGGGCGGAGAGCGGCTGCGACAGGTGAGCTGCCTGCAGAGGACGAGCCAGAGCCACGTGGAGACAGTTGCCGACACCCAGTGTCCACTGCTGCAAAGTCCAGTGCGCAGACAGAGCTGTAATGTCCAGGTCTGCCCACCAGGGTGGAGCACAGGCCCCTGGTCTCAGGTGCGCAGCCTTGCCGCAACTTAATTTTAAAATATTAATACTGCATTTTATAACGCCTAATAGTTCAGTTTAACAGTACTTATTACAGTCCTTGATTAAGAGTGCAAAATACCAACTGTCATCAGATGAATTTTACTAATATCTAGGTAAACAAACAAGTGTAGTTATGAATATAGTATTTAGGCAGGTAGTGTAGATTAGACACTGAGATTAGTCTGTTTTAATATGTTTTAAGGATTAATTAACGTTAATGTGGTACACATAGGTACCAAAACCCTAATTAGCAGCCATAAAACGTGATGTTACATGTATTATAATAAGTTATCCACCTGGTATTCAGCAATCATTTTAACAGATGCTTTATATTGCAAAATTCTGGAATTATGAATATAGACATGCATAGTGACAATTACTAAAATGAGATTAGCGTTATATGATTTGCAAGCCCATTGCAAGCAGTTAATGTCACTGAACAAACCTGCCTTGATAAATGCCGGGCATAAACCATTTCTGTGTACTTAGTAGGGCTGAGAACAAGAACCACATTGTCCACAAGGATGTCCTGTGCCAGAGACCTTAAAATATCCATAATAATTCATAGAATTTTTATAGAGGGGTCTTGAAGGTCACGATGACATTCAAAGAGAATTGTCAGCTTGTTCATTTCCATAAAAACTCCATCCAACAGTAAAACTATGTAGTATACAGTGTAATTTTACCAATTTTAAAGTGTTGTGTTAAAGTATTGTGTTCATGATGGTGAGCGTGTGATGAGATTATATTTCTGGTTTTCGGTCATACTTTCACTTTTTAATACTGTAAGAATGCTGGCACATCTGTTGGATAAACTCGTGATCCAGAAGCTGCTGTGACCAGATGCCTTCCTACCGTGCCCGCCATGATGTCGCCCTCGCTGCCCTTCCACAGTGCTCGCGTAAGTGCGGCAAGGGCCAGAGGAGGAGGACGGTGGTGTGCAGGAGCTCAGAGCCCAGCAGCCAGGCCGGCGTGCTGCCCGACAGCTCCTGCGTGGCAGAGCCCAAGCCCAGTGCCCAGGAGCTCTGTCTGCTGAAGCGGTGCCCAAAACACCGCAAGGCCCAGTGGCTCGTCTCCAGCTGGCAGCAGGTACAGGAGCCCTGCTGGGACACACAGCACAAGCATCCGAAGAAGGAAGTTAGAAACTTCCTGAACCCAGATTAACGACGGGTCACATAAAAAAAATGACTGAATCCATTTGGGCTACTGTTTAGAGTTTTACAGAGGTAGACAATGGACTTCTGTACTTGTCCATTCCCATGAATTCTATGCTCATATTTTTCAGTCCTCTATAAATTTATAAATAGTAGCATATAATTGGAATTAATCTATAAATAATAAATATATTACATTTGATATATTGTAGTATTACATTATTTGATCAGATATGACTGTCCGATTTGGTTTTGTTAAGGGCTGTTCTAATTGTAGAACTCCATAATCAATATTAGAGAGTGGAAATCTGATTTTAAAATTTAAATCCATCCCTCTCAAATTTGGCATTACTTTTCATCTTTGTTTGCATAGGTTATGTTGATGTAACTGCTACCCTGGAAAGCTTATTTGTTAAATATGTTTTGTTTTAAATCCCATAGTGCTCTGTGACATGTGGGGTGGGCATGCAGAAGCGCTCAGTCATGTGTGTGGAGAAGGATGTCACTGGGAAACATAGAGAACTGCCACCTAAGAAATGCCAGCATGTTCCAGCGCTGGTGGTGCAACTACAACAACCATGTGCTCTGGCAGTTTGCCCCACCCCTGTTCAGCAACATCTCTCCCGATTGGCTAGACCTGAGTGGTACATTTCTCCTTGGTCTCAGGTGAGTTGAATTACATACGTGGCACCTTTCATTTACAGGGCTTTGATGTGTAAAGTATGTGTATTCAGTGAAAAAACAGACATTTAGACACAAGAATAAACCAACACATAAATACAACATGAACTTACAATAATACATCTGTTGCAATCTTAACTGTTTCTGAATGCGCTTTATTAGGCGATTTAGTTGTTCATACTTATGACGATCATACTGTACAACTTCACAAGTCTGAAATGAAATATATAGAAAAGATATCTGTTGAAATAGAGGAGCTCATACATATGTAAGGTAGCTGGAGATGTGATGAGAGGTGTCATTTGGTGGCAGTGCACGGTAACGTGTGGTGGAGGTGTGCAGGTGCGCTCCGTGCAGTGCCTGATCCACGGCCGACCGTCACCAGCGTGCCACCCCGGCCTGCGGCCGGCCTCCACACAGGCTTGTAACAGCAACTTCTGCCCCAAGGTAGAGGGGACGGGTGAGCGCCTTCTCATTATCCTCTGGATTCTGGTGTCATTGGACTGGAGTCAGTTTATAATGACCCATAAATTCCGTACATGTAGAAAATCTATGTTTTTTGTAAATATTTCAGTGTCACATGGAATGCAGCAGTTTAGTGGGTAGCTCTGTTGTATCACGTCTCCAATGCAGGGGGCTCTACTTTGGCCCCATAATAATTTACACCCTCCCCTTGTTTAAGTAGTTCCAAAAGTCCAATTTCATTCCAAAACCCAAGTTGGCCTTAAAATATCCTTAATAATTCATATAATTTTTATAGAGGGGCCCTGAAGGTCAGTGTGACCGTCACTGCAAAGGTGGGCAGTTCTGGTCCAGAAAGTAAAAATTCAGACCAAAATTTTATTTCAACCAGCCAGTTGAGTACTCTGTGACTCCTTATACTCAACTGGTTGGCTGAAACAAAATCTTGGTCTGGATTTTTATTTTCTGGACCTGAACTATCTATCACTGCTTCTCTGTATGTAGCAGAGGTGGAGATTTCAGGTCCAGGGAGTACAAATCCAGACCATAATTTTGTTTAAACCAACCAGTTGAGTATAAAGAGTCACAGTCACCGAGTACTCAACTGGTTAGTTGAAACAAAATCTTGGTCTGGATTTTTACCTGAACTATCTATCACTGCTTCTCTGTATGTAATATATGCACATTCTCCCTGTGTTCGCACTGGTTAATTCCAGGTATTCCAGATCCCTCCAACAGTCCAATGACATGTGGTCTATTTGAACTGGTGTCTCTAAATTGTCCATAGCAAGAGTGTGTGTATCTGATGCTTTTGTCCATACTGATGTCATACCTGTTTAAACAGCTTGGTATTTGAAGGAGGTTAGTGTTCTCTGAAGGTGCTATAGTAGGGCCATCTGATGGTAGTCATCACCATTACACTTCTTGGTGTGGTGCATGCGTTTTCATTGTTTGTGGCGTGTTTTTGCAGACATGTCTTGCATTGACGCCTTCAAATGGTGCCACCTGGTGCCCCAGCACGGCATCTGCCATCATAAATTCTACGGGACTCAATGCTGCCAGTCCTGTTCTCGCTCAAACCTTTGAAATGGTGAGGAGACGCTCAGCGGCCTTGACAGGAGGGCAGAGGAAGGACAGTACAAACAAGAGGGGTGTCATGGAACGTTCCATGCAGGCATGGTCCACAAAGGTCTTAAAACAGTGCCATCTCCTGTCCCCCTCATCCCATGGACCCCCCTGAGCCTGGGTCTTCATGACAGAAGGGACTCCTAAGGTGAACGTCCTGTTCTTGCAGTGCGGTCGCAGGGAAACATCTCTGGAGGCCCCCCCTCCCCTAATTCCCAGGACACACAATATGTTTAATTTAAGTATTTAAAGTTGCACTCATTTGTTGGGCATCAGGACCAGCGTCACCTTGCAGCAGAGCCTGTTCAGCGGCCGCGTGGTCATCCGTGAATGCTTTCAGAGACGCCTCCCACCAACGACTCAAAACTGCTGCTCAAGCACTTTGTCTTCTTTCCACTTCTCTTCCCTAAAGCAGTGTTTTCCAATCCAGTCCTCACTCGGGGATCCACAGACAGTCCAGGTTATTGCTCCCTCCCAGCTCCCGGGGGGGGGGGGGGTCAAAAATGTGGACCGTCCACAGGTCAGGTTGGGAAACACTCCTAAAAGTCTCTCCTTTTTAGAGAAAAGTACTTCAGTATGTCAGGTTAATTTGTATACAGCACTATACGTCTGTCCCGCTTGTTATGTTTATGGTGCTTCACAGTGGACAAAGGTAATCCTTGCCACTAATATGTAACTGTTAAAATGTATTAAAATACTGATCATCAAGGTAGACAATAAAAAATTGGTGCTTTTATTTATTAGTAGAGTTGTGCATGTATATATCATGTCATATAAGTTGCCCAACATTTAGCCATTTTCAGGATTAGAGCCAACTGCACAGTTCTGCTGTAGTGTTTATGGTAATGAGCTGATACATTTGCATAAGGAAGTACATGCATTGACAGCATTTGGGGAAAAATAAACTGTGACTTGTTTGTAAAACAATAACATGTCAGAATCGCATGACGGAAGTAGGCGCGACCACGCTGCCCATAATATTTGACTTGAAGAACTGTGAGATATTTTTGAACTGAACTGTGTATCTTTGTTGTGTGCTTGTATTCTGGAAATGGGTCAAATATTTATACTACAAACAAGAATACTTTTGGTTCCAGTGACTTGTACTAAGAAATATGCAATGTCAGAATGATAGCTTTCTGTATATGTGTGCCGCAGACTAAAGATGAACAGATTACTTTATTAAATATCCATCTACATGTAGAAGTCACTAAGAAAAGAGTAACAGATTTAGATATTTTAACATCCCCTCTAGGAAGCAACCTTTGCCCAAAGCTACTATATGAAACTTAACTTAGTCTAGAACTTAAGTCATGGAAACACGTAACACATATTCTACAAACCATTGTATCACAAATGCTGACTCATGGCTTTTTTTAAACTGTATTTTATTTCTCAAACTATATCATTTCCAGATGTTGTTTTGGACTACTGGAATGTGTTCAGCATAAATATGGGCCTGTACAATTTTAATGTGCTGGAATTCTGAATGCCGATGCTTTGGGTGGTGCTGTTAAAAAATGAAGTTATATTTGATTTGCTAACTTGTATGGTAATCATAAATCATAAATGCATCTGGTCTTTTAATTTAAAAAAGAATTACTCCATTGTATTTATAGTCAAACTGTTATCAGTATAATGTGTTTACTATCTAAGTTCCTGTTGCATTCAGTCCTAGGGTGTATACATCAGAATTAGAATTTTGTAGTGGATTTTACAGCCGTGTGCCTCATTTTACTACTGTAGATAACTTTGACAGACCCCACATTTCCTATTCAGCAGTGCCTCTGGTGCTAAGGTGATCAAATACATTCTATTTGAAGAATTTATGCTTTGAAAATACATTCGCTCCTCTGCTCACGAACGAGTTACGTTCCGAACGGCCATTCGTAACTTGAAATGTTCGTAAGTCCTTATTCAACATAACTTTAAAGGTATAAGCAAGTACAAAGAACTAGGATGCTGGGAGTACGCACGCAACACTGCTGCATGGCGGGAGTAGCGGCCAGAAGTCATACTAGGCGGAATTGGTGCGTAGAAAAGAAGACTGATGTTGTGGACAGGAAACGGGAGACCAAGGAAGACAATTTGGACTTACAGTCCTCTTCGTTCGTATGTGTGAAAGTTCATAAGTTGAAAGTTCGCAAGTAGAGGAGCGTCTGTACATATTAAAATTCACATAAAGGTTTCAAAAATGCTGAAAAAGTAAAACATTGACATGAATTGAAATATTAGTTTCTTCCTCTCTGGATAATTTCCTACAAAGTGTCAAAGGAACCTGTGAAGAGCTAAAGAGGCTTATTTAAAACATCAACAGCCACGATCATGTTTATTTATGAACTATATAAAGTATTTTAAATCATTTTTTTCATTTTAGCATATTTTAACATGTATGAATGAGTATCGAGCAGATATAAGCCGATTGCACCAGACACTGACCATGTTGCTTACCACTCATTTATATTTGAATCTAGATGCATTTAATACTATGTACAATATATGGCTATGTTAGCTAAAAACATAATAAAAAAGAATAAGAATATCTTATTTTAACATATCTTCCTGTTGCTACCTACTTAACATGAACAGGTAACATGATCAAGTGTAGATGCATTTCACTTCTGATTCCTTGACTCCTAATACTGATTTTTTTTCTATTATGTGCTTGTTAATTATTGATTTAGTAGACAAACGTACCTAATAACTTACAAGCTCAGCATGCTGTGATTGTAAATTTGTTTTATTGTCTCTTTGTTAACAGTGGTCATTATAAATATAATCATTCAATCTCTTCACCTTATGAAGGGGACATTGCCTGGCAATTTCATCACTTGGTAAATCTGAATCTGTGAAGAACTTTCAAATACACATGCATTGCTGTGGCATTTTATTTCAAACAACTGCTATGGACTATGACATCAT
Source organism: Mormyrops attenuatus (assembly GCA_026777985.1). Classification (NCBI taxonomy): domain Eukaryota; kingdom Metazoa; phylum Chordata; class Actinopteri; order Osteoglossiformes; family Mormyridae; genus Mormyrops; species Mormyrops attenuatus. The sequence goes on from JAODKC010000137.1 coordinate 4,612,007, forward strand.
TATTAGTATTGTTACATACTAATTGTTTGGTTTAAATAGCCAGTGAAGCTGATAGAGGGAGGGATACACGTGCATAGTGTTCACAATGAGATTAGTAAAATTTAATTCTGATTTTCAGAGATCATAAATTTTAGTCCTTCCGACTCCCAGTACAAACTGGAACTGAAAAGTGTCCTGGCAAGCTGTGGCAACATCACAAAATATAGAGCACTTTCCCTGTTCACTGCAATTTGCCCTGGATCTGTAGGACATTTTCTGTTGTCTGGTATTTTTAGGTGGAATTCCCCTTTAAGTCTCCTTAAATTTTCTGTATTTCCCAGGCTGAATTCTAAAAAAGAAGAGAAATGTCAAAAGGTCAGACAAAAAGCAAACAACCTTTTTTATATGTTTTTCATCTTAAGCTTGGAAATAACATTTCCAACTGAGTCTGCTGTGTAAAAAATGTACTGAGAACAAATATGCAGTGCATCAAGTCCCCTTTATCTATATAATAAACATACTAATCTTGTAAAAACACAATAATACATAAAATGTAAAGGACAACATATTACAGTGTTTCAGTTTTTAATTTTTCAAAAGAAAAATAATTAGACTGTATTTCCAATACAATGTATTAATAAATACAACAGTTAGTTATACGGTAACAAGCATCAGCGAATAGGATGTTGCAAGTTACAATTAATAATCTTACAATTAATCTATGTTTACTTTGCAAAGTATGTCACGTAGCTCTGCTCACAGATAGCAGAATGTGCTTCTTCTCTTTGACATGTATTTTGGCTCTGTATGCAACTGTGTGGAGTAAGGTGTTCACGTAGGAAAAAAGTCATGAAATCTAACTCATGCGCTAATTAGATGCTGATGCAACAACAGCTAGCTGTCAGCAGATTTTTTTTTGTCAAATGGATCTTATCGCAGAGTTGTAGCTACATCGTACATTGTTTGATGGAAAATTACTGGTTTTAACTAATCACCCTTAGAATTTAATTAGTGGAAGGGATGACTATTCTTGAGTATCTATTTAGCAAATGTTCTCGTTCAAAGCAGCCTTCAAGCAAGGCAGGTGGGACATCAAAAGCGTAAGTGCAGCTAGGCTGTGCTTGCAATGAGTGACCAGTAACAAGTGCAAGTTAGCATTTTAGCAAAGGCTAACAGAAGGGCTTTCAAATCAAGAACACGGTGAGGACTAGGTTCTGGAGTGGCAAGTACAAAATACAAGAGTATCCAGTAACAGACAAGGCCATTTGGTGAGACAGGGGTCAGAGAATATCCCTAAGCAGACTGGCAAACCTTTAAAAAAAAAAAAACAGTAGTTGGTGTAATATATTATTCTGTAGACAGTTTAATGTATGTTAGGCGTCTGCAAAATTACTCAGGGTTTACACTTTCCCCCCTACAACTTCTTCTAACTTCTAACTCCATTACCACTGAGCCTCGTGTGGCAAATTTTCAACAAACCCTTTCAAGGCGAGTCAGTTTGACTTCTATATATCAACATGGTTAAAAATAAACATGTAGCCAATCCATGCTGTTAGTGGCGTATGTGACATGTTTAATCTGCGGCACTAGAACTTGACAGGAGTCTTATTTTCTATCATTTAAACAACCTGATGCAAGATTTTCAGCTTTAATTTTTCCTTAGAAAAATGTGAGCTTTCCAACTGGCACTACATGCTTGGGTTGGGTGCCTACCGTCATGCTGGGCAACACCACCAGGATTCTTGTCCTTGTACATACATTGGAAAAGTGCTGCTCAATGCAAGCCCAACCTGAAATAAGGTTACAGTCCTGCTCTGCTCTGTGCAAAAATGTATGTGTGGCATTTGCACATTCTCTCTATGTTTGTGTGGGTTTCCTACGGTCCAAAGACATGCAGTCAGATGAATTGGGGACTCAAAATTGCCCGTGGTGTACATACCCTGACTGGCAGTCTATCCAGGGCGTTCCCTGGACAATCTAGGCTCTCTGTGACTCTGTACTGGATAAGTAGTTGGAAGATAGATGGATGGACTGTGTAACCCATTAAACATGAGGAATCAGCGCAATACCAAAGGAATTCCTTGGCAAAGTATCCCGAGTCCCAAATACACCAAAAAAGAAATAGGAGGGTTGCTTTTATTAAACTTTATTTATTGAGAGAAAAAAAAAGATTTTGCTGTGCATCCTATTATTGTTGAAGATAAATAAGTATCAGATAGGGTTTATAATACATTTAAATCAAATTAAAAAAATCCTCTGTGTATAAAAATATTAATCATATATGGGTGTACACTGTATGGATGAAACCTTTGTACATATTTTGTTTTCAGTAATGAAAAACATAAGAGCTTCTCAGTGATGTAAGACCCACCCTTCGCTTTCTGGCACAATTTAAATCACATCATTTTTTTTGAGATCTTTATCAAGACTGATTTACTGAGAAGTTCAGTTCAGGAAGGTGTATCAGAGAAACATTACCTTCTAAGTGGGTATTGTAAGGAGTTACAAATGAAAAACCGCCACTTTTCATATCCAGCAATTGGTAACAATGTGACTAACTGTTCAGCACATATACACTGGCATAATGTCAGTCCTAAATAAAGCATTATTCTAAGTGAAAACAAAAAATTACTACTTATTAAGTCTTAATCTTATAACACGTGCAATATGGAACAGTCTCTAATGTTATCCACGATGACAACTGCTACTACTCTGAAACACTGTAAGAAATGTAAATGCTGCATGTTCTTATATTTCTCATAATTATTTGACAGTGTTTGTGTAACTGAAAGCACACATAGTTTTAGCACTCAGAACTGGTGTTTGGTGCATAAGCATACTCCAGCTCGAAGTCGAAGGGAGGCAACTCTCTCATTTGCCCGGGTGAACTCCAGCGTACTGGCGCCAATCCGGAGGGCTATGAGGAGACTCACACCTGCCCAGTGTCTCACACAAAGGGCAACTCCAGAGTGGAATATAGTCCAGGTCTCTCCAGGAATCTGGCTCCAGAGCCCGAGCCAGGCGTCGAGGTGAGCCTGACTATATCTAGGCTATATTTCTCTACCTTCCACACCAGCTCTCACTCCATTCGCACCAGAGAGGTTACATTCCATGTTCCAAAGGCTAGATTTTGTAGCCAATGATCAGTCCCCCACGGCCCCTGCCTTCGACTGCCACGCTGCACCTGACCCCCACAGCGCCCCCTGCAGGTGACCACCGAGTCCTCACCAATGAGCTCCCCCACCAGGCCTGGATCCAGGACTGGGTCCTGGTCTCGCTAATCTATCTGAATTTACTTGGTGCTTTGTTTTATCAACCATGGCGGTTTTCAGAATCACACTCTGCTGGCCGATCACCTCGGACTAGTTTGCCTTGAGAGACTCTACCAGGGGAAATTGCCTCAGATAACATGCCTCCTAGAATCACAGAAGCGGGAGAGCCTCTCCATCATGATAAGCTGCCGATTCATGGAGGGGGTATAGCTTTTGTATTAACAGTTAATAGACTTAAATACGTTACTTAATTGAAAAAAAATTGCAACTCTATATACTTTTTACCTGTTGGCTTGGGCAAGGGCGCCCCCTACTGCGTGAGTACTTACTTCGACATTGTAATGTCGCGACAGTTATATACTCTGTTAAACAGGACTCGAAAGCAAATCAATGACCGCAGGTTTTTTTTCCCTTAACAAGATTGTTAAACAGTACATTTTACATACTTACTTACCTCGATTTGACTGAAAACCAAAGACCCGCTTCTTCCTTCCCAGTATATGCCATATCTCAATGCATGCCATCTTATACTTTTTAAACTGTAATTACGTTTCTTGTAAATATTTTTTTTCTAAAGTCAACTTCCGCATTGTCTAAGGGTACTATCAATAATTAACTGAAACTACTAAGCTATCGGATCGAGACTTCTGATCCTCAACGTAAATATGCCATGCAAAATAAATAACAATCTCCTACAACGACCAATATACAAGCTAAGTGTTTACTAAATCCTTGGATAGCGTTTTAAACGTGGAATTAAACTGGAAGTTAGGACAGTCACGTTGTCACTGACGGATAAGAGTAAACTTCGCTGCAAAAACAGCATTCTATGATAAGTAACTAGGCAACCGCACAAATCACCTGCACACGTCTATGGCAAAGGATGGCGCAGTACTTAAGTAAGGCCACAGATCGGCAGCAGCATTCTACTGCCGGTACTTTTTCGTAATTCCATAATTATTTTTAAGCGATTACTTGATACATTTGAATCAGGCCACATCTGCAAAGACTTGTATATATATTCAGAAACAAGATAAAAAAATTATATCGTTGTGGAAATTAGAAGGTTTATCATTTTCGATACGGCATATGTTTAGACAGCCCGGGTCCATTTTGGGGGGCCTGAGCCAACGTGTTGTGGGTACAGACCTGCGTTCGCGTGATGTTGTGGAAGTCAGAGCAGTATGCGTTGGATATTTTACATCCGTCTATGTCTTATTCTGTTTTCATTTGAGTAGCGATTCAGCTCGTTTCGTCGTACGGGTTTCTGCTTTGTTTGTGTTGGTACAATGATGCCCGGTGAGAATCAATCCAAAATCGCAGGAATCGCCTCAGATGCCACTGCGGGAACCTGTCAAAACTGCACTGTTTTACAGCAGGTTAGGCGCCGTACTTCTTTATAATTCACTGTGTGCAGCTTTTTGTCACGTTTTGATGTATTAATCAGATATTCCTTTTATTACTTTGTCCGGTGCATTGTTATATGACTTTTCTAGAACCAAAAGTAATTGCGTATCAGATTACTTTTTTGCTCCTTAGCTATATATGTAACATGTTTCAGAACTTTTTCTCAAAGTTGTATTAATAGAAATATATACTTTTTCAGAGCGTGAATGAATATGTGGCAGCACTGCTGTCGCTGAAGCAGAAAGTAATCGATACAGAGTAAGTACTGAAGTCAAAACTGTATCTACGTATAATTAAACTTTACTTACCCAGTACTGTAATTTCTTTTGAAAGCTACAGACGTCCTAGTGATCTTTATGTATATTATTTATTTAGTTATTTATTTATTTGAAGTGTCTTGTTCATTCTTGTAAAATAATATTGACACTTACGATACTTTAAATGAATTTGTCTGGGGTGATTTCTTTTCGTATTGTAATGGCATCAGGAAAGAAAGCGTGTGCATATATGCTTGCGGCTAGTGATATTGCCCTAAGAAGGATTTAAATACGTAATGTTACTTCTGATGTCTAATGGTAATAACCTTTTTCCTATCTTCCAGCCGCCTCTTAACGGAATATGAAGCAAAGTGTGATGATATCCTTTTAAGCTCTGTATTATTCAGCATAAGTTGTGAATTCTCTAGTGCTCTAAGGAGTTGTTTGTAAGTGCACTTGTAGGTCTCTTCTGAAACGATATTAGTTTTTCTTGACTGTTTATTACAGCTTCAGAAATGTCAAAGGTAAGCATTTTTGAGTTAAATATGTATGTTGTCCCGCAACCCTGAATGGTTACAGAAAATTGATGTATGGATTTATATGTTGTGCTGTCTATAGCAAAACCCTGCTTTATGTGTCATTGGATTATTATGTGAGAAGGGTCATTGGCATCTTTTCTGCTACTGTATTGCGTTCCTTATCCTAGTTTATGGTCCCGAAACCTTGGATTGGAGTCTCTGAGTCTGATAATGGACCATTTAATATCAGTCTGTGAGGTCGCTTACGGTATAGCGTTCTCTGAGCGCGTACAGTAAAACATATCAATGTTTTAAGCCTCCATTATATGCGGACCATTGATTACTTGTGGGTGATTGCTTCAGGAGTCACTTGTGGAGTGTTTGGGGGAAACGTTTTGAGCTGCATGATTTATTTATTTTTTGCTGCCATTTTTCAGGGAGTCCAGTGAGCTCCATCAACAGCTGGATGAACTTCTGGATAAAATGGTACCACTGGAAGAGCGGAGCAAAGAATGCGAAGTACTGCGGTTGGAGCTGGAGGAAGAGAAGGTTTGTTTCAGAAATGCTGAGGTTTACCTTTCTATATCTGGCAGGTATCAAATGTGGGTAGCTATAGAGGGATTACTCATAACAAGGCTTTTTATGTGGCGGAATATGTGGAGTGTATTAGTTATGAGTGTAATAACCTTTTTTTTCTTCAATTAAACAGAGCACCTTGAAAATGTTCGAGCAGCGATCTCTGGAAATGGATGTCCTGAGGGAAGAAAATTCCAAGACTATGGCTCAGTGAGAACCATCCTAGTATTTTGTGCAATACTACATTTTTTTCATGCTCCTCAATTAACTTGTTTTTTTTTATGTCATATTCAGAAACATGAACCTTGAAACTCAGCTAAAAAATCTGGAAGGTGAGTCTCTTTGATTAAAAAAAATAAAATTATCAGTGTGTGTTTAAAAAAAAAATGTAGCAGTAATAGCTAATGATATTAATTAAGAGTAAAAACATTGTTGTCCTTTATTTGTTCTCTAGCTGTTTGTCGTCTTTGACATGTTAATGTTAATAATGCTTGTGTGCACATTCTTGTTTAATACTGTAATGCACGTTTTGTTTTTTTTTTTTATTTCTCTTCCCAAAAAAAAAAGAAACGACAGCCAAGCAGACACAAGAAAGCGAAAAGCTCAAAATGGAGAAAGAGGGCCTGGAAATAGAGGTTCGGAAGACGCAGGTCAGAATGAAAGATTTTTTTTTTTGCCACTCATTGTGATTAGTCTGAAGTGCTTGGAAATGCTCTATATTTGAAACATGTACTGGAAACTGAACGTTCTCTGTCTCTTATTAGAGCTCTTTAAAGCAGTACCTGCAGGCCGCCAGTGAAGCTGAGAGCTTCAAGGCGGAGAACACTAAAATACTTGCAGCGTAAGAACCTTCCTGTTAAATAAGTACAACATGAATAGCAGTTTTGATTACTTAATATATGAGGTAGATAGTTAAGGTCCAGAGTAAAAACCCGGAGTAAGATTTTTTTTTTCCAACCATCTAGGTGAGTGTGACTCTTTATGCTCAACTGGTTGGTTGAAACACAATCTTGGTCTGGATTTTTACTTTCCGGACCTGAACTTGTTCTAGTTTGTCATACATGTGTGGCATGGATTATGGCAGGGAAAAAATGTTTATAATTTTTAATCTTTTCATATCTATTATTATGGTGACATTGAGGTTCTGGAGCACAGTGGGCTACCCAGTGATTGTGTTTTTTGGTTGGTTGTTTTGTAAACACTCGTATTTCTTTCTTAGAAAAGAGAACCTTGAACGTCAACTACAGATGCTTAAAGGTATGCAGCCGTTTGGAGTCATTTCCATAAGTTTTATGACGGCATCTCTCTTATGCATTAACATTGCATTTGACACTGTATCAAAAAAGCAGTGTATAGTGTTTATTAATAAAGGCATTACCATGTGGTTTCATCTCAGTTTAGTATTGTTTCTGTGCATGCTCAGCCCCCCACCCAGACCTAACAAACAAAAACTTGGGGTTTTGTTTTTTATTTAAGATTCAAGCGTCAAGCAGATGTGTGAGATCGAGCAGCTGAAACTGGACAAACAAGCTCTGGAGAGGAAACTGTGGAAGGCAGAGGTCACCATTTTTGTCTGTCATGCTGATTAGCTTAAGCACAAATTATTGCTGGTGTAATGGACTTTATCATGCTACATTTTACTGGCAAAATCATTCATCTGCTTGCTAAACAAACTGTTTATTAATTAATTAGGCTGCGTACTGAGGTGGCTTTTCTGATATTTTTGTGCACTATTCTGGTTCTGTAAGCCTTATTCTCATCAAAAAAGACACTAAAGCAGTTTTAAGAAAAATATTTCATTGCTGTCTTACAGAAACATGTGGAGAAACTGGAGAGGGAAAAACAAAAAGGTTTGTGTCCTGTGATCTGTCGTTTTTATGGGATGTGCTTTGGCTTGATTCCTGAGAATAATTTCTTTTTAACAGATACAAGAAGTGCGTCCGTTCAGACAAATTCCCCAAGAGAACCAACGGTTGATAAATGTGAGTCCTCAATGACATTTGAGTGCTTACATATACATGAGTTTATGTAAAAATTGTTGCAGATAAAATTATATTATATGTTATTTGTCTTATTTTGCAGCTAAAGTTAAGTTGCTTTTGGAAGAACTTTGGAAGTGTGTAGAGCCACAGTATCAACAGACCTCGAAGCTGCTATCCTTTTCTGGTAACTAAGTTTAAATCTATTCTCTTGTGACTCCTAGTATAAGTGGCTTTTTATTGATGTGTTTTCAGACATTTCCCATTGCTGTTTACTTCAAAATTCTGCATCTTTATTGCAGACGGAATCAACGTCTCCAGGGAGAGCTCTCCCAAAGAGCCACTTGGGAGTCCATTTAAAATCCAGAACTGCATATCCCCATCAAGAGGCTCTTGCTCTAAGATATCATACTCTCTCAGTGCAGAGAAGGAAGCACTTGAAAAGTTGAAGAAGAGAGACAGGCCGTCAAAAGAGCACTTAAATGCCGTGGTCGCTATGGACAGAAGGTCTCTGCTTCCAGCTCGTGAAATTGCCAGTGTAGACCTGGGGTCCTCGCCTCCTGTGAAGGAGATGCCACTGGAAACGGAAGAGGCCAGTTTAGAGGAGATGATGGACTGGTTCAGACCTCTGCCTTCTCTTTTATCACCAATTCCTTCACCATATATCAAGGTATGTCCCACAGGAATGGTCCCTTAAAAGAGACTATGGTGGAATTTAAAAAATAGAAGTTGTCTTTTTTATTGGCTTGTATATAAAATAATAGATGGGTGGGTGAACTTAATGAAGTGTGTATAATTTTCATTATTAGTGCCTGTTGTAGCCATTTTTGTCTAGTCTTGGTGAACTGTTATTATATAGTTGTTGAAATTAGAAAGTTTTGTTTTTGATACAGCATATCTTTAGACAGCCCAGGTCCATTAACAGATTAAGACATGCTGGTTTTATGCCCCTGTTTTACAGGAAATTGTGTTTGGGCCTGTATCAGAATCAAGCGATGATGAGGAAGTAGTGACATCTGCTGAGAAAACGCCTGTTCAGATGTTTGATGATGGCCCCGATGATCCGTCGTCTATGAAACCTAAATCCACAGAGCTTCAGCACTTGAGTGCACTTTCTAAAGACCAGACTGTTAAGCCAACATCTGTTTCACAAGAGGATACAATCAGTACATTGGCAGAGTCGTCTCAGAGTCCTTGTGCAAATGAGTCCATTTCCAGTGGGAAAAAGTTTGATCATCTTGAAAGATTTTCAAATGAGAAAGTCATGATGCTAGAGGAAACTTTACTGCAAGATAGTGGAATGCATGCAGTGCACGGTTCTGATGAGACGTTCTTGGGTATCCTTCCAAATGGACACAAAGCAGAAGACCACAAAGACAGCCATGTGGTTCCAGCAAGCGCCTCAGAGTTGTGGCCGCAGCACACAGGAAACACGGAGTACACAGACAGCGATAATGATATTGTGATGGAGCTGTGCACTCCTCTCAAAGTTTGTCGTGTGATCAATGATCCTCTGAAAGACGTCTCCATACCTCTGGCATTGTGCGAGGAAATGGAAGTCAAGCAATCTGCAAATGAAACTATCGAGAATGGGATGGGCGAAGGTGCTGAGCCTTTAGAAGAGGGCATGGCTATGGTGACAGAGTTAAGGGGCTCTGAAATGCTTTTAGACGGTGGCCTGAAGCACATGGAAAATAGAATCTGCTTGAATGAGGTCTCCCCAGGGGAGGATGCTGCCTTACTAAATGCAGGTAATGAGACAATAGATACAATCCAAGTAAGAAACTCCCCTCTTCAACCAAAGCCGATATTTACAGCTGCTAGTGAAATTTCCCAACCAAGCAATGTACCTTCCAATAAAGAAGACAGACCTGATAATAAATTAGAGCATTTAGAAGTTTGTGGTGGGATGGAAAATTACATTCCTGAAAAGGACAGTGCAAAAATTGATTCAGGAAAAGCAGATGAATTATTGGCTGATGCCCTTAAATTGTCTCCTGGTCTAGGTTGTTCATTACAATCACCAAAGGTACCTGACTCAGAGGAGACTGCTAAAGTAGTCCGTGAAGATTGCGACGCCTCCTGTGTAGTACCTTTTAAACCTGACTCATCTCCTGTGCATGTGTCAGTAGAGGCTACCTCAGAGGACTTGGCGTCAAGTAGCGAATCATCAGATGAGTTCTTCAAGCTGCACAGGAAAGCTAAAATGATGCACCAGCGCACCAGTAGCCAAATTTCCTCTGAACAGATGAAGGATCTGAGATCTGAAACAAGATGGATCACATGTGATGATGGGGAAATGATACACGGGTCTCTAAAGGGGCACATAAATCATGCACCGTCTGATGAGCCATTTAAGGCGGATGCCAATTTCTCAACGATCCTCGAAATCAAGAGGACCAAAAGCGATCTGATGAACTGTGCTAGTAAGGCTGCGATGGTACAATCTATTTCGGTCTTGGAGAATCATGAGATGGTAAATTACTCTGAATCATCACTGGAAAGGGTGAAATTACATGACCAAAACCACTCTGACAATGTTTCCTTACAGTCACAGGATGAGGTGGCAGATGGAAGATCCCTCAGTTCTACTGCAGGTACCGAATGTGTCTCGGTGTCAGCACCAGATTTTCAGAGCGGAGATGAGGAAGCTGATAAAAGTGCAGCTGATGAAAAGGTATCATGTAGAAGATGCGAGAGCATAAATGAACCTTCTATTGGTGAAAACAGTGAAGGGTTTTCTGCAAACTCTACCCAAAATGAAACATCAAAGGACTGTATTGTTCCTGGTCGCATGTCACAGTGTTCTGGTAATGGACAAGAAGTAAAGAAGTTGAACCTGAAGGGTGAAGAGTGCATCATACCAAACCCTTCTGTGCAAGTTGCAGATGCACCAGGTATTGCAGTGTCACCAGAATGCATAAGGAAGGTCAGATCTGAAATGGGCCCCCCTCTTCCACCTCTGCTGCCACCGCTTACTGCAACTCCTACAAAACTGCACACTCATGACTCCTCCTCAAGTTTTATTCCTGGAAAGTTGTCTTTTTCTTCTCCAAAGCATGAGTTGTCCTCACCTCGGCATGGGAAGGTGGTACCTCCTCCTTTTGCATCTCCGCTTACAGGTGGACCAAAGGAAATATCTCCATCTTTGGCCCCTCAGTCCCCTTCTGACACAAAATGTGAAAGAATACTTTCATCTCCCTTGCAGTTCTGTTCGGCGACTCCCAAGCATGCCGTTCCAGTTCCTGGTAGGTTTCCCCCTTCTGCTTTGACTCCATCTTCTGCATCCCCTACTGCAACCCAGGAGAACTCTGTCCGAATCCTTGACACGATGTATCCTGAACTGTCTGCTCGAGCTCGGACCCTCAACATTCTGAGGGGGAACGTCACTCTTAGCCGACCTGTGGCTGAGAATGGAAAAGCAGTACCCGTTCCGGTCAACCAGATTACAGGTTACAAATCCATCAATTCATCTTCCACTGCCTTCACTAAAACTGGGAAATCTTATGAGCCTGACAGTTTTAGTGCCGAGGAGTCAATGGAAAATGCACGCAAACTTGGTTGTTGTTCTCCCCGTGAAGAAATGAGGAAAAGACCGGGAGTAAATATGCTTTTGCCGGTAAGTGCCAAAAGGCTTCGGCTCGAAGATGGCTCCCAAGCTACTCCCAACTTCGCACCTCCGACTAGGGCTCTCGGGGACCTAGAAAAGTTTCAGCAAGTCGCATCTCAAGTGCCTAAAGAAGACTTACAGCCTGAATGCCCTCAGGATGTCAGTGTGGTGAACGGTACGGCGGAGATCATTTCAAAGGCTTTGACAAAAATCGGAACGTCCTGCTTCGATGTATTGCCAGTGATTAGAAGCCATGTCAAAATTGGGAGGATTTCAAAGGTGCCAGTGCTAAGGGATGAGGAGCGTGAAGTCATCCGCGAGTTTTGTGGCATTAATAAGGTTGGTATTCATTTTAGCAGTTCAATCTGAGTGTGAAGTTGGTCTGCATCGGTGTCTCATGTTTTTTTCTGTTTCTTAGTCTTTGGCAGATGAGTTCCTGTCTGCTGTCTTGTCAAAGATGAAGAGTGAAAAGGACACCCTTAGCGGGGACCACCTGCAGTGTCTCTGCAGGGTCTATACAGGATTATGTCGGCAGAGAGATGAATCGGAAAGAGTTCATCTCCTTGCCTACTGCATCTTGAAAGAAGGTAAAATCAGTAATGGGAATCAGTTATTGAGTGCAACTTGGTGCTAAGTTGTATAGCTTAAAATGTGATGCACACTGAAAATAAAAGGGAAAGTTAAATTGTTAAATCCTTCTGATACTTGTGTGTGTGTGTCTATATATATATATATATATATATATAAAAGATAAATTCATGAAGGACAGTTTGCTCTGACAAAATATGCTGTTTTGGAGGATTTTATCGTGTGTACACACTTGGTGTAACCCCTTCTAGAGTAGAGATGCCACTGAATTACAATCTTTGGTCTTGTCTTCTGCTAACTTTAATTACTCCCCTCTTTCTGAAATAGATTTCCCAGAGTCAGCAAAGTTAATTTTGTTCGTCGTGACAACGTGGTACAACATTCTGTTCCCACACTCGGGGATCGTGTGCAATGCGATGCATGCAGTGATTAAGGAGCGAGCGGATGGGGAGGTCCTGGAATGCCTTACCAAGTATCTTGGCTGGGAGACGGTAGGCCCTTAACGCTCACTTTATTTTTAGTTTAGTTTTTTTTTGTTTTTTAATTTAAGACTGTGAGTGGACCATGAGGAACTGGTCATTTTTTGTGTAGGATCACACCAAATTCTGGTTATTGAAATATTACTTGAATGAGAACTTTATTTGCACATTGTCTTGTGATAACTACTAATTTTGTCGTAATTAGTGACTATCTATGAGGGAAGAGGAAGAATATCCATTAGGGAAGCCCTCTGTGGACTGTTTGCTTGTTGGAAAATTTGTTTTTCATGTTAAATTCGTGCTTTTAGCTGGAAATGTGTGTTTAGGAAGTGTGAACTTGTAGAATAACAAACTGACCGTTTTGTTTCAGAATCCTCCTTGTGACATTGAGAAGATTATTACGAAAACATTAATACCACTCCAAATGGGAGTAAATATGACATTCCAGCAACATGAGAGGCATGGAAATGACCTAAACCGGGCAGCTTGGGAATACGTGTATGCACTCGATCTTCTGTGCACCCAAAAGAAGTGGAACTGGACATACGAGAACTTAATATCGTAAGTCTGTAATAACGTTAATTCTGTCACATCTGTTTTACGGTGGCCATATATTTCAAACGAAATCAACGTCGTATGAGTGCTGATCATCGCGGTGATCACTATTTCGGTGCATCACCTGTCTAGGGTACCCAAGGCAAACGTGATCATTTGTTCTGATCCCACCCACTGCCTACAATTGGCTGACATAAAAGTGATGCCATGGGGTTGGTCAGCAGAACTAATTATGCAGTAACCAGCATGCTTTTCACCGCATCATGCATGTCTGTATATAGTATAAATGTGTATTTATGTATTTATGTTGCAAATGGTGACATGTCATAACTGTGTAATGTTTGCCGAGGAATGTGTGTGTTTTGTTAGTGCGTAACCATAAGTGTTGTTTAGTGTTGCTTCCCTGTCTTTGCTGCTGTTAGTATTAAACCAATAGTGGCTATTAATAAAGATGGAAATTTATATTTTAAAAGAGCCGTCATCGCCTTTTATTAAAATGGCTCTATGTTGGTCTGCTGCATCGAAAACATTCTACGTGCTCTAGGGTTGTGGTGTGACATAGAACAAAGAAGGCGGCGGCGTCGTTTTAAGTGTTCCACAGATTGTTTCCGCTAACATGTTTGGTTTCGTAGATGGCCACACTAACGGAAAAACCTTATCACGCAAATTTGTCATCATTGTTTTTTTTTTTTGTAGAAAGGAACTTTGGCCTATTATGAACAAATGGGTGACACAACCAAGAAATCAACCACCTGGCATTCCAGATGTTTCCGTAGCATCTGTTTTAAGATTAATTGGTAAATATGCCACTTTTTCTATTCTTATTTTGTTGCATTTTGGATCTTTACAATCCTGTACACTTTATACATTTGTACATTTATATTCGCTAAAATTGGTGGAATTGTTTGCCTTTTTCCCCATTATAATACTCATAATAAGGAGAACTTCCTACGTATAATACCTCATGATAAGCTGTTACCATTTCATTTGGTTCATTTTCAGTATATCTGTGTGTTTTTTAGGACGACTTGGCCAGTTGGGAATTAAGGAGAGAGCCATTCTTTCTGTAAGGAACGTGGCAAAAGTGATCAACACCTTCGGCAGACATGGACAAAAAGAAGGTAGATTGCCTTTCATACGATATAAATTTTTGAGAGAGGAAGCCTTGGTTACCACCTCCCTGTTTTGGGTGGAGTCCTTGTTTCCTGGGTGGTGGCATGCATTGTTTAGACTTAAATTGTCTTTGGCGTGGTTTTTAGGTTTCTGAATCTGCACAACATGTAAAATGTGAGTCATTGACATCCCTCCATTGGCTCCTGTGGAGCTGTGTGGAGCCCTGTGAAAATGGTTTTATAGTCCTTCATAAGTAACTGTGCCTCCTGAATATATAAACTAAATATATAAATGGTGGTCAGTGTGTGGCTCAGGGTGTTCGCGTGCTTGGTCCTTGATCAGAAGGTCACTGGTTCAAAGCCCATGGATGGCAGTGTGAGTTCACTGCTGGGCCCGTTAGCAAGGCTCTAAATCCCCAGTTGCCCCAGGGACTGGCTAACTCTGCTTTCTCAGTCGTATGACACTTTGAATAGATGCTTCTACTAAATGAATGGATCTAATGTGATGTGAATGACAGCTGACCCATATTAGATGATGTCCTGTTTGGCTTCCTGTCAGGTTTTGGATCAGGGCTATTGCAAGCAGGGAGAACAGGAGGTGGTAGCAGCCGATAACGTTAATTAGCGTCTACAAAGCACTATTCACCTGTGCACCGTGCTCGTTCGCAGGTGTCCCGTGGGCGGTCCAGTTGGCGGCTGTCTACACGATTTACGACCTGTCGGCTTGCAACCCTAAAGAGGCCATGGAGACTCTGGCAGCGTGGCGCGGGGAAACTACGCAGCCCGTGGCCCCCGCGGTCACCAGCTGCATCACACAACTCGGATCCATCTGCCGACAAGTGAAGTCATGAGGTCGACCCGTCAGAGGGACGTGCGACGTCGGCTCCCTCGAATAGCCCATCGAACGCTATAAAACCAGTTGCGTTTTAAGCTCAAACCAAACTGCTGCTTGACGTCTTGCCTACTGACCAGGTTTTAGCAGAGTTCAGAGCTTACTGTTGTGGTTGATTTTGGAGCTCAAAAATCAAAGCCATGTGTATATATGTCAAAACCTTGATCATTTCAGTTGTAAATGTTTTGTAAATGTCCAGTTCTCCTTGTTTTGTATTTTCTTTTAAATATTAAAAGCGGTATCCATTGCGACATTTTATTTTGTCTTTTACTTAGATCTGTTTTTAAGCCTGTCTGTATTGTAATTTTAAATAATGTCAATCCAGGCTCCCAAGGGAGCTGTTTTGAGCGCTTCCCCCAGCACAGAGCCGGAACGTGCTGGAAGACCCCTGACTCTCAGCTGGCCTGGGAATGTCTGGTGCTGCTCCAGAACGAGCTGGTGTCTGCCGCCACAGTAAGGGAGGTCTGCTGCCACCTGCTTGGCACGCTGCCACCTGGACCCTCACCAGGAAAACTGGTGTGACAGAGCATCTTCATGTAGTTACACTCTTTAGTCAGTAGGTGGCACCAAACAACAGCTAGTAACTAAGTCGCAGGATTGTTTTTTTCCTATTACTCTCATTCCCTGGGTAATAATGGAGGAAATTGCTAGACTGATTCTTTCTGTCATGGTTGTACATTACAGGGAGATAAAAGTTTCAATTTCCTGTTCATAACAAACATACCGCTGTGTTCCTTTTTTGCATCACTATCGATATATAGATATATTTGTAATATAGTAGAGGGACATGAAATGAAACAGACGTAAGTCAAGAAAACATTGTTAATAAATAGGCAGCACAGTGACTCGGACAGTTGCACTACGTTCTAGCTTCGCCTGTATTGGGGATTTAATTTTCTCCTGGGTTGTGTGGGGTTTGCTTGATTTCCTGGTTGATCTCACCCCAAAAACACGATTTTATGCTCTAAGTCTGTGGAGTTTGGCTATGCGTGTGTGTGACGCACTGGCATCCTGTCCAAGGGTCTCCCCTATCTTACACGCCCAGTGCTTCCTTGGGTAGACGTGTAGCTAATACTGCAACCTTTTGTTGGATAAGCCCTTATGGAATATGTATGGATGGATTTTAATAATAAAATATTTTTTTGTACCTGATAAGTTCCTCGTAAATTCTGAAATTTCAAAGCAAGAATTATTCAGTGTCAGTACTGTGTCATTTATTTGTAAGCTCATGTTGCAAATTACCTTGGGAAGATCTTTCCTGGTAGACAAGCCGTATAATTTATTTGAAAATTACTACAATTTACATTTTATATAAATTTTGTGGAAGGTTGGAAGGTTTTTATAGTTTTATAAATTTTTACTAATTTTGTGCTCAAATACAGTATTACATGGTTATTACGAATACAAAAGCATCCCTTGAAATTACTGTAATTTCATTTTCCTTATTGCGAAATGTATCACGTAGAAGCTCTCATTGTATTCAGGCCAAGTGTTTTTATTAAGGAAATTGAATACTTAATAAAGTTGTATAATTTAGAACCCAAGGAATTTTAAATGCATGAGATCACTCATATACAAACTGTTCTGTGTATTATCTTTTTTTCGTCCCTTTACTGATTTTATTTTTTGTATAATTATTCAATTTAACGTCCGTCTTCGAGAAAAGGCAGAGACTTTCACTCTGTTTCCACATATAACAGTATATGCTGCGACGTCCAAACCAATATCAAGGAAACCCCAAAGGTTACTGCAGGAGACAGCATCATCAATGTCCTGGTCATTTACATTGTCGGGGCATTTTCATAACTCTAGCTTCGCACATTTCCGCGTCTCTCACCACCGAAGCTGTAGCTGCGTCGCCGCAAACAGCGCCTCTGAAAACGGAGATGGATGGGGAACCGTTCATGGAGGCTTTCCAGCCTTGGATAGTGGATTAAAGTGGCTTGTATTTTATAACGTACAGCAGGAGCAACTGGAGAATATTTTTTATTTATCAAAGGCAAACAGGAAACATTGTATCCTGTCAGGTGAAAAAGCCGTATCTGGGTTATCGGTAAAGGATCTCATAAAATGGAGAAAAAAAAACACTCATTTATTAGAAAATAAAAATCACGTGAGACGGGTGAGCGGAAGATGTGCGTGATTTTTGCAGATGCGTCTATGTGGTCAGTAATACTGCATTTCTCAAACTGATTGAAACGTTTTCGAAAGATAATATATACAGATGAGCCAGTTGCACTCAGCTGTTTTTTGGAAAATATTCTTCCAAAATGGCCTTTGGTTTCTCGCATTTATTTTGTTGAGATTCAGATGACTTATTGCATCCGTCCAGTAGTCGTCTCCAGAAGCTGCCGTGGAGCTGTACGTCTCCGCTTGATCTCTGAAGCAGGAAGCCAATCGATACGGGGACATTAATAGCATTTAAAAAGGCCAAAAACAATGGCAACACTGCTACGGAAAATAGGTGTTAGTCGGATCTCCGAAAAAGACGCGGATGAGGCGTTGCATCACCAGGGCTCCTGTAAAGGCGGTAGGAGCAGCGTTAATCCAAAGCTTAACAACCTGAAGCCGTGTAACACAAGCAACGAGAAGACCGCCTGCAACCCCCCAGAAGCGAGGAGCAAGACGGCAGAAGAAGAGGACCGTCAGTCCGTCAGAGGTAAGCAGGTTAAGGAGAAACAGACCATCAAGGCGGGCACTGCTCCAGGGCGAGCACATGGACCGCAACGACAGGAGTGCCACCAGCTGAGAACCAAGCGCCTGATGAAGGAGCTCCAGGACATCAAGAGACTGGGGGACAGCTTCATAACAGTGGAGCTGGCCGATGATAACCTCTTTGAATGGCACGTTAAGCTGCACCAGGTGGACAAAGACTCTGCTCTCTGGCAGGATATGAAAGAGACCCAGACGGAGTATATATCCGTGAGTATCTCTTTCCCCGACAATTTCCCTTTCCAGCCGCCTTTCATGAGGGTCCTCACCCCCAGGCTGGAGAACGGCTACATACTTGATGGAGGCGCTATCTGCATGGAGCTGCTGACGCCTCGGGGATGGTCCAGCGCTTATACCGTGGAGGCGGTCATGAGGCAGTTTGCAGCCAGTCTAGTCAAAGGCCAGGTGAGAAGCACCTTAAGATGTTCAACGTACCGATATTTTGCACATTGCGCTTTAGTCTGCCACATTTACTATTTCAGTCATTTTTAACATATAGTTTATATTTATTTCGTATATTTAGCCATCATTCAATTTACTCCATATTTATCCCATAAATACCCTCTGCAGCCCCAAGTTATATGCATGCTTTGATGTTTCTTGTTATCTGACCCTGTTAATTGTTATGTCACTCATACGTCGCGCGGGTAAGAAGTTCTATGTACTGATTTACAAAAGGCAAATAAAGAGTCTTGATATATCTGTACGTATTTTATTTTGTGTCATCGCGTGTTAAAATTTGGATTTAGTGATTGGTCTGATTTTTACAATAACCTATGTACGGATGAGATGTGTGCTGATAAACGTCCATGCCAATGAAATTAAGTGAGAAAATGAGTAGTCTTGAAATGTTGCACGTACTGTACGCTGTCTGCTGTCTCAGTGGGTAGCGCTGTTGCCTCACACCTCGAAGGTCTGGTGTTCAAATCCACTTCTGCTCTGTGTGTGTGTGTGTGTGTGTGTGTGTGTGTGTGTTTGTGTGTGGAGTTTGCACGCTCTCCCCATGGTGCTTGGGTTTCCTCCTGCAGTCTGAAGACATGCTGTCATGCTAATTGGTGTAGATAATTTGTCCAAATGTGCCCCTGTGCTGGACTGGCAACACAGTGCTGATGTTCCCCTGCTGCCTGCTGGGCAGTTAATTTCCTGGTGTTAGTCTGTGACACATTTTAGACATATCATACCATAAAGTCCTGCACAGTAGGGTGAGACGTACATTGTTGTTCCATTTGAATCCTGGTAATCCTGTGCCATTAGAATATGGGAAATATATATGGTTTTCGGACCGGTCGGCTGCTGTAGACCCTTATTAGACACTTATTAGACTTACTTTTGAGTTATCCCACTATTATTTGACAGATCTTTTTCAAACATTGCAGACACATTGTATGGGCGAAGATCTAGAAGAAATTCTGATTCAGATCACACCAAAATGGAAGCAGCACAAAGAGAAGGGTAGCCACATCTTGTTAGCACAATAATAAGCGTCACTCCCAGCTGCCCCTTAGTTCCGGGTCTGTGGTTAGGCAGTTTTAATTTCCCCTCTTTTTGCAAGTTGTGTTTCATGGGTTTTCTCCTGGGCTCCTCTCACGGTGCAAAAACATACAGTTAGGTCATCTGGAATTTCTGAATTGTCCATTATACGTGATTCTGCATGTGCTTGTCTGAGGAAAGATATTTAGTTATTGCACATGTTTTTAGCTAACATTTATAGTTACATTCTGATAGCAGATACAAGCTAAAATTAAGAGCTGTATCCTAGTAATCTAAAATAAGTATGGATTTCAGATTTTAAGTGCCTAGCCAGCTTCTTATTTAATGATGACTTGTGTCTTATTTGATGGTCATTTGTACCCAGCACCCAGTCTATCCCATGTTTTGCACTTTAAGTAAAAATTCCTTTGTCACTCGCTGTCTGTATGTCGCACCGCGGGCCTGGGGGAACATTATTTCATGCCATTATATACCTGTATACGGATAGTATGACAATGAAACCCACTTGACTTGCTGATTATTTTAAATAATAGGCCTAGTACCTGGAGTATTGGGAGGTAAATCGTTTTTATAGCTATATGATTATACTTTTGCATATAATCATTAATTATTGTTATTTAGATATTCTGCAGTGGAAATAGAAAGTGTGCTATTTGAAATACCTATTTGAAAACTGTTGTGAATTCTGTATGGTTAATGTATTAAATCCATCCACCCATTTACTATAATCGCTTATCAAACACAAAGTCACAGAAAGCCTGGAGCTTATTCCGGGAGGCACAGGACAAAAAGTCTATTTTTAAAGTTTATTACTTAGTAATCATGTCTAATTTTGTCAAAGAAATTTAGGAATACATGATGTGCTTCTGCTGTATTACATTTATAGGCCACAAAACTGAATGCGGGTTGTTATTATTAGCTGTGTTTCACCGAAGGTCTGTCTCCCAACATGCACAGGGGCGAATCTGCAGAAAATCTGGGAAGTCTAAGAAGGCCTTCAGCCGCAAAGAAGCTGAGGCGACTTTCAGAAGCCTGGTGAAAACCCACGAGAAATACGGCTGGGTATCACCGCCGGTGTCCGACGGCTAGGCTGCCGCGCGGGCCTCTCCGCCGCGATATGCGGACGGAAAGCCTGCTCTTTCCTCGGCCCAGCCGCAGATTTGTTTTTCTCTTGGGATTCTGATGTCTTGCTGCCATGAAGCACAGTATGTTTGTTATACATTACCTCATTTTTTTCCTTTCGAAAATGGATAATCAGTGATGGCGAACCAGTGCCCTCATTATTTCTGTGTCTTTCTTCACAGCCTGGCCTTTTTTGTACTCAGTGTGGCCACGGATCTCTTTAAACACATCTCTCTATTCATACTCTTCTCATTTGAATTTTACTCATATTTAGTCGATGATCAGTATGTCACAGTTCATTGTTTGTTCAGTTCTGGTTTATTTGAAATGGATCCTTTTAACTTTGAGAAATGTATGCGCAGCTCTTTCTTACTCATGACCAAATTCCCACCTGACTGTTGTAACATAATTATTATTAAATTAAGATATTACATCTCATGCTAAACTATAGTTAAGATTAAACCCCTTGAAGAACTTGTATAGATTGTGCATCATTGTTTCATTACCTTGGGATTGTACTGTATTATTGAGATGATTGATTATTGCACAGTGTAAAAAGAGACTTTATGTATGCTTAAAGAACATATTGTAGAGTATTTTCATATGGTTAAAAATCTATTGAGGCGGAAAATGTGTACTGTTTGTTCCGGTATTGGATTATTATGCAAAAATGGATTTTTCTTGACAGGGTGAATGGTTGTAACCTTGAACATAATAATAGGAGCTATGTCATTTTAAACATTTTCACTAGCCGAATCAGTTTGATGCATATTGAAGTCCAGTTTCAGGCACTGCACTGCAGTGTAGTTACACTGGTTTTGCTCATGTTATGGACATTGTAAATCACATAAGATAAGTCCTCAGTTTGAACAGATATTATTCACATAGGATATTTTCTACTTGTGTGACTTGGTGATACACATCAGTAATAAAGCAGACGTGTTTATTTGTTGTAGGTGGTCAAACTGTAATATTAGTAGGTGGTTTGTGGGAAATTCTGTTCTCTTTCTGCATTTCTACATATCTCGCTTTCGCCCGTCTGTAAGAAGTGATTTTATTATACCTGCTGGCAGATTGTAGTTGTGGAACAAACTGATTTCTTAATATCTGTCACTTGGTGTCATTGTCTCACCGTCACCAGCAAGCATAGAAATTTAAACGTAGAGCAGAAAAACGTGTGGAAAAACTGTCTTGAAGAGCTTTAGCCGCTGTGCTCGTTCGACTCGTGGCCGTCAGCAGTGCTACAGCCAACTGGTCGCTGTATTTTTAGCTCCGGATTTTATGTCACATTTGCAAGGCTTTTAAACTGGTAATAAAGCTTATGCAACCATTTGCAGCTCACTACTGGGTATTTTTAATCATTTTTTTAAATTTGATATTTATAACCTGTTAAATGAATCTTATAATGACTAATATGCTTACATGCCCTATTTCAAGGTGTTTACAGAGGCTAACATGACTACCCTGTGCTTTTGGACAGAGCGTTTTATCTTGTTCTTTCAGAATTGGAAGAGATCTATCCATGTCTCCGTTCTCCGTGGCCACTTATCCTTTTCGGGGTTATGGTGGGCCTTGAGCCCCAGCTGGGATACCAATCCATTGCGGGGCAAACACTCACACTGTGGGCCAATTCGAGTCATAAAATCATCAAGCCTTGTTTTTGCACTGAAAGAGACCCATAATGCTGTTTTGCAGTTACTATGTATTAGCTCTTTAATATTTCCTTATTGTACTTCTTTGCTTTTCTCCTGGTAATTTTGTTGCCGGGCAGCTTTCTTGGATTTTAGAGACCCAGGAGGGTTGATCACAGTGAAGGAAATTTAAAGCAAGAGTCTCACAACTCTGTACAAACTCCACCAGACGCTCTAGGTGTTGAAGGCTGCCAAGGCTCAATGTGCATTCGCAGACGCGTACATTTCACAGAAGGAGGATTACATCATGCCTGTCACAGGGGCTGAATATTTAGCTAACGGTATTTCTTAAAAAATACGTGTATTAGCCTAAATCAAGGGTTCACCACGTCATGACCATTTTGTTAACACCTTGCATGCTCATGTTAGAATGGAGCTATGGATTTTGAAAATAATAGTGGGTCTACACAGGAATAATTTAAATGCATAAAAGAATTATGGTGACAACGGGGTGGTGATATCATCAGATTCTATAACTTTAAATCCTGCATCTGCAGGGCAGACTCAGTAAATAGGTTGCGGGCCGTTTAAGATGAGACTGTTTCTTTGGGGGTCGCATGGTCGCTCAGCAGGTAGTGCTGCTGCCTCACGCCTCGAGAGTTGGGGGTTTGAATGCCACCCCCACTGCATGTGTGAAGTAAGCATGTTCTCCCTGTTTGCTGTGAAATTTCTCTCAGGGTGCTCTGGTTTTTGCCCACAGTTAGACCAATGGATATGTGACTTGCCCATGTTTGCAGGCTCTCGCTGTGTTATGTTGGCTTTCTCCTAAAGCTGATGAAATGTGGCTAGGCTAATTGTTATCTCCCATAACATACAATAGCTTGGCATGCCAGCCCTGTGCCCTGGGCTTCCTGGGACAGGCTTCAGGTGACCTTGGGCAGGATTTGCAGTTAGATGATGGATTGATGAGATTGACTGAATTAAAACTTAGAATTTGGTATAATGGGCAACAAAAGTTGTGAT
The DNA here is from genome assembly GCA_026777985.1 of Mormyrops attenuatus. NCBI lineage: Eukaryota > Metazoa > Chordata > Actinopteri > Osteoglossiformes > Mormyridae > Mormyrops > Mormyrops attenuatus. The sequence continues at coordinate 4,635,210 of JAODKC010000137.1, forward strand.
TTTCATTATTACCAGGCCCTCTAGGAGATTTACATTTAAATTCTGCTACTTGGGAACATTAGATATAAATTAGGCAATGTCCATATAGAAGAGCCCATTTCCACTGTTTAAGAAAAAATCTTGAATTTATGGGGGAAAAAAAATTGAACACAAAAATTTTAGTCAGATCATTCCTCTTCCATCTAACAGTCATATTTCTTCCCTTTGACAATTACTCCATATATCATTAGCACTGAAAGCTTCTTTCTCCGCTTATTATCTCTGTAAGTCAAAGCCTATCAATGAGTCAAAGACTAAGGAAGTATATACTCAGTGGCCACTTTATTAGGTTCCCGTTAATAGTAACAAGTAGAGCTCCCTTTTACCTCCAGAAACAATTCAATGCTTGATAAGCTGTGTGTTTGGAGAAGGGGAGCAGCATGTGGCACAGTGGGCTAAGGCTGTGCGCCTGTAATCAGAAAGTCACTGGTGTAAACCCAGCCTCAGCCCGTCTGTGGGTCCTTGGGCAAGGCCCTTAACCCCCAGCTCCCTGGGTGCCACTACAGGTGACAAGTTGAGGGAGGTGTAAAAAGAGAATTTCCCCATGGGGATCAATAAAGTATCAATTATTATTATTATTAAGCTTTTCAGGACACCACTATTGTACTGAGCTGTTATTTTTGCAATTGTAGCCTTCCTGTTTGCTTTAACGAATCTGCCCGTTTTCCTCTGACCTTCCTCTGGTGTTTTGGTACAAAGAACAGCCACTGACTGGATGATTTTTGCTCATATCATTTTGTTCATCATTCTCTGTAAATTCTAAACTGGCTGTTTCTGAGATGGCACCGACAATGACACCACATTTAAAATGACTTACGTCACATATCCTAGCCTTTCTACAGAAAGTGAACCTCCTGACCCTGTCTGTGTGCTGTACATATTCAACCGCAGCCATGTGATTCACAGTCTGGAGGAGAAGACAGTTTGCACTAGAAAGCAGAGGTACCCAGTCAACTGGCCACTTTGTGTATGTAGGGATGGTAATGAAGATGAAGAGAATAAGGATTGTCCTGTTACTAAGCAACATCAGCAGGCATCTGCAAAGCCAACGGAAGATATGTCTGGTTCAATAAAAACACTTGACTGATGAATACTGATGAATAATCTGGAACGCTGTTGTCTTGAACAGATGCTTCTGTGATCATCAAAAGCTTCAGTTTAGAAGTACGGTGGTGTGTAGCTTAGTCAGTTTGAGGTCTATGCCTGTGTGTGGAAGGGCGTGGGTGTGAATTCTATGAGTAGAGTAATCATATCACATTTGAGCATGATGCGTAACCCTAACTTCTCCAAGGGTACTGGAGGTTGGCTGAACCTGGGCTTTTACCCCAAAACTTGGTCTTGCCTGTATATTTGTGTGTTATTATGTATCTCGTGGAGAGCAAGATGAAATATGTGAAAACCAAAGAAATCCTATGTACCTGTACTCATAATTGTACAAAAGGCAAATAAAGTATCCATAAATACTACAAATGGGAATATGGTATAAAAAAAAAAAAAAACATGTATCGCATGATGTCATGAGATTTCCAAATGTGGGAATCTTTCACAGCAATGGAGCTGGAAGAGAGCAGCAGTAACATCACCTTGCTGCTCTCAAACTGCAGGGACCAGAAACGCCACAAAATCAGTGACAGAACGTGCAGCACTTTAAATGTTTTTGAGTGGTTGTTTTGGCAGAGCATATAACCCAGCTGCATGCGCAGTAGAGATTCCGAGGTCAAGAAATGACAGTTGTTTGGTCAGGATTTGCCATCATCTTTTATAAACAGTAGAATGAAATCAGGTCGTGCCTAGATTCAGAATAAACAACAGAAAAAGCAACTGCAAACTATCAGTGCAATGGGAATATTGGTGAAGTTATACAGTGAAGAAGGGGCTTAAAAATTGGTGTTTCAAATGCAAACACTTGAATAACAGTGAGTGTATTAAGGGGCATAGCTGCTTAACGTAAGCATTGCATGACATTACCACTTGCATCTTTTGCTGTTTATATTATGTGAGCCACCAAGAGCTCATGTTCCTATGGCAACTGATTTCCAGCTCTGTCCCAATGGGCTCCTGAATTCATGAAGTCCATCTAACCCAAGTGAAATCAACCAGGCCATTAGGGGTATAAGTTGGGCCAGATGGGAGAAGTCAAGGATCAGATTTGAGGTACAAGAGGGCAGTACCTATAGTGCGGGGTCATGATTGAATTTTGGATTGGGTTTCCTTTTGTGTATTTTCCTTTACAGTTGACTCACTATTGTTTTATGTCCTGTACAATGAATCATTATAGCTTGAGCCCTATGTGAGAATGATTTTGAAGGAGATGGCGAACAAATCCATGTAACACTGGGAATACTATGCAAAGGACTCTGCTTTTTAGGGATAATAAAGAGTCAAGGCAAAACCTAAATAGCAACTAAATATGGAAAATAAAAAGAGTGCAGATTGGCCCCAGCCAGATGAGGTAGGAACAATCTAGACAGGCTCTTCTCTAAATGCACGGCTGAATACAGAAGGCAAGATCAAAGCACATCAAGTTAGATCCATCCTAGGAAAGAGGGCAGGTGAATGAAATAATCAGCAATAGCTGAGATCGCATGACCCACCCAGCCTCCCAACACTGTAACCCGTGACTATTTTACCTTTGTACCTCAACTGAATCGTTCATTTTTCAAAACGTACTTTTCAACATGAACTTGGTGTCAAAATTAGTGTTTCCAGAAAGACAAGCACATTTTATTAATTATGAACAGCAGTTTTAAGATTTCAGATACAATGAACTTTATTGGTTCCAGGTGTGGTGATGTGTCTTGAAATGGACATGGTGGGTGAGAAAGGGGGAAAATACAGTGTATGCAGCAACAAGGTAGGCGATACCCATATGTTACACAAGCATTTAAAAATCATCTTAAACATAAATAATGAAAACCAAGCTTCTGGCTGATGCATTGTTAAACTATGTGGAAGAATCTGATTACCTGAATATATGTGTGTGTGTGTGTGTGTGTGTGTGTGTGTGTACATATATATATAGTTAGTTAAGCAGCACACATATTCAGGTAATCAGATTTTTCCACATAATTTAACAATGCATCAGCCAAAAACTTGGTTTAAATGTTTTAAAAACAAAAATCAATGAGTAGTCATGCATTCGCTCCATCTAGAGTTACAATTCAATACTGCCCTCTAGTGGGTGAACTAATTTGCAAAAAGTTTCATTCCTTGACACATATTTTTTACACTGATAAATCATTTAATAGAGCTTTAAAACTCATAACAATAAATCATGTGGATAAAGCACTCTTTTCACTCTTTGCACTCTTTGCAGGAGCACGCCAGAAAGTCCTGGTGAAACCCACACAAAAGCAGTCACATGAACCCAAACTGCGAATGCAGACAGGCAGCCTATAGCAGCGTTCAGCTCCTCGCAGAGCCACCCTGCTGCTCGAACTGCTGTATTTGTGGGATTGCAGTAGACAGTCATTAGTCAGCCAAACACTGCCCATAGGGAAAACCACCATTGGTATCTTTTATACAATAACTTTTCGGTGCCTGATCGGCAATTTAATGTAGGCAAATTGTCTTCTCTTGCAAGGTAACGTGATTTCGATGCACAACGAGCACGAAGAAATAGGCCTACACGTATTTCTTTAAAATGCGGATTCAGTAGTAGTCTAATTAAATTGCTAACAAGACGTAAAGCACGTCTCTCATAATTGCTCTACTTTTTTCCTTTCTGTTGTTCATTTTAATGTTTTATTGTTTAAATGTAACAGTATTTGTGATAAAAATGTTATCTCAGAAATCAGAAACATCTTAATTGCCCAAGTATGTTAACATTAAAAGAATTGGTCTTGTTGGGTGTGCCCCCGTCTAACGTATTACCCGTAAGACAATTCATGACAATTTGCAACTATGTACAACATTATGTACATACTTTTAACACTTGACCTCTCTACATACATTCAGAAGCAGCATTGATACTTTTTTAGAATAATGCGGTTTTAGATGCATTTTTTTGTACAGTGTTTGCAATAAAAATCTGATTTCATTTTAATGATGCATTATTCTCACGCACCGTCTTTGTAATAAAAACAAAATTATTTTGGGTTGCATTATTTCTTTCTCAGTGGTTCATACTGAACAGATTTGGGAAAAATCCAGCTTGAATATTTAGTGATCGGCCAGGGAAGCTGGGGAAGCCACGCTTCTTAACTGGGGTGGGATGAGGGCGACAGTTTAAAAATTCGACAGACATGCGCACATGGCTTCGGGTTCAAGGGAATGCGCCATATTGGGTCGCCCTGGCGTTGAACAGTTTATAGTAGCTAGCTAGCTGCTAGCTATTTAGGATTACCAGTGTATAATCCATTTTAGGTCGTAACGTTTACTTAATTATAATTATTATTTTTTTTTATAAAAAAAACGTGGCTTACTTGCGAATTGTTAAGAGCAGCTTTAATTTGTAAAGGGATTCACCGAAACTGGTTTTGCAAGGAGAAGAAGAAGTTGAATGGATCCGAGGGTGGCTTGGATTCAGCCCGAACAGAAAGGACCCGCTAATGCCTTGTGGATGCAGGTGTGGAGGACCTCTCAGGAGATCCGGCCCGGCTCCGCTCATCTGCTGAACGCGCAGCACCTCTGCGTCAACCTGCCAGCGCTGGACCCCGGCACGGCAGCCGGCAAGAGCGGCGTCTACCGCGGCTATGTCAACAACTGCTTGATCTGCTTGTTACACCGGGGCTCCCACACCTCCCCCGCGCCCTTGCCGGTAGACGGTGGCGACGGCTTAATGGTGGACTTGGGAGAGGGGAAGGCGTTGCACAAAATCGGTTCTGTGTCATCCTCCTCCTCGTCCTCGGTGGAATCGGGAGCCGAGAGCCCGTCGACGGGCTCCTCCGTAAGGACTAACGGCGCCTGCAAGGCGAGAGCCTACGGCGGCGCGGAACCGCTGCCCGGCTTCGCTGACAGCCCGTCCGGCTCGAGGCGCCACGGGCACCCGCCCGACTGCCCGCGGGAGCGCCAGCGGCACGCGGCGCCCGCCGCCCTCGCGCCGCCCGGCCACGGCCATCAGCACCATCCCGGCCGGAGGAAAAGCGACAACAAGGCGAGCACGTACGGGATCAACTACCTCCTGTCCGGGGCGGCCGACGGGAGCGGCGCCTACTCTGGGACGCCCTGGAAGACCAAGAAGTACAGCCCGGGCGTCAATGGGTAAGGCGTCACCTATTATTATTTTCTGTTTTAATAAGTTAGTCTGAACGGCTTTGACGACGAGCCGTTCGGTAACGTCCGTCTACAGCCTCGCCGATCGGCGCTACGCCCTTCGCTTTCCGGGAGGGGGACGCGGCTCTCCTAGGCTGGGCTCCCGGTTCTCTTCCCTTCTTGGCGTGGAGACCAAGGTGTTTGGTGTTTGTGACCGTTTATGAATGTTTATGAGGCACTGGGGAGCGGAGAGTGGGGCATACCGAGTCCCGGGGGTCCCGCTAGCCGATACAGCCGGGGTGGGGGGGATGTGAAGCTGCGCCTGCTTACATCCCAGTTGGTCCAACTGGGCTATAAGTACGGTAGTATGTATAAATATATTTTCGTGTTTGGTGCACGCGTCGCTCCCCTCCTCTTCATCCGTGTGGGGGCTCCAGGGAAGTGCCTGTGTGGGCCGGGCCGTTTCGGGGAGGTTCGGGGCGCCTAACAACCCCGACCGACCGTCCGGCCCATTCACGCACTTTTGCCCCCTATCTTTCTGTCTTTTCTCTCTCTTTTGAAAAATTGCAATAGGGGTGAGAAATGTGCATAAACAAACAAACCCCTCCCTGCATGCAAGAGTTACAAGAACCGCTTATTTCGCGAGGAACCCGGAACGATTTTAACCACTTCTATAAAATTAAAGTACCCAGCTAGCGCCAAGTTTTTCCCTTCTGAAAGAAAATCTTTAATAATTATGTCTAGTTATGGACTTTAGCCGTTGTACTCGGAGCATTGAGGTGGAGCTGAAACTATTCGTGTAACGCAGAGATTTCACACGCCCCACGGCGTTCACGCCTTATGAAGGTGAAACCGCAAACTTTTACTCTCATAAAAATCATTACTTCGATATGCCTGGCGAGGCATCGAAAATAACTCTTGTGGTATTGCTAAAAACATCCGAGTGACTCGTGTCCTGTAAAAGTGTAATGAAATTCTTTTCCTTTTTTAAGTAGCCTAAATCACTGTGAAATATCTGGACTAATACCATTTTTTATATATTATCGAGAATTGTACCACGATCTTGAGAGTCCTTCATCGTGTGCTTTCTCTTACTGCACATTTACACTTTCTAGATTGCAAATAATGTGTAACCTGGACCTGTTTGAAGTGATTGTGATAAAAAAAACTTGCCGGTAGTCTCTGGCAGAGCGTTTTTGTTATATTTGATTACAGTTACTCATATTGTTTCCTGTTTGTACTGGTGAATATGATTAAATTTGGCAAATCTCATACGAACAAATACTCTTAGGCCATGTTGGTAATGCATGGCCTGTAGACAAAAACAGATGTGTAAAATGTGGTTCTTTTGTGCTTTTCAAGTTTTGTTTGAAGCTGTTCTAGTAGCCTGTTCATTCAGCGTAGAGTATCAGATCGAGTTCTGCCTGCATGTCTGTCTGTCTGAACTTTTTAGTTAAAGTACTGAAATAAGTGCATACATAAAAAAAAATATACCAGGACAGCTATATCATACACTGAATTTCTGTTTCTTGACATTCCGGTTCAGTTTATTTAGTTTGCATGGCATATTTTGAATTACTGGACTTCAGTTGTCATTGACAGAAGAATAGTACATCGCTGTGTTATTATGGGTTATGAGTTCAAATTAAGTGGGTTCTTCTAATGTATTCAGGGACTAAGTAATCAGTGCTTAAAATCGCAACTCACCAGTCCGTTGCTTCAAACTGTGAGCCCGTTACTTTTTGCTGTATTTATCCAATTAAAACAAATGATAATTGGTGACTTTTTGCTGTTGTGGCACTCTCGTTTCCAAGAAATCATCTGTTTCAGAGGCTCAAATACTGTGCCTTCATAAGGGATGACAATGAAGGACTGGATGTATTGTTCTGCAAAGAAAAATTTCCAGAAATCCATGCTATTTAACCAAAAATTGAAAACTGTCTTTAAATGAAGAATGCGCACTCAGAGTGTATCACTATGGGCAATTCATATATCCCATTGGTCTAACTGCGGGTGGAAACCTGAGCAAACCTTCACAGCAAGCCGGGAGAACACGCTTACTTCACACACATAGTAGTTCAAAGCCATAACTCTGGCATTGTCAGGTGCGAGTGCTACACGCTGGCACCATGCTGCTATTCATTGAATAACTTTGTATTCTGTTATGTCACGTTTTTTTATATAATCAAAAGCTGGAGTTGTCTGGGTGACCTGAAGGTCAAGTCTCCTATATGGGAGAACGTCCATTATTGTCAGTCACACCCTACCACAAAGATGCTCATTCAATAAAGTACTTTACCTCTGTGGCACTAGATAAACACTCATGCAAAGTCTCATGGATGAATTTACATCCAGCTCTGCTTTTTTTCCTTTTAACACCTTAGGAAGAACAATCATGTAAATGTGTAGGCCATGGTGATCTGTACAGGAAAAAGTGTAAAATGCAACTTTACACAGAGACTATAAAAAGATAATCAGTGTCTGGCAGAGAAATAGTGTGCCGCCTTGTTGTCCCGTCATGTATTTTGGCTTTGGTTGCCATCTAGTGGACAACACACCCACAAGCTTACTGTCTCAGTCCTTTAAGGTATTGTAGGATAATATTAGAATGCACTTATGGATAAAAAGTTCATATCTTTTTTTTATTTGTTAAAATACTTGTTAGTTTTTTCCTTCCAGCTGACAGTTGCATAACAAGTCTTTCCTTCTTTTGCCAGGCTTCATGAGGAAATAGTGGATTTCTATGAATTCATGACCGCATGCCCAGAGGAAGCAGCCATGCGGAAGGAAGTGGTGAACAGGATAGAGACGGTCATCAAGGACCTATGGCCCTCAGCAGATGTAAGTAGAATAAGTCCAAGTAGAGTAAGATAAGATGAATTTTATTGATCTCAGGTAGGAATTCTGATGCAAACAGTAACAAGGTAGGTAAAGTGCAATCAAATGAGCATAGTGCAAAACAAGACAGTGCAAGATGATACATGTATTGTGGACGAGTAAATATGCTATGGTTTGTTAAAAGGGGGAATTCTAGGCTGATGTTTTTCCTTGCCTGCATCCCTCCTTAAGGCACAGGGTCCCAAAGTAGGGGCAACGAGATGATTTTCATTTCAAGTGGAACTGTGACTGGTCTGTAGCAATTCATTTTTGCTGAGCAATAATGCCCTCCATCTGTGACATGGGGTCTACGGCACTATTATCTTGGGGTTCGTGGGCTGAAAAGTTTGAAAAACCATGCCTTAATCTTTCTAGCCTTGGAGGTCCTCAATCGATCAGGGTTTTTGATCCATCCAAGTGCTGAAGCATCCTCGTGACTGAACTTGGCCTAGGAGAGTGTATTAATACTAAAAATCTTAAACTTAAAAAATATTTAAATAGAAAATAGAATATAAAGTGGAATTAAAATAGAATATACATAAATATATATTAATATATAAAAATATATTAACCGTACGTAGTATAGCAGCAAAAACCAGTGTACATCATAGAATTGTCCAAAATGTTTTGGTTTGCTGAAGCATTAAGATTTCACTTCACTTGAAGTAAGGGGCCTAGCCCAACCCCTGAAAAACCACCCCAGACCATTATCCCTCCTCCACCAAACTTTACAGCTGACACAGTGCAGTGAGACAGGTAACGTTCTCCTAGCATCCACTAAACCCAGACTTGTCCATCAGATTGCCAGAGAGAGAAGCGTGATTTGTCACTCCACAGAACATGTTTCCATTGTTCAGTGATGTGCCTTTTACAACTCCATCCAACGCTATCCATTGCGCTTGGTGATGGAAGACTTGCATTCAGCTGCTCAGCCATGGAAGCCCATTCCATGAAGCTTCTGGCATGCAGTTTTTGTGCTGGAGTTAAAGCCAGAGGAAATCTGGAACTCTGCAGTTACTGGGTCTACAGAGCATTGGCGATTTTTCACGCCATGCGCCTCAGCACATTGCTACCCTACTCTGTTACTTTACGTGGTCAGCCACTTTGTGGCTGAGTTTGTTATTCCTAAATGCTTCCACTTTGCAATAATACCACTTACAGTTCATTGCAGAATATCTAGCAGGGAAGAAATTTCACGAACTGACATTGCAAAGGTGGCAACCTATGATAGTGCCACGCTTGAATTTACAGAGCTCTTCAGAACAACCCATTCTTTAACACATGTCTGTAAACCTGACTGCATGCCTAGGTGCTTGCTTTTATACACCTTTGGCAGTGGGTCTGAATGAAACACCTGAATTCGGTGGTTAAGAGGTGTGTCTCAATATGTACAGAGGTGTGTCTCAAACACGTCATCAATAGCAATAAGAAAACTGATCAAATTTGATAGTTTTACTTAAATGCATTAAATGCCGACCATCAGGAAAGCACATAATGAAGTTCAATTGCATGAACAAACCCCAAGCGTGCTCCCTCCCTGCTTCATTAACAGCCTATCATATCCCTTGATAATGGAGCGTACTGCGTGAGTGTCACGCAAACTTAACATGTGAAGTTAAATGATGTGTGACGCAATAATAGAAACGGCATGGAGTGAAAAAATTACTGCAGATGGTGAGGAAATTTGTTGATTTTTTTTGAAAAGGACACGTCAGCTTGCTAGTTTGGCAGTTTTTCAGCTATGTGAAGTCTGACTTCATTTCACTGCTGTGTGTAAACTGCAGGAAAACCATCCTGACCAACAGTGGAAGTCCAACAAACTTATTTTATCACATTCACTCTACCTCAAAGTTGAATTGATTTTGAATCTGATTTTGTAAGTCACATCACAGTTTACATTTTATATCATTTTATTGAGTTTGAGGTTTTTATACTGTTAGGTTGATCTATGTCAAAGTGTACTTTGATTTTCTATATTTACAAAACACTTATACATTCTGCATGTTTTGTAACAATTTTGTTTGCTAAGGTCAAGAGTTTCTTTTATGGTTGTTTTATTCTTCTTAGGTCAGTTTACCTCAGTCGATTTTACTTGCATTTTTTGTTGAATGTGTATCAGGGTGAGATCATTCCTTTATCCTTATTTGTGTAGATTTTTGTGTGTGTTTTTCATTAATGTGTTAACATTAGTACCTGTGTGCCTTGATAAAGTGGTTAAATTCAGCCTTTATTTCTCCTGGTCTTCATTAGAAATTGGTCTTTTTAAAAATGATCAATAGCTAATTGATATTGACGATACAATGAATCCATAGGTCCATAGACAACATTAGCCTTTACTTTTATTTTCCAGGTCCAGATTTTCGGCAGCTTCAGTACCGGGCTGTACCTCCCAACCAGGTAACACTCGGAAACTTGCCTAACTCGGTTCAAAGGGTGACTTCGGGCCTGTATGATACAACGTTTTTAAATGTAGTGGTAATGGACAGCTTTGTTGTCCTTATTCCAGTGATATTGACCTGGTGGTCTTTGGGAAATGGGAGCGCCCTCCTTTACAGCAGCTGGAACAGGCCCTGCGGAGGCACAGTGTTGCGGAGCCTCACTCCATTAAAGTGCTCGATAAAGCTACGGTGAGTTACAGTCACCCTGCGTTTCCCACCATGAGCTGCGTAAAACCACTTGCTTGGGCCACACTCATAGTGGTGGTTGTTCACTTTGGTTTGTGGATTGTCACATGGTAGAGTACAGTTTTTTTTTTTTTTGGTGTATTGCCATTCTAAAAATGGAATTAGTGCGTATTGCAATAAGAAACCTTGAATTAAACATGAAAATGTTGTCTTCTCTTTCAGGTTCCTATCATTAAATTAACAGATCAGGAGACTGAAGTCAAAGTGGACATTAGTTTTAATGTGGAGACTGGAGTAAAAGCCGCTCGATTTATCAAAGATTACGTTAAGGTAATATCGCTAACTAGGGAATTCTGTGTTTTTGGTGTTTTTTGGTTTGTGCTGTGGACTGGTAACGGCTGCGTTCAACAGGTGTTGGGTAGCCGCACCCTAGCTAAAGCACACCTCGGTTTCCAAAAAAGTTGGGATGCGGTGTAAAATGGAAGTAAAAACAGAATGCAATGATTTGCAAATGATGTAAACTCATATTTAATTGAAAATAGAACAGAAACAACGTATCAAATGTTGAAACTGAGGATTTTTATTGTTTTATGACTAATATGTGCTCAATTTGAATTTCATGCCAGCAACATGTTTCAAAAATGTTGGGACTGGGGCAACAAAAGACCAGAAAAGTTGTGTAATGCTAAAATAAAACACAATTCAGAGAAATCTCTATGTGCAAGGAACAAGACCGAAAACCCATATTGGATAGCTGTGATCTTTGGGTTCTCAGGCAGCTCCGCATTAAAAACGGACACGGTTCTCTAGTGGAGATCACTGCGTGGATTCAGGAACAATTCTGAAAACCACTGCCTGTGAACATAGTACATTGCTGTATCCATAAATGCAGGATGAGACTCTACCATGCAAAGAAGAAACCATATCTAAACATGATCCAGAAATGCCGCTGACTTCTCTGGGCCCGAGCTAACTTAAGATGGACTGAAGCAAAATGGAAAACTGTCCTGTGGTCTGATGAATCAAAATCTCAAATTCTTTTTGGAAATCATGGACGCCGCATCGTCTGGGCTAAAGACAAGAGGGACCATCCAGCTTGGTATCAACGGACAGTTGAAAAGCCAGCATCCGTGATGGTATGGGGGTGCATTAGTGCCCATGGCTTGGGTAGCTGGCACATCTGGGAAGGCACCATTAATGCTGAATGATATGTACTGATTTTGGAGCGACACATGCTGCCATCCAGACAACATCTTTTTCAGAGAAAGCCTTGTGTATTTCAGCAAGACGACGCCAAACCGAATTCTGCGTGTATCACAATAGTTCAGATCTGTCATCCATTGAAATCATTTGATGCATCATGAAATGAAAAATAGACAAAGGAAGACCCCAAACTGCTGAACAGTTGTAATCCTATATCAGGCAAGAATGGGACAACATTTCACTTTCAAAACTCCAGCAACTGGTCTCCTCAGTTCTTAAACGTTTACGGAGTCTTGTCAAAAGAGGTGACGCAATACCATGGTGAACATGCCCCTGTCACAACTTGTTTTTTTAAAAAAATAAATAAATAAATAAAAAAATGTTACTAGCTTCAAATTAAAAATGGGTTTATGTTTTATAAACCATTGTATTCTGTTGTTTATTTACATTTTACACAGCGTCCCAACTTCTTTGGAAATGGAGTTGTACAATCATTATACGTACTTCATTCATGGGGAATTTCTAATACAAGCAATAATATAACTGCAACACTTTTTTTTTGTTTTGGCCTTTTACTTGTGATCTGTTTCTCCTACACAAATGGTGAATCCATTTTCTGGTGTGTAGTTAGCACTCTCGCTCCCATCAGCTAGACTGTAGTGCTTCTACTGGTGAACTGAGCTCTAAAACCCCGCAGAGGAAGCGGGGTCTCTTGGAATTTTGCTTTTAAAAGCGTAGATCAGTTAAAATGCTTGCGAGATATGAAACTCGCTGACAGTTTACACAGCTTACTCTACACAGACGACTGCTGAAAACCGCAGTATTGATGTTTTAATAGTGACCGTGCGGAATGTGTCTGTTTTGCATATGTGTACAGTGTGTTTGGTTGAACTGTGTCATGCAAATGTAATATTTACCCATCAGTCTTATAACACTAAAATGCCAGTTTAAATTGCATTAAATGGAGTATTAAGATTCTGGATTTGGTAATACTTAGGATTACAATATAATCCTTTTTAAGAATATGAAGACTTAAGGGGATAAAGGGGAGATTTATGTTTAAAATTGTAGTTATCAGTTGATGACAGCACTGTGTGTGTGTGTGTGTGTGTGTGTGTGTGTGTGTGTGTGTGTGTGTGTGTGTGTGGTATGTATGTATGTGGTATGTATGTATGTATGTATATGTCTAACAATGCTTTGTTTCCTGTCTTTCAGAAGTATGCTGTGCTGCCTTATTTAATTTTAGTCTTGAAGCAGTTTCTACTCCAGAGGGATCTGAATGAGGTTTTCACTGGGGGCATCAGCTCCTACAGCCTCATTTTGATGGTCATTAGCTTCTTACAGGTGACAGATTTGCATTCGCTTAGCATATGCTACTGTTCAAGTAATACCTCACAATCCAGCAGTGATTTTGGTAGCTGCAATACATGACTTAAAAGCAAAAAACTGATTGAAGACAGAAATATTCTTTTTCATTCCATTACTAATTCTGTTTAATAATTAGTGACACGTTGATGGGTTTTCCTGTAGCCCTGCAATTTCTGTAAATTTTAAAATACAACCTGTGGTTGCATAGCCGCCGTAAAACATGTGATGGTCAGGAGCACTTCTATGATTTTTTTTTTTTCTAAATGTAAAGGTCCTCAGATATTTACTGGTTACCTACAGCTTTGCTGGTACCGACAGTAAATTGGAATGTACGGAATTGACTGCCCAAAAAAAAAATCGAGCAACACCAGCATGCTTTTGATCACAGATAACTCTGATCGATGCCCGTAGAACAAACCGTCCTTGTTAAACTCTTGCTTTTCCTCACTGGTACAGTTACACCCACGCATCGACGCCAGAAGCCCCAACATTAACCTCGGCATCCTGCTTATTGAGTTCTTCGAATTCTATGGAAGGCATTTTAACTACTTGAAAACCGGCATTCGGATAAAGAATGGAGGTGCTTATATTGCCAAAGAAGAAATAATGAAAACGATGACCAATGGATACAGGCCTTCTATGTTGTGCATTGAGGATCCTCTATTGCCAGGTTTGAAAAGTTTTCGCTCGTATGCTTGGTCTCTTCGGGCTGTTGATCTGGTTATAACACAATGTACTTTTCTTAGTTTTTTTTTTTTGTTTTTTTTTTTTTAATTTATTACCGGCAAATGAATAGTATGTGCTCCCCACCCCAAAAACAAAAGTATTTTATCTCTGTGGACATTAATGGGGTTCTTGTAGGGGTTTATCGGGCCATTCTTCTTCCTGAGTTTGTAAAGTCTCCAACGAAACAGGCTTTAACATTTTGTCTTAGTTGCTGTATTTATTTTTTTTTCAGGAAACGATGTCGGCCGGAGTTCCTACGGTGCCATGCAAGTGAAGCAGGTCTTTGATTATGCCTATATTGTGCTGAGCCACGCTGTGTCTCCTCTCGCTCACTCGTACCCCAACAAGGATAGTGACAGGTGGGGAGATGCTCACCGTTACCAGGACTTTCCATAACTGTCTCCCCTGACCCATACAACCTTGCATACCTACAGATGACGCCCACTCCATAATACACTAACTGCATTAACATGACCCCCACGATTTCCGCTTCACTCTGTCTCCACAGTACTTTGGGGCGCATCATCAAAGTGACCCAGGAAGTAATTGACTACAGGGAGTGGATTATCAAGAAGTGGGGAGGCAAGAACCGTGTGCATTTGGACAGCTCTGGTGAGTTAGGGTGGTCAGTTTGTATATATTACCCTTAATCTCACTTGGTAGCAAACTGCAGCATTTTGACTTTGGGTGTTCTCTGGACTGAGTGTTTTGAGGCGTTAATGACCACGTTAGGTTGATTTTCTGCAAAGGCAGTAATGTAATGAAAGCTGATGTGGATTATTTTTGAGAGATGCAGCACTTCAATCTGAGCAGGGTTTTCCCAAGGCAGAATGCCACGCGTAATTCGTTATTAAATATGGTTTCCCGTGCAGTCCCTGTTCTGAAGGAGAGCGAGCAGATGGTTCCCAGCAACCTGAGCATTACTGTGGAGCAGCAGAGGGATTCAGCATCTCCGCACAGCTCTGACTCGCCCATGTCCATCTCAAGTCCCCAGCAACACTCTTCTGCGTCCTCCGCTTCTTCCGTGTCCTCGTTATCCGGGAGTGACGTTGTATGTCGCATGCAGAAAAACCACACGTCTTATTCACACCTTTATGCGCAATGATTTCCGGCTTGGTGGTAACGGACCCTTTAATCCCCGTTGTGTTTAATAGGACTCCGACTCGACACCCTGTTCAGCCTCCAACGTTGGCCCATTTCCAGTCCACACGCTCACGTTAGCCACTATGCCATCGTCTCTGCCGATGCCGGATGGAAAGTCAAATCTTCCTGGGACATTGATTATGTCTTCCAGGTCCCAGGTATCTTGTTTTGTCTTTTATCACTGCCTGTGATTATTGTTCTTACTTTTACTCTTTGTTATTATTCTCACTTACTACTTTTTGTTTTTCTCTCATTTCCCCAACACCCCCCCCCCCCCCAGTCCAGAGTATCCATACCTAGAAACTTAAGCGTCCATTCACTGACTGGCAGACAGGTTTGTATAGAAGGGGCACTTCCTATGAATGCTGTACTACAATTGCCCCCTCCTGCTGCCCCCCGTGCCGCCCCCCGCCCGCTGCCCAGTCCCCACCGGCACCAAAAGGTAGGATTCTGCGTGCTAGGAGTACTAACAAAATTGTGCTGCCCTGTTTTGTTGATGTTTTGTGCCATTTTTGCTGCTTCTCGGCCAGTTTGGACACTAATGGATGCTGGTTCATACTCCTCTGTACATGTACTAGCAGACATGTCCTCTCGAATGTTTATGACACGTTTTACATCACTGTGCGCCTCCACGAACACCTGCTGCACTCAGATTTGTGCCCATGCAGCTCTGGACACGCACTGCGCATGATCAATTCGTTAGCGCCCGTCTTAAATACCAACGCGGATGCTTTTGACGAGCGTTGGGGTAATTTGCATACGCTATTGACTATTTAGAAGGTAATAAAACTGTTGCATACATGTGAATACGTGTATGTGTGAGTGCAGACGAGTCTCAAATTGAAAATCTCACGCCAGCTGGCAAGAGTGAGCAACCATGTGGGCTTCCTCTGTGAATTTGTAAAACACAAACTGCTGTGGTATGTGCGCAAGGAATATCAGAATTATAATTTATATTATTAGTAGTAGTAGTAGTAGTAGTATTATCAACATTATTAAAAATATAAACATTGTGCACAAGTGCAAAGTACGCAGCTTGACCGGAGAACTTTGAACGTTTCCGTGTACGCATGCGCAGAGTGGATACACGAGTGGTATAAACCAGTCTTAAGCCTGTAATCTAATCCGTATGCTGCCACAAATAAAATTAGTACTCCTGTTCATTTAAACCAGGGGTGTCAAATTCCAGTCCTGGGGGGCTGGAGCCCTACACATTTTTGGGTTTTCCCTCATTTTACACACGTGTTTCAACTCCTTGCACCACCTTGCACTAATTACCACACAGATCTCGAGATGAGTTGTTTGTGGTGGAATGGGGAATGAACTAAACTACACAGGGCTCCGGCCCTCCAGGACTGTAGTTTGACACCCCTGATTTAAACTGTCAGGAGTTAAGCGTGTCTAGCAAATTCTTTAGGTCAATTTGTTTCAGCAGCGAATGTTAAACCGCCATTTTTGCAAGATTATTGAGTGTAGCAGTGGTATTGTTCATTCTGACAGATGTGTAACATTTTTTTTATGATGACATAAGCTCATAGTTTATTGGCAGAAGGCAGACTGGCTGTTTCTTTTCCCGTCCAGATCCAGAATGGGCCAAAGTATTCAGTTAAGGGACTTCACAATGCAGACGCCATTCACAGCCCTGCGCTCAGCAACCGGGCCCACTTTCAGTACAACCGTAACACGTGGCGACGGAGGAAACACATGCGGGAGAGCCTACCTGTAAGCCTTAGCAGATGAGGGCCCGCCCTGTGTCCACTCACCGCTCTTCCCAGCACCAGGACGTGCACCGAGACCAGCATTTACTGCTGCAGCATGTAGGTAGCTCTGCTGCTCCCCCTGCAGCTATATCTTGCATGTTACCTGTAAGGAGGTCAGGAAAAAAAGGGAAAAAAAACAAACAAAAAAAAACTTTTTGAAAATTGTTGTTTAGTGCTCATTTTGTGAGGACTTTGAATGTTTGAATGTAATTTTTGTTTTACATGTCCGTTTTTTTTTTTTCCTTTTTGTTTATTTATATTATTTGTTCTGTGAGCTGCAACACAATCTGTACTTTTTTTGATCCATTTTGAGTTGTGGGAGACGCAGTTTCTCTGTTTAAAAACACTAATTTTGAAAGGAACCATTATTCTTTTACCTGGAGGCAGATCTGCCTCTGACACTGCCTCTGTTTCTTTGAAGGACAGTAGCATGTCATTGTGGCAAGTAAACATGTCACAGTGTCTCAAAAGAACTTTCATTCACTTGTGCAATAATTTTCTTTTAATTTAAATTTGGATTGAGGTTTTAAGTTATTTTGTTTTTGATTTTTTTTTTTTTTTTTTTTTTTGAAGATTTTTATTTTTCTTCATCGAGTTTACAAATCCTTTCCCAGATTGTGTTCGCAAGTATTTTAAATCAAACGGTGTATTTTGAGTGTTCATTGTATTACACAAAGACCCCCCTTTATAATGACACTAGGAGCATGGATGAAAAACTACACTTAAATTGTTGTTTTCATCCTAAAAATGTCTGTTTTCCCTCAGTAGATGGAGCTGTTTGTAAAGGACTAAAACTGGATGTGGCGTGCCAAGGTCTGCTGATTTTAGTCAGAGCCCACAGACATCGTTTGTTTTAATCTTTTGTCTTCCTGGATATGTGTGACTGAAGCCCATCAAAGGTTTGATCAGTCATTGATCATTTAAATTCCCATTTTCTCCAGGAAGCTATTAGGTTTCATCAGACATGCTCCTTTTAATCTGCTGAGGCACTAGGTGCTCTAGGTTTCTGGGACCTGGAAAAGAGATATAAGGGTTTTTTCCCTTTAGTTTTCCTGCTAATCGAAGCACCCAACCCCCATTTTAAAGGAAAGTTCGGAAAGGAACAAATCGTAAATCAGTGTTAATTTTTGTAATCTGTATTTATGCAAGATGCCCCATTTAGCGCTTGCTGTTTGGGTGCCCAGTTAACAGAATTGAGGAGAAAGGAATTATTTTGATTCCATTCAGGAATCTATATAATGGTATGTATTCGTTCTGTCAAGAGCAACACATTCAAATGAGTAAGACCAAGTACTTATATGCATTGTCTGTGTTAAATTTTTGTTTCTGTATTGCAACATGTTGCCTACTTATGGTACATAGCACAAGGTATTTTGCTTTCTCCTTGTATGTTGCCAGTGCCTACAGGTATACTATGCAAATTGCCCACCCCCTGAAAACCACTGCTTTGTTTAAAAGCCAATATGACCTTGACCTAAATTTCAAATTTACAATTACAAAATGATGGCACTACATTTAATGTGGTTTTCAATTCAGTATGTCAAGGATCAAATGTCCCCAGTGGTTGAAATAGCATTTTACAGACTCTCTGAACTGATTCCAGGTAACTCCAAAAATATGACAATGATTGGTTACCATCGATGAAGTGGAAGTTGCATTTTTAGCATCACTCAAAACTACTGCCACATGAGGGAGTTGCATATGCAGCCTGTAGTGATAACTTAGTGGAACTTTACATTCCATGGTGGAGTGCTACTTAATAGTGCTTTACTGGGCCGTCAGTCATGCATTTAAAACATCTGGCAATAGCCAGATAAAGGAAGAGAAACTTAAATACTAGTATAGTTTCACATTAGCGTATTTAAACCAGAGTAGTAAGTGATCCTTGAGTTTCCATCTGATACAGGCTTTTAATTCAGCTTTGCTATGAACCATTGCAGTCAAATGCATATGAGTCTTGGCATCATGGTACATCACTCAAAATAAACCAAAAACTGCGGCTGCCAGCTACCATCTGGTTATTGTAACTGGTAAAGTGTACTTTTTTTCCTGATGAACATTTTTATGTAAAGTTTTCTATTCTTTGATTTTTTTAAAATAAATATCTTAAAACGACATGTCTTAATTTGTTTTTTTTCCTGTTTCTTTATACTTTCTAAAATCTTTCACTTCTTCCCTATTTTAATACTAGTACAAACACATAACATACCACAATGCACATATGTGACAATACGTACTATTAAATTCAACTGTGAAGAAAACAAGTGTTTCAACATAGTGTGTTTCAAAACTTCATCTGGCCATTTAGCTCAACACACACTGACACATCTGCAGTCCCCCCCCCCCATTTTTGGTGACTAATTCCCTAACTCTGTTCTGTTTGTCTTCATATAACTTTGGCTGTTTGAATTTTATAGCTTTACAGTGCAAATCGCTACATTCTTTTATCCCCCCCCCCTTTTTTTATCATTAATGAAAATCCATCCAGCTGGTTTTGAACACTGTTCACTAGCCAAATCCAGCGTTTACTGCCGATAGCATTTTATTTATGTCACACCCAGTGGACTGCAGTGTGACTGAACCAAATGCCAAACCCCATCCCTTTCAAGTGAGCTTCACACATTTTTGTCTGGCGCCGCTACACTGACTATGAAGTGTCGTCTCTGTTCTACTTTTTTACCCAAAGTGATTCTGAATCCACGTGAAGTTCTGTCAATATCTATGCTCTGAAATAGGGGCCACAGTACAATAGCCAATACTCTTTAATAGCTTGGCCTGTTAATATAAATTATACATTCTAAATGTTAAATATGGCTGGTACACCATGTAACAAGAATAGATGACTGTGAGCTTGCAATGTAGGATTGTAACAAATGCAATGTAATCCTTGAGCCCTGATCAGGATAAGCAGTTGGAATTTTATTCCTGCAAAATTACATATTTTGTGCAAAAAGTACCAATTAAGTTACCATTTTAAAATATGATTAACTCTTTAAGTCTCGGATAGAATACATTACTTACCAAGATCCACCGTAACCTAGAGTAATGAGCCTCTTCAGTCATGTAACATATGCCTGGTCTGAGTCGTACATCACATTTACAGGGACTGATATCCTATCAACCAAGAATCATTGACAAACAAGCAGCAACTGAGAAGCCATGGTGAAAAAAATGGACCATTTACGGCACATTATGGCTCAAACAGTTTGTATTCCCTAACATGCCTTTATTAGACAGCTGTTATTTGTCATCTTTCACAAAAAGAGTATGCTCTTGCCAAGCAGCGACACGTAATGCAAAGGAAGGCCAGAAAAAATAGAGTCTAGGTGCTCTTTAAGAGATAAAGAACGTGGTATGTAATTGCTCACAGGAAACAGTGAGTTATTTTAAAACAATTTTCATACTGGAATTAAACTTTTTACATTGTAACACTAGCTACACATTATTTGGAAGGAGCTGAATATTTACCGCAGGGTAACATAGTATGATTCACCTCTGGCACCAAGCACATAGATCGGGGTGGCCAAACTTATCCACAAGGGGCCGGTGTATATGCGGCTTTTTGGAATAACCTTTTGGTCAGCTGTTCAAACCCAGGTGTGAGGACTCTTCAGCCAATCAGTCCTCTAATTAGTAATCTAATTAGGGAGTTGCAGCGAAGACCGGCATACACAGCGGCCCTTTCTGGATAAGATTGCCCACCCCTGACATAGATTTTCCATAATATGCCATAATAAAAATGTTACTTTATCCCTAAGAAAAACAAAAGACTTGCAAATGAGATGCAGATTTTGAAGATATTTCCTCTTCAACAATAATTATCCAACTGCTGATGATTACTCTTCTATAAAAAGCAACTACTAATGTTTACACTAGAAATGTCAGTGTAACTTATGATAAAATGAATATCATGGGGATATTAGTTTATGAGGAATATTAGTATGTTAAATTGATTTGTGCTATTATGCAAGGAGTAAATTATGTTAGAAAGGTATAGTTAGATCAGTTATCAGAATACTTACATACCTGCTCAGGAAAGACTTTCCACCTTGAAATGCATCCTGTGCCAGTCAAATCCTACACAGAGCCTCAGTAAGCTTCCTCACTGTGTTGCTGTCCTGTACTGGCACTACAAAGAGCACTAGTACTTCTAGGGGCACAAAGCAAACTGAAATTGTCTTTCTAAGCCAGTGGCACCTAGCTGGCTGCATATGCTGGTAATGGTTCAACTGGCAGTAGGCACACCGCCTGCTTGCTCTATGGTACAGCGCTAAAGGCTCCATTGTCTCATGCAGAATAGACCCTCATTCTGTCTCCTTGGAGAGCGCCACCTGCAGAAGCCAGGCACAGATCCAGAGAGCATTACATTATATTTACATTTTATTTATTCAACAGATGCATTTATCCAAAGACATATGTTTTTTTTAGCAAGCAGGGTCAGATCATCCCTGGAGCAACTGGGAGTTAAGAGCCTTGTTCAAATACACAACAGTGAAGTTACTCTGCTGACCATGGGATTTGAACCAGCAACCTTCTGCATTTATATAGCACTTTTAAAGACACTTTGCAGAGCCAATGGGGAGCCACTTCAACCACCACTGCTGTGTAGCCCCCACCTGGATGATGCAATGGAAACCATTCTGCACCAGTACACTCACCACACAGTAGCTAAAGTGGTGAAGGGGCAGGAGAGAATTCACCAGTATGATATAGGGGATGATTAGGAGGTCAGATTTGAAAGGGCCACTATGGGCAATTTTAGCCTGGGCATCAGGGTACCACCCCTACTCTTTCGAAGGATGCCCAGGGATCTTTTATGACCTCAGAGGGTCAGGACTTCAGTTTTACATGTCATCTGAAGGACAGCACCATTTTTACAGTGCAATGTTCCAAATACCAGAGTGGGACATTGGGATCCACACAGACCACACACCAAGACCTCCTCCAGTGGCAGCCCAGCTTTTCTCTTTGGTTTCCCATCCAAGTACTGGCCAGACCCAAACCTGCTTAGCTTCAGAAAGATGACCTAATTGGGACCGCTGGTGGCATGGCTGCTATTCCACTGCACTGGGTGGGTCAGAAGGCTGAATGGATTTCACATTGGCTATACTCTCTGTCATATTGTAAGAAAGAGAGATTAAATCAGCTTGGGGTGAAGAGAAGAGCGATATGGTAAAGTGTGGTAAGGTTAACTTGCTTCATAAGAACATAAGAACATAAGAAATTTACAAACAAGAGGAGGCCATTCGGCCCATCAAGCTTGTTTGGGGAGAACCTAACTAAT
>JAODKC010000137.1:4657526-4680122 GCA_026777985.1 Mormyrops attenuatus
CTAGCTCAGATTTAAAGGAACCCAGGGTTTTAGCTTGCGCTACGCTAGCAGGAAGACTATTCCATACTCCAACTACATGCTGTGTGAAAAAGTGCTTCCTCAAGTTCATTTTAAAATGTTCTTTCATCTGTTCATTCAAGAGCTTCCAAATTATCCTCTTTCACAGTAGAGAACTGAGGAGACTCTGGCTGGCATTACTGTCATTGTATTAAATTGCAATTTTAATTGTAGATATTGAGTATTCTCTTATTTTATGTTATTATTATTATTTTAAATCATATGTCTGTTTTTACTCAGTTACGTGTGTGAAGAGTCTGACCGTGCATCAGAGCAAATTCCTCCAACAATGAAATTCTGATTATTGAGAAGGTTACTTACATAGGTAACTACCTGCGTGTATAATAACAACTTAGCATGGTGTCTTATACAGTACATGCAGCACGGTTTAGGATATTAAAAAAGGTTTCATTTTAAACCGTGAATGGAACTTCTTAAGATGAATAAAAAGCAGTATAGTCCTCTATTGACGTCTTTATCTCCATACAATCTATAAGGTGTTTGAGAGACAGCTTATTATTCTCGTATCTCGTATCCAATTTATGCATTTTCAATCAAATCTGTCTGGTCCTGGCTTAAAAATGGTATTCATCAAATTTCTCCCGTTGCCGCAGACCATAAAACGTGCCTTTGTGGATTGTGACTCTTCTTTTCACTGTTCTATACAAGATAATAGATGTTTATTATACTACGTAATCATGTCTTTTCTGACAAAACATTGACCAGAGACAGAAGCTTAGCAACTCACAGGACAAAAACACTACTCTGGTTGAAGGAAACAATCGAAACCTTTAACAGTTCTGACAGACAGCAATGAGCCATCAGCGATACATGGTGTTCACGCACCACCCCCCCCCCAAAAAAAATGAGAAATGTGATGACGTGAGCACGGCAAATAGAAAATATAGCGCTATAGATGAACGACGGCGCGTTTCTGCGCGCTTCGTGGGGTGGGAAAAAAGATAAAAGATAATTAATTTCGAACAGATACGCCTCTTACAAATATTTAGCAATACAAACAACAGTCGTTTTTTTCTTTTTACACCAGTGTTAATTAAACATGCTATTGAAACCATGTGCTCTGCAGGCAGTCTAAAATGAATTTTACTCATCCATTTTTAAATGAAGCCAGCAAATTATGCTTCTGAAAAAAGGACTGTTTATAGCATTACTTCTTCATGGTCGTGAGTTTAATTCTCGCCAGAGCTGTGTGTGTGTGTGTGTGTGTGTGTGTGTGTGCGTGGATTAGTTTTATATTACATTGTTGGGACAAAATGACCAAATGTCCCCCACAATGTGATAAAAACTTTTTTGTTATTTTGATGTTGTGGGGACCATTTTTCATGTCCCCACAAAGACCTGTGAATGCAATAAAAAAAAACACTAAACATAGCAAATGTCTCATATTTAGTTTGGTTACTTATGGTTAAGGTTAGGGCTGGGTAGGGGTTACGGCCATCATGGTGGGATTAGAGTTTTCCTCATAGAAATGGACGGAAAGTCCCCACAAAGATGTAATTGCGATCCTCTGTGTGTGTGTGTGTGTGTGTGTGTGTGTGTGTGTGTGTGAGAGAGAGAGAGAGAGAGAGTGGCTATATACTAGTGGATAAATAATAGTGACATATATTGCTGTGAACCCTGACCAGGATAAGTGGTTAGGAGATGGATGGATGGATATACTGTTCTGAAAATGAACCCTACTGAGGTTTTGAGATTTTCCACTAAGATGCTGGTCTATTTGCTCCTGAGTATCAGGTTTCATCCACAAACTCCCCAAACACTCTGGTTACCCCTCAGGTGAAATTATTTGCAAGATGCATATTGCAGGGAGGCATTAGAGAAAAGCTGTCCTGCTCCCAAGAGTTTGCTGTCCACTGCAGGGAAATTGCCATCTGAATTTTTCAGCATGTTCGATACCTATTTGTTTAAATGATTAATATTTTAGCGGGAAGCCAGTAGCAAGTAGACAAAGCAGATGTGTGCACGTTTGACAATTCTTGGATGCCATGAATATCATAACCTAGTCTAAAGATAGATTATGCCAACCATTATACACCAGAATCAGTCAATCACCAAATAACGGAATGTTTTCTGAAAAGAGCGTGAGATGATTGTCAAATTGCATGCTCGGAAGTGTGCTCCTCATTTAAGTACATTAAGCAATGTACGCTAATTATAAACAAAATATGTTTTCTAGCTGAACGCATCTAAGTTGAATAATTATGCTACCACAGCAAAAGTGTTATGATACATTTAATAAACATTTTGTATCCATTTGGGAAAATGTGTATGGGTTTCTATCCTGTCGTTTGTATTTATTGGTAGCATGTACAAAACACAAATACAAGGAAAAAAAAGAAACAATCTTTTAGAAGCACAAAATATTAATAAGGTATTCCATTGTTTGTACAAATGGTACAACGCCAATGAGTTACACCACTATTTTGACATTAGTGTAAGAGAACAAATGCTAGCTAGTGACATAAACTCACTCCCATGCATTAAATATATCAATAACATTTAATTGGTCTATTTATGTGCTTGCCTTGTCTAAATGAATTGTGAATATTCTTTGCATGGATTGAGTCCTCTTGTGATCCAGCTGACCCATTCGCATCTTTCTTGCTGACGCCTTTGCGAACAAGATACGCTAATGGAGCCTAATTGGCCCTTTCCTTGATTTTCGCTCCTCTTTCTCTCAAGAAAACACACCAGGCAGTGAGTATTTCAAAGTCCCCATGCTATAAACAGCCCGTCCTGAGGGAAACACGTTGTTTGGAGGTATATAATCACACTCTTTGATGTCCTTCTGGATGCAGGTAGTAAAAGCTCACCGTGCCACCATGATGGAAATGGTCCTTAATGCCTATTGTCTCTAATTATACACCAGCAGACCGCCATCAGGAATACAGAATGCACTCAATAATAGTGACTATTTGGTCAGTGAATGTGGAAGTGTTTAATGGAGCCGCCTGAGGTTCTGAAACATCACAGTACGTGACTGAAAATCCGACAGGAAAATTTTGCCTTATTTCTTTCTGTGGTTCTGCTGGTTTGTTTCATTTGTTTGTTTTCTGGTCTGCACCTTTAGCGTAATTCCCTGTGTGAGATGAAATACAGGGATTGGAAGCTATAGAATTTAATGTCCCAAAAGAAAAATAATGGTAATTTCACATGATATTGTTAGTCCTGCACACTGTTGTGGACTGAAGTGAAGTGAACTGGTCCTGCACTTCCCCATGAAAGGTAGAGATCACCACAAAGAAAGGTCAGCACCCTGGACAGCTCGCGTATACGTGCACCAGCACCTCCACGCTCATACGGACAGCTCACGTACATGTGCACCAGCACCTTCACGCTCAAACGGACAGTTCACGTACACGTGCTCCAGCACCTTCACGCTCTTATGAAAAGCTCACGTACACATGCACCGGCACCTTCACGCTCTTATGAAAAGCTCACGTACACGTGCACCAACACCTTCACGCTCATACGGACAGCTCGCGTATGCGTGCACCAGCACCTCCACGGTCATACGGACAGCTCACGTACACGTGCACCAGCACCTTCACGCTCTTATGAAAAGCTCACGTACATGTGCTCCAGCACCTTCACGCTCTTATGAAAAGCTCACGTACACGTGCTCCAGCACCTTCACGCTCTTATGAAAAGCTCACGTACACGTGCACCAGCACCTCCACGCTCGTGGCGAATTAAACTGGTGTCTACTTGGGATAAAAGTTACATCCGCATATATGCAGCTTTAGCTGCTAGCCAGTGTGCTGAGCGACAGTAATCAGAGCCAATCCCTTTAGCAGCTTGCGTCATTGCTCATGGTTCGAGCACAGTCTCTGATTTGTGTCTGCTTCAGGCTTTTATGTGAATCTCCATATGATATTGAATCCACTGTAAAATAATTCTGCTTACATGTGTTACCCACTTTTTGCAGTACAGATAGTCAATATAATCAATGCAAAATAAATGAACAGTATAGTGCAGGTTAATTTACTTATTGCTCTTCGTGTGACTGTTATTATTGTGGTGTTTAGTGCTTAGACTTTTAGCGTAGCAGGTTACTTCACCCTTTGCCTGCAGAATCTCTGTGTATAATTAGGATGAAGTGCAATCTTCTTAACTTTGGATCATGGCTACTGTCTGCGGTGTAACTGTTGATTTTTTTGAGACAGCAAATGCCAGCAGAATCATTTTGTGCTGGTCTCCTGGCTGAGATGTGGCCTGTTCTCTGTGATTATAGGTTAGGCCAATTACAAAGATAACATGAATTTGTCCATCTAGCTCGGTGAATTACTCTGAAACGTATCACATAGAAATCCATTTTAAAAATGCACATGTTGAGCCAAGTTTTAAAACCATGCAGTCTATTAATGAGAATTAAGCAGCATGGATGTGACATAGTTACATATAAATTTGGGTCCTTCTGTAAGGGGCTTATTACCATTTGAGGACCATTTTCCTTTATTTATCTGGTATGTACATTTCTGTAAAGGAGCATAGAAAAAGTAAAGGACAGTTTGGGGTCAGAGAGCAGGGTCAGGCAGCAATAAGAGGTTAAGAGCTGCCCTCAAGGACCCAATGATGCTATGACTACCGTGCCAGTTATGGGATTTGAACCCACAACCTTACAGAGACAGCCAGAGACCCCTAACTGACTGAGATACACACTGCCTTGACTGCACAAACCCCACTGCACAGAATATGGCCCCAATGTCATATAGGCATTAATACCATCCATCCATCCATCCATCCATGTATACATTCTCTGTGACCGCTTGCTTTTTTTCAGTTTCACTGGGGGTCGGGAGCCTATCTTGGGGTTAGGGGTGCAAGGCAGGGAACAACCCAGTAGGGGACGCCAACCCATTGCAGAGTATTAATACCATACATGAATAATTTATGTATGAAGTCTGCATGACTTACATTGCTTTGGCTATTTAAAAAAATATATTATGCGTGATACCTGGGGTGACGTGTTTACCTGTGCCCAGAAATGGACTTTCGTGTAGGCTGTATTCCAGCCTTGTGCATTGTGCCGCCTGGGATAGGTTGTAGGTCAGAATTGCTCAACCCGGTCCTTGGGCACACCCCCAGACAGTCCACATTTTCGCTCCCTCTCAGCCTCAAAGGTGAGCTGGGAGGGAGCAAAAACATGGATCGTCTTGGGGTCCCTGAAGACCGGGCTGAGAAATACTGACCTAGACGACCTTGAGCAGTTTGAAGACAGATAAATAGTAACACTGATAAGGATACATAAGGATATTGTATATGAATAGTCTCCCATAGTTAAATAATTCCTACAATGACTGAACGACAACATCATTTTCTATTTTACGTTTTAGCAAATACATTAAACAATTAAGTTAACTGGACGATGAATAGATATTTTCTCCTTGTTTCATAATTAATTGTACTCCAAGATTGGGGTTAGTCCTTTGTAATGGAAAGGTTAATTACAAAATGTGAATTAAAATCCCAAGTTCAAGTCTGTGAAAAGATAATAATACAAAAATGGAAATGTAAACTTTATATTGCCTGTGTTATATGCATGCAGTTTTTTCATAACTCCTTGATAATGTTCTGAAACCTAAAGGTAAGTGTGAAAATGTTTTATGGTAGATTTTGTCAGCGGCAGGCATTTATTATGCAACATTGTTTCATTATTTACAGACAAAGAGCAGTAACTAAATGATATTTTTATTTTATTACCTGGTCAAAGACAAATAGGGTGAGAAGTATTGGCACTAAAATTAGAGAAGACAGTCAGCAGTGGTGCGTAAGATCGCAGCGAGTCGGCCTACTCCGCACTCCAAAGACAAAGGGGCTGAGCTTGATGTGTATGTCCTGCAATTAAACCCAGCAGATTTTCTTCCACTATATGGCTAATTATCTGTCGGCATCTAAAACTGGAACATTTTTGTGTGCTTTCACATGGGAATTGTGCAGGTTATGTGGCTTTCACTCGCTCTAGTCCCCCTGTTTTTCACGCCCCGTTTTTTATGTCAGTTTACCATGTTATGGAAACTAATCCAGATTGCTGGACAAACTAACAAGCTTATCATATGTGTAGAGTTTGTAATTTCAGAGAGCACTCATAAGGAGCATGTTCCTGTCCCGAGTGGCAGATTGTAGCGGCTAACATAATGATACTCCCCAAGGCTAGGGAGGGACTGTAACCACTTTGTAAATAGCATGCTGAAGACCGACGTCCTCAGAATTGCCATTTCCATGGGGGCTTTATGTGAGAGCCCTTGAAAGGCGCACCAATTGCCAACGTGTGAATGATGTGCTACAGATGTAGGTCTCTTGGGGAATATCTCTAGCACATCTGCTTTGCTAACTATTTTACCATGTAATACAAATAAATCCGTGTTGGCTCACACTTTTCTGTGGTTAATCTTTATCCAAACATCCATTGATTTCTGACTTCTTATCCATCCATTCCTGGGTCATGGGTGGGCTGCAGCCTATCCCAGGATGGCTGTGGTACACCCAGGCGCTAGTCCATCACAACAAAACCTTTTTATATGTCATATTTTCTCAAAGGCTGAATGCAGTACATGTTTACCCATGCAGCAGTTCACATTTCGCTACATGAATGTACTCAGCATCAAATAATTGTAGTGCTGCCCTGCAATACCTTGGAACTGTTGATATATTGTTTTCTTAAAAGCAAAAGTAAAAATTTTTTTGGATTGCATAACATCCTTGTCTTTATGTTGTTTACTGTGACACTTCTGAAAAGAAGCACCAACATTACGAGACATCGGTTTCAATATAAACAAGATTGCCTGAAACGGTACAGCAACTGAATGCAATTCTGAAATTGGCAAATATGAAATTAAGCGTGTCATTTACTTTTTAAATAGACTGATAATCCAAGCAGACTATTAATTTTAGTTAAGATCATCTACAGTAAGTGGACTGTTATAAAAACTAGCTTGAATGAATGAATAATTAAAATTCTGTCCTTGTAGCACCCAGCCAAATATACCTTTATGCATTTTTATTGCATAAAGAATGTTACCATTTAATTAAAACTGGAGTTTGTAGCTTTTAAAATTACAGGCACTGAGGTAATGTATTCCCACTGCCTCTCTCCTAATACTGCTATGAACATTAAAGAAAATTAAGGACATACTCTGGTGATAAATAAAGTCTGTAAGCCGACAACAGAGAGCACCGATGCACTTGCAGAAGAACCCAAGAACTAGCAGTGATATCATGACAGATTGAAAATGAAACTCATAGAAACAGACATCATTAATCAAGTGTAGAAGATTTTTCCCCTATCAGGCAAACAGCCTTTGTGATAAGTTTGATTAACACCAAGACAGGACATTTTTTAAAAGAATATGATACTTCTTAATAATTCTTTTTTATTATTACATGCGATCATTTCAAACCATCTGAAGCAGTAATGAATATCTGGCACTGTTGCATCACTATTAC
Source organism: Mormyrops attenuatus (assembly GCA_026777985.1). Lineage (NCBI taxonomy): Eukaryota > Metazoa > Chordata > Actinopteri > Osteoglossiformes > Mormyridae > Mormyrops > Mormyrops attenuatus. The sequence continues at coordinate 4,665,051 of JAODKC010000137.1, forward strand.
AATTATTTTTTAAAAAAAATTGCATTAATAAATAGTAGAAGTAACATGTTTTTTCACTAATATACAGTCAGTGACCAGTTTATGAGATACACCTCAATTAACACAATAAACAGCTAACTGTGTGGCTGCAATTGAATACATAAAGGACACAGACACTGGTCAGTTACTGTTTGACAGAGCATTAGCACAGATGCCTGATCTAAGGGATTTTGAAAGTCACCCACCTGGGATTTTCGTGCACTGCAGTGTCTACAGTTTACAGAGAGTGATAGGATATACAAAAAAACATCCATCCATCATCAAACTGCTTATCCTGGGCAAGATCTCAGGGGCATGGAGCAAATCCCAGACAGTACTGGGCACAAGACTGGGGTATATCCTGCAAGAGGAAAGACACCCAATCAGGGGCAGTTCTGTGGCTGAGAAAACCTTATTAATGAGTGGGCAGATGAGAAGGGGCAGACTGGTAAAGCTAACAGAAAGGCCGGCAAAATAGTTGTTTGCAGAGAACTTCCTCTGAATGCACAGCTCGTCAACCCATGAAGTGATTCTGGAGCGGTGTTTCCCAACCCAGTCCTTGGGGATCCCCAGACAGTCAACCTTTTGAAAGGGAATTGGGAGGATGCAAAAATGTGGACTGTCTGGAAGGAAGCAAAAATGTGGATTGTCTGGGAGGGAGCAAAAAATGTGGGCTGTCTGGCAGGGAGCTGGGAGGGAGCAAAAAATGTGGGCTGTCTGGCAGGGAGCTGGGAGGGAGCAAAAACTGTCTGAGAGTCCCAGAGGACCGGGTTAGGAAACACTGTTCTGGAGGTAAGTGTCGTGTCTGATACTATCATAGTGTACATAACGAAGTGTCCACTGAGTGAATGTAACAGTCCAGGGACTAATATGGCATTACCTTCATATATCACCTCCAGCTACACACACCTAAATAAAAGAATCTATAGGGCTGTAATGAATGTCTAGACCTGTGGATAAATTACGGAAATAAGCATCACATTTTGAAAAATGAACAGATTCAGCTACACTTGAAGTCCTGCCTTGAACTTTAGCTGCTGGTTGATTTATGCTTCAGCTTCTCTTGGACACTTTAAGAGCTGCACCCCAATCGTTAGTCATGAACCATAGAGAACAAGATAGCAGCTGAGCTTCATTAGACTGCAAGCTGAGCTCAAAGGCAGTGCAATTAGGAGTAAGAAAAGCCGATTGGGACAGCGAGGTGAAAATTGGCTCCAAGCATGAGGAAACGTGACCAGATGGTTTTAACAAGAGCTCCGTAATTTAAATAAAAACAACATTCTACATTCAGGTGGTATTATAAAGGCTCTTTAATGACACACCAACTGCATAGGAAAAAAAGAAAAAAGGGGGTTTATTTTGGGCTGCCCATTGAATCCAATCAATTCTGGCAAGAAAGCATGATTGAGGGTTAACTCAGCAGTCACTTTTAACGGGGATGCCTTATCAATACGAAACACCTCTTGTTGTCACACTTGTGCACAGCATGTTTTATGAGTGTTCAAAAAACCACGAGTCGCGTGTGGGAGTCGTATGGCATCTGCTCTGCTAAGGAAGACCAGCTTCTTCATGACCTGGCAAAAAGAATCCTTCATTACAATTTTAAGCTCCTCGTTACAGGTTGATTAATTTTATTGGCCTTTGTAGTTGTAGGTAAGTGTGAGACTTGTGGGAAAACCCTGAGGAAAAAGTAGCGTAACTACTGAAATTGGATTAGTACACCATCTACCAGTGTTGTCTAGTAATTCGATTCTAATCAATTCATTTTTATATCGCGTCTTTCACAACAGAGTCACCCCAAGGCACTTTACACGAGCGTGTTGTGATACATTTCAACATCATTAAGGCAGGAATATGAATGTTATTATTACAACATTTAATATACAGTTATTATTGTGTTTTATATTTGCAAGTTAGGTTGATTACATAAATAATGCTTTTAACTGGGGACCTGCAACGTTCTGATTGAATGCAGCAAGCAACCATCACTGTACCATGAGATTATCCTGATCCAAATCAACGACTGCACAAAATATAAAAACATGCATTATTTACAGAACTTTCCAGAACCCTCTTGCTTGAATGATGAAATAACAGAATAAACGTCAGCTAAAGCAATATCTGGACATTTCCTGACCTCACATGGTTTACCAAGAATTTGTGCAATATATTCATTGATCTACGTTCCTACCCTCACCTATGGTCATGAACTCTGGGTAGTCACTGAGAAAATGAGATCACGGATACAAACGGCAGAAATGAGCTTCCTCCGCAGGGTGGCTGGGCTCAGCCTTAGAGACAGGGTGAGGAGCTCAGACCTTCAGTTCGGGGCTCAAAGTCGAGCTGCTCCTCCGCATCAAAAGGAGCCAGTTGAGATGGTTCGGGAATCTGTCTAGGATGCCTCCTGGACGGCTCCCTGGGGAGGTGCTTCGGGCATGTCCAACTGGGAGGAGGCCACGGGGCAGACCCAGGAGAGATTGCATTTCTTAACTGGCCTGGGAACGCCTTGATATCCTTTCGGAGGAGCTGGAGGAGGTGGCTTGGCAGAGGGAGGTCTGGGCATCTCTGCTCAGTCTGTTGATCCTTGGAACTGGAACCAAATAAGTAGCGGAGAATGAGTGGACAAGTGGATTAATCAGATAATAGAATCACATAGCGACAGATTCACTTATCTGAATTTGACTCTCATTCGTTTCTTACTATATACCATGTCACGTGCAGGACCGGAGTCAGGGTTTGTAAAATAGTGAGGTCCAGGAGCAGGGGTAGGGGGTGCGTCTTGTCAGTCACATTATTGATACCGTCCCGTTCATAAGCCGTTTATTGTGAAATGTTAGTTAGCTTAATTTTTCATTCAGGTGAATTTTTAGCTTCAAATTTCATTTTTAGCTCTTAAACAATTACCATGGTCCAGACCTCAGTGACCTCATAGCTGGCTACAGCCCTGGTCATGAGTGGTTATCTTATCACTATTGGGGTTAACTCTCCAAGCAGAGCTTCGATAAGGCGTGAGGCAGGTTAACCCGTAGATGAGATGTTTTCTTACTGTTACTATGGATTCATTCATTCGTTTACGCTCCACTACTCTGCCGTTTAAATTGCTGTAAATGTCATTTCAATTTGCAAAAACTGCTGGCATATGGAAGTAACTTGAAAATGGGGCATGGAGAATTAAAAGCAGAAAAAGGATTTAATCAAAACGATTAACATGAAGAATACCTGAATGTTCACTATAGCGACTGATGAGGTAACAAATCATCAAATGTTCATAAGAGAGTTTCTTTGTTCCTTAGAATCTTTACCATATAGAGACTTATGTCTAAATGGGGCTATTTTGTAAGTTTGCATCTACCATGAATCAGCCGACATCAGGGGAGTTTCTACATACTGAAAAGATCAGGGGCTAAGTGAAGTATAACTGGAGTGTATTTCTTTTTTGCAGAAAGATTGGCATCAGGGCTATAATACTCAGGGCTAGGCTTAAAATACTGGGGGCTAGGCTTACAATACTCAGGGTTATAGCCCTAATTAATCTGACCTAACGACACCCTTGGCCGACATTTTATTGGTAACAAATATCATTCACAGTATTATTCATATCACTGATATGACTGACACGAAATTTACAGAAATGGACCTCAATATACAAAAATGTAACTTATGGTGGAATATAGAGGTTTCTTTCAGACAACAGGTGAAGCAGTGTTTCACTAAAACAGAGAGAAGAGTAACATTGATACCACATAAAATATTTTTTAATGTCAGTGTATCATCACAACGACCACTGAAACCAAAAAAAGCGTGGAACTTCAAAAAATGTCTGACAAGGTACCGTGCAAAACAGCACCACCCTTAGGTTGGTACGAAGAACTTTGGTGAAGCGAAACATTTTCTGCCCCGCTAAGCTAAAAAAACTTCAACATATTGCTCATCACCTTCCGTTTAGTAGTTGATTGGATAGTTATGGGCTATGACATTTTTTAAAACCCACCCAATAAAGTAATGCCTCAATAGTCTTTCCAACTATATGTACTCCTTTGCGTTCTCGACCAAAACATGATTGACACATGTGTATCCATTCAGACCATGAGTGCAGCCATCAGGAAAGATGTGCGAAAAAGTAATATTCCTTGTTGGTTTGTCGACAAGGCATTCATGAAAAAGCCAATGGTTCTATTTAAAAATACCTTCGTGTGTAAAACACTGTTCTTGTTGATTGTGGCGAATCCAGTGTATATAATGTAAATAAGATTTTTCTATTGTGCAAAAGAAACATATCAGTGCACTCGTGCAAATGTTTTCGGAAATATGAGGATTACAGTTGCCATTCATTCCATATTTTACTTGTGAGAATGAAGAATAAAGGAATTATTAAAAAATTAAGAAAAAATGGTTAAATGTGCAACTAGTTATATTTCATACAAGATGTCAAACAAACGTAGGTAAAGTCCTCCTACTTAAAGACGACACAGTTTAGGGGTCAGGTGATCAATTAGCCAAACTGTCAAATGGATGAGGATATTGATTAGAACATTACTGAAGTGTTATTCTGTAAGTGGGTAATTTTTTTCTGTAATTTAACCCTTGACCGGTTGATACAGCCAATGAAATTGCTGCAGGCAGGATTGACGTGTTTCTGGTTCTCTTACAGGGCTTCAGTACTGAGTCCACAGCCCAATAAACAAAGACAGGAAAAGTCATCACTGCGCAGAAGCACAAATATCAACCAGCGGTGTTGGTATTAGACCCTAATAGTGTGGAGGGGAATAATTAGTTTGATTAAATGTGATGCCTGTTCCTGTGAAACTATGAAATACATCGATTTAACTTATGACCTATATATACTTATCCAATAAGTTATTTTATTCATGCTCAAGGCTCAATGTGGCATTTACGCAGAAAATTTAGAAACGGCATGATTATTATACAACAGAAATTTGCACAATAACATGTTTATTGCACATCTTAAGAACAGCTGTGTTGGTTCGTAATTATTAAGTATGAATAGCATAACGATGATACTGTGTTCAGCATATTTGCACAAGAGATTGTTTTTGTGCATGCTTCATATACGATTAGCCTAATTTCCGAAATCTTTCAAAACAAATAAACTATAATTATATTCAAATTAGTTCTGTGTACTATATCAGCAGTAAAACAGCTCATGGACAAAAATTATCATCTGCTTCATGTGAATCCTGCAGTAATGTTCACGGAACTGTACTGTTTGAACTTGAGAGTAAACATTAAATAAACGAGTGGTTCTGTGGCTAGCAATGGTTTTTTTGCATCGCTATTTACTTATGTCGACTCCACTGTTTTGTATGTTTATGACTGAAATTCAAATTGGTCAGACACAGAAGCAGGATTGCAAAAAAGAGAGAATGTGAACCTTCACTGCATTTCTGTGTTGCATCAGCCTTGTAAATCAAGCCGAGAAAGTCAGCGGTTATTCGGTGAGCTATATGAAATACATTTTTTTAACAAACACATTTTCAAAGTCAAGGTTCATTCAAAAGTAACAGACGGGGGACAGATAAGTTTATGTGCGGCCCCTAGGCCTACATCAGCTTTGGGGTGTGGTGTTGCTGATTTAAATAACAGCTCCATTTTTCCTGAGGCAGGGTGGGGCTCCGATGGTTGCCAGGGCCCCAGGCCATAGCATAGGATAGCCTATGTATTAATCACCCCTGGAAACATAAATGATCAAATCCTGTTTGTCTAGAAGTGTTTGGTTCGTATGTATGTGTTATTTTCACCGATCTTTATGCTGTACTCCCATATGTTACCTAAATTATTATATATTTTTTTCAATTCCAAACACCATGTGACATTGCACAGCCAAAAATACTAGCGATGTTTGAGCAAAAATAGCACCACCTCACATCCATGCAATGTGCCGTAGAGTGAACCCTAAATCGCGATTACGCCTGAGAGAGCCGGCTCCTATTGAACATGAAGGTTTCTAATTATAGGTGTCTCTATTCTCAGCCTGCATCCTGGGGAAATGTCTATTTTTTCCGCGGATTTCCGCATGCACCGTGGGAGAGCGTGAGGCAGTTCTGTGATTTATCGCAGCGTTGGGCCCGTACACAGCGAGAAGGGGCCCGATTTCTCTGACAGGTGCTGGAGGTAAGAGCCGCCTTCGGAACAGCCGATCGATACTTTGACTACAGAGCATGGGATCGCAAATCATGCTCTTGGATGTATGGATCCATAATGAAAAGTGCTGCACGTGATCGACTTTTAGGTTCTGCTTGGATGGCCACTTTCTTCCACTGACCACGAATTAGAGCAAGTGTAGTAAACTACACGCCCTCCTCATTCCCTCTCCCTCCTTTACCACGCTTCCCTCCCTCTCCCCCCCCCTCTCCCCCCGTCCCTCCCTCTATCTCTCCGGCACTCTCTCTCCCTCTCTGCTCCGCTTCGCTCCAGTCCAACATGTTGCCCGGACGATGCTGCGCTCCACAGTCCGATCTCTGCTGCCCGTGTACCGCACGCACGCTGGCCCCCTGCATCTGAGCGAGCTGGGAGTGCAGGAGCTCAAGGCGAGACAGGGCGACGAGGCGCGCCGATTTGCGCCCGTCTCCATGTGGCGGGAGGCCATGCGGAGGAGACCCTACCTGCTGGATCGAAGCGAGGGCACCACGGGGAAGCCCAAGTCCGCGGACTGGCTCTATGAGTCCTACTACTGCATGAGCCAGCAGCACCCGCTGATTGTGTTTCTGTTGCTCATCGTGATGGGAGCCTGCCTGGCGCTGCTGGCTGTCTTTTTTGCGTCTGGACTGGTAAGCAATTAAAATATATATATATATATATATATTATTATTATTATTATTATTTGCTGACGTTAATATGACAAGACGACTGTGAAACTAGCGGGACTCTATCGCTGTTGCATAGCACGCTTAATTTAACAAGTGAAGGGGTGGGCGATCTGGACCCCTTTCATTCACTGGGTCCCGTTGGGGCTCCGGCGGCTCCGCTGCCGCGCCGTTAACCAAGTTGCGGTTTGTCACCCCCCCCCCAAAACAACATCATCCGGTGACAATCGCCTTTTCCCGACTTAGGAAGTTGAAAGGGATTCAGCAACAAGCACTGGCAGATGGTTACTCAGGGTTTCTTCCATGCAGTGTTTCTTAATTGCATCAGAATTGCAGATTTCGGAAGAAATTCATTTTGAGATATATCGCATGCATGATTGGTAAATGCCTCCTATGATGGGTAAATGCTTCTGTATAAAAAGGCGTTACTTTACTGCCTGAATCCGTTTAAAAGGATGGACAGCATGTTGTATAAAATGAATACAAAAATGAGGAAGTCGAGAAAATCTAATGTTTGCTGGGGGGGTTGGTGTCGCGCAGCTTTCACAGAACAACGGGACCTGTTACTTTTCAAACGCTTTAATGCCTCAATGATTCCGCCAGTGAATCAAATCAACTTCTGGAAACTCATCGTAAATCATTTAGAAATACTCTAAAGACCAAGGTTCTAACTACTCATGTTTTTTTCGGTCCTTTAACCTGTATCAATCTCTGGTCAGTGAAACTGCAAATGGAACTCTGAAAATCATTTTTTCTTGTGTATTTAGGTTGCTGATTTAATTTAGCAGTTAACTTCTAATCAATATTAAATGTATATTAATCCTTATTGGGTGTATGCTTTTATAGGGTTGACTGGGGAAAAATGCTTTCTTCTTATCACAGTCTTAATGCTAGATTTGTATTTAAGTAAAAGATTAATATGTGGGCAAAACCACATGCACTGTATAATAATGTTGCAGATGGTAAGTGGACTGTTGCTTACACTTTAAAAACATGTTCCGGAAATCATTTTAACTATTGGAACAATCGTTCCTTAATAATATTTTCGAATATCACATTTCACACGTTGTATTGAATAGATATTAAAATAACCTTAGGAAGTCTATTTGTGTGTTTCTTGAATGAGATATTCATGAAGAATTCATGCTTTTAAGTTCTCTTTCCTGTCAAAATGAAAACAACCTCGAGAAGGTGTTGTAATGCCACAAGAATCGGTCATAATGGCTGATGTAAACAGTCACTTGTTATGAAGACATTCCAGTTTAGTGCTGTATGTTCAGCAGTATTCATTTTGCATGAATTCATGCGGTTAACGCTGCATCAGCATAACATGCAGCTGAATATCAGGGACATTTTTTCAGACCATCCCCACAGCCACTGTGCATTCGTATCCAGCCTCTGACCTGAATTTTGCCCAGATGCCGGCCTGTTGCCTCACCCCAGTAACCCACCAAAGGAGCGCTGATTGTGAAACGGCCAAAACGTCTGCTCCACCCTCGCAGGGGTCCCCTAAGACCCCAGCAGATCTGCCGTGACCCTTATCTCTTCCCAGCCCCTCCGCCCAATAAGCGACCGGCTCCTGGCATTACGTCACAGCGTCACAGCAGCCGCTGAAGGTGGCCTTTGCTTCTCGAAACTTTAATTCTCCTTTTCTTCCTCATTTAATGAAAATGGTGGAAGGGCCTCTGGCCTGGATGTTTTTAGCTTGATCCGTGCTGCCACCTTGAAAAAAATCCTCCTGCGATTTTTATCGTTGCATTTATATATAGTTTTTTTTTTCTGGGAAGCGGAACTAATTCATTATATATGATGCTCCTTCATTTTATGCATTATAGACAAAATCCAGTTTCTGTACCCTTCAGTTATATTTTTGTTTCTGGATTGGATTTAAGGCACAGCAACCATATAGAGATGGCAGGGATATTATGGTGCAGAAAAGGGACCTAAAAACTGCTGTATGCTTCCCACAAAAGAGCACATATATATATATGAAGTCAGCTTTTAGGAAACACTGACGTGGATCAAGGCATGACATCTCACTACACACACATATGCCACATACACATTCATTTATTTACATTTATCTTCAAATTTAGTTAATATTCCCTTTCAGGATGTTCTGTTTTTGTACTGTGTACTTTTTTGCACTTTTTTTGCGGTGTTTGTCTGCAGTACCTGTACTGTCTGTGCACTTTGTCTTGTTTTACATTACATGTTTGTTTGTCTGCAGTTCTTGCCGTATGCAGGAAAATTCCCCCCTGGGACCCATAAAGTTAATCTCATCGTACCCTAAAGAGCTCCGTCATATGAAGTCTCAGAATGAAACAATAAGCCATTTAGTCCTAGATATCTATCTAAAAATCCCCCCCCCATTTGAAATTAGAGTTTGGTGTCCAACAATATGTCGCACTACTCTGAAACCTAATATCCCTAAGCTATAAAGAATCAGCATGAACAGGACTCAGTCCTACTCAATCTGTTTATGCTTAAAGATAAATGGATTTGATTTATTGGGATTTGATTTATATGTGCATGAATATAGCAGTGCAGTTTGTTGTATGGTTCTATATTAGCCTCTGTTCTACGGAGACAGAAGTTCTGTATTCTGCCTTAAGGCCATAGTGATGTGTTCTTGTCGTACATACTGTTAATGTGTTAAGCACGTGTTAACCTCAGTTAACGGCATTGGTTTTCACCTCTCTGCTAACATATGAAGTGACGAGACAGCATATAGAAAGTATTATTGTGATTAAGCATAAGAAATCATAACCTGCTGAATTAAAATCCCCAGAGAGAGCTCTCTTTTAAACCTTAGAAAAAGGTTTTTACCCGGAATTTCTCTTGTAAAATACCCACTGAGGAAAATTACAAATTTTCCCTAGATAGGAGTATCTGAATGTATTTTCTCACTGGACGACAGGGGATCGGGGATTAAAGCCAGTTAAGTGTCGGCCACGGTGTAATTGCTGACCGAGTGTAAATACGGAACTCAGCGGTGCTGTCCATCAGCCCGTGCACAGACGCCACTCACATTCAGATTCAACAAAATCAGCACATGCAAAATCGATGAAGCCTGACAAGATATGCTGTCAAGAGGAGTTACAGACAAGGCTAGAGAGAGTATTGCGGTTACAACAATAAAATAAAAATAATGCTTACAGACAGCTTGTACTTTAACATTAAAGGTTGAACACGGAAGAGCAAAAATAGCCGTTATGAACCCTGAAATAAAACAGTCCTCTGTGAATTTATTTATAAAAGGAAACTGGTACAAACACATAATATATTTTGGGAAAAATGCAAATGAAATCACTACAATTATATATTTTTTATCTTTCATGGGGCATATCGTGATACTCTGCTGAAGCACATTACTGTCAAAAAAATGTATTTTTCCTTCCATTCTGTCCATTTAAATTTTTTGAAAGACAAATGGCCCTTTAACACAACTGCTGCATCAATTTCTTTTCAGATCGAGAAAGAGAAAATGAAATTCTGAAAATGACAAAAATAATGACCATATATAACCAGACACATTTGAAATACAGGTATTTGACAAGTGTAAGCTATATATAATTCCCCCGTTTTCCCTCCTTTGTGTTTTCAGCAGTTTTGCTTTGGATCTGGCTGTAGTTTATTACATTATAAATTCAATGCAAAGTATTTGGAAGTAAGACTTTCTCCATTTGTGTTTCTGCCTGCTGAAATTTGCATGCACTTCATATTTAACACCTAATGCATGAAGAAGGAGGTCAGATTCATTCACCCTTGCCCATTCTCCTTTTTCGGGCATCCAGGGCCAGCCAGGCTGCTCTCGTTTATCAGGTTATTTGCTGGAAGGTGACTGATAAGTTGACACAAAATGAAAGAGTTCACTGATAGGAGGGAGAGCTTAAGGTCTTTCTTCTAAGTGCGCATTTACGTCTGTCTGCAGGATATCGAAGACCACGTAGCGTTCGTAATCACCGTGCCCACCGCACTGGCCATTTTTCTGACCATCTTCATCCTGGTCTGCGTTGAGTCTATCTTCAAGAAACTGCTACGTGTTTTCTCCTTGGTGATCTGGGCCTGCCTGGTTGCCATGGGTTACCTCTTTATGTTTTTTGGAGGCGTCATCTGTCCCTGGGACCAGGTAAGATTGCCTTGTTATTTGAAAGTAACATAGTGGCTGTTTATATATGTCCATTGCCTGCATTTTTTATTTTTTTGCAAGAATTTCTTTCATAGGAGAGAAAGTGTTTGGTCGATCTGAACAATTCCAGACATGAATGACAAGTCAAATTTAAAATGTGTATCCCCGAAGAGGACATATGGTCTAAAGTCAATTAAAGCAATATGAATGAATATAATTTTTTTTTGCAATAATTAGGCTGGCCAAGAGATCAGTGGGAAAAAGAGATCTCTAGTGGTTTTGTTCTTTTCACGTCTGTTATTTCTGTCCTACTTCCAAATTAAATTATAATAATTTATTTTACAGATAGGAAAAGGGTTCTTAACAATGTATTTGGGACTTACATCTTAATATTATTAATTAATTTTGCAGTGGTTAATAGCTTAGCTGCAGCTCTTACGTTGGCGTCTGATACATCATACATCCCTGATGCACCATTTTTGTCGTTTCCACGGGAGCCGTATTTTCTAAAGCAATTCAAGGGTTCGGGAGAATAACATTTGGCGGCCTGCCGGCATTCAAGAACGTCCCCTTTATAATGAAAAACATTATCGCACATTAAGATTTGTATAATTATGCTAATGAACTAATCATAATTTCAGATTTATTTTATTGAATGTTCTGTTTGTTGATTAAGCCAAAAAGTCCATTCATCTTCCCTAACTTATCCAGTAGTGAGCCTGGAGCCTACCCCAGGGCGGGCACCGGGCAAGTGGCGGGGGAATGTTCCAGACAGGATGCCAGTCTATTGTGGGGCACATACTCACACACCAATATAGAGAAGCTAATTCACCAGCCACATTTTTCAGATTGCAAACACGGGGAGAGCATGGAAACCCCACACACCCATTGGGGGGGGCACTGAATCAGACCCGGAACCCTGGTGATATATAAAGCTGCAGCACTACCCACTGGAACCTTGCCACCCTCTGGGAAAAAAATTAAATATTTAATCATTAATACATCAGTCTTTTTGAATAACATTCATGCTCTTCTGTAAATGGTATTTTTAAAAAAAGTCATTCCTCATAGCGCAATCATTCAAAAATCTCTTTTCATTTGCAAACTACTTTCTCGCCATCGTACATTGATACTCAGAGGTTTTGACATTGGCCATTACTTATCCTATTAATTAACATGTAGATTCAAAAGGCATTCAAAACATAAAGGATTCAGATCAATCACACTTTGACAAGACACCCATTATTCGGTGGGATAAGAATCTGATTGTAGAACAACCGAGAAGCTCAATAGATCATTACATCCATCAGGAATGTCACATGTTTGTTAGAGATGTACAAGTGACAAGCCTTCATGGATTTGGGCTTCTGTTGGCACTTAAAGAACTTATAACACATTTTTAATATAATATTGGCTCAGCCCATGGTTTGTGATCATACAAGGCAGTACAGGCAGTCCCCAGGTTATGAAGGCCTGACTGACGTACAATTTGTACTTACGAATGGACTGCCGTAAAAACCTATTATATAAAAAATTCAAGTTAAATAAAATGGTTTGTAACAAGGAATGCATGCACTACTTTGTGACGCTCGTGAAAATATTGCATGGTTTCAGCGGTCCGTCAGCTTGAGGTATAGTACAGTACCGTCTGTAGTAACTTTCATTATTACTGTATAATTATTAATATTATGCACTGTATTATTATTTTTCCAACTTCCTACCTAATTCAACTCAAAGACAGACTTAGGGAACAGATCTTGTTCGTAACCTGGGGACTGCCTGTGTTTTATATGTAACACAAATGCTAGAGTACAATGCCTGGCGCAAAGTCTGATTTCTGTGATCTAGTCTTGGAGCATTAGGCAGGATAGAAATCAATGTTTTACAGGCTGATGATGTGTCAGTGGCACTTTGTCTGCATTTACTCTTGGGTTGTGTATGGTCACCATCATCCAGGCCAGCGTTTCACCTCTGCAGCCCACCTCTTGTGCTGGTTGTCAGTTATTTATTTGGGTATATGGATAATTAGGCATGGACGACAAAATAATTATATTAATTGCACTATTCAAAATCAAGAGTATGTTACTTGAGGACAAGTCGCCGTAAGTATCTGAACGTAGTACGATGATTTGAACATTTATGAAACTTTGACAAAATAATATAGGAGGCTGTGTCTATACATCTAGTCAAGTTAACTAAGGTGTGGCTCTGTAGTTTGGTAGGTAGCTGTGTAGCCTCACACCTCTGGGGAGATTGTTCAATTCCCATCCCTGACTCTGTGTGTGTGGAGTTTACTCGTTCTCCCAGTGTGTGGAGTTTACATGCTTTCCATGTGTGTGGAGTTTACAAGCTCTCCTTGTTTGTGGAGTTTACACGGTTTCTCAGTGAGTGAAGTTTACATGGTTTCCAAGTGTGTGGAGTTTACACATTTTCCCAGTGTTTGGAGTTGGCAAGTTCTCCCGAAGTTTACACGCTTTACCTTTGTGAGGAATATCCACATTTTCCCTGCGTTTCATGGGTTTTCTCCAAGTACTACGGTTCCCTTGTGTGATTTTCGGTGAATTCCATCCATTCATCTTGCAACCGCTTATCTTGGCCAGGGCCACAGTGTAGTCTGGAGACTATCCTAGGCAACAAAGAGCAAATTATGAGGTAGACCCCAGCTGGGACGCCAGTCCATCAGGTTCTGCTGAACTGCTGTGTCTAAATTGTCCATAGTGTGAGTGTGTACCCTGTGATTGGCTTGCATCTCATCCATAGTGTCTCCTGCCTTCTGCCCTGTTCTTCCCAGGATAGATTTCAGGCTCACTGCCAGCCTGCACTGTATAACCAGTTATGGAAGATGAATAATAGATTGTTCAGTCCTTGAGGTAATTCTTCATAGGCCACAACTAAGAAATCATTGATAAGGAATTAAAGAACAAATGATAAACAATGAAAAAGCGAAGATATTTAGAAACATCTAGCAACTGTTCAGAATCTCAATTATCCCTAGCAACAGTTTCATTTGACAGGAATGAAAAGCAATTCTTCTACTATATGTGGTTAAAATGGTGTTTTTAAATTTCGAATGCAATTCATTCAGCAGTGTAATTAATTAAGGGCTGATGGACCAAAAACATTGTGAAATGTGAGGGCGGGGATCGGCAAATGCTTTTCTCAATTCTGACAAAGATGAAAGGAAAACTAAATTTGAATAATGCATCTAAGGGGGCTGCAGGTCATGTCTAGTTCAGAGTTTGCTAACGAAACACCTCCTGACGACATGTTTTCATATGCATAACATCATCTGCTATCGCTATTCTTACGCTATTGGTAAACTACTCTTACCGTTGTCAGAGGAATGCAGATCTGATATCCAGCCCATCACTATTCGCCAGCTACGCTCTCCCTCACCTGAATATTGAGATCACCAGTTTCTAATGAACACAGATAAACACTTCCCCACTGACCCTTTGTGAGCCATTGTGTGAAATTTATGGTAACTGAGCTTACTTCCTTGGTTGTGTTTGCCTGGCAGTTCTCTGACCTGTTTCGGTTTCCCTGGATTTCATTACCTTGGTTTGCCTGCCTTGTCTTGACCAGTTTTTTGTCGTCTTCTCTGCGTTTGGGTACTCAAGCACTTCTCTGACTTCTGTTAGCTGTGATTGTGGGTTGTGTCATTAAAGCATAATCTATGTCTGGATCCAGTCTCTTGGGCATTAAACAGGTTTAGGCTGTGTAATACCATGCACGTTTGTTATAGATGTGATAATTAACTGTAATGTAAAATCCAGATTAGATTAAACTTTATTGTCATTGCACAAAGCACATTGTAAAATCTAATTATATACACAGATTAGCCAAAACATTCTCATCACCCATTATGATCATAACTGTGCAACATCTGCCTTCTATGCAGCTATGCAATAATTTGCAGTACTTATTGAAAATTTCTTTTCATAGTTCCTCCTGATTAGTACTTGCATTTAAAATTTCTTTCCTTTGTGTATGTAAATAAGTGTTCTACCCACCTGCCTCTGAGAGAGCTCCGCACAAGAATTCCTATGTGCCTGGAATGTTGGTTTTATGCACAAACGGCAAATAAAATCTCATATC
>JAODKC010000137.1:4690253-4713561 GCA_026777985.1 Mormyrops attenuatus
TTAGCCTCACTGTTTCTCATTTCAGACTGATGAATGCGGATTTGCACTGCTTAGCCTCACTGTTTCTCATTTCAGACTGATGAATGCGGATTTGCACTGCTTAGCCTCACTGTTTCTCATTTCAGACTGATAAATGCATATTTCTGTCTTTCTCTTTTCATTAATAAATTTGATAACTAGGCATATGCTCAACCTAAAATTAGACAGTGTCTCAGTGTCCGACACTCATTATATCTAGTAACAGTAGATTTTCATATATTTTAAATTTGCATGTACAGACATGATTTTCTTACCATTAAAACCAAAAACGGAGTACTTTTTAATATTTAAAGGATAACCGTGGCCTCTTTTGATTCTGTGTGAATGTGCATGCTTTTCTCCTTGTAGAGGATCTATCCACAGGTGACTGTGTTAACGGGCTGGGAAGGGCCCCCGGTGGATGTTGTGAAATACACTGACTTAAAAAATTGAAACGTTAATTTATATATGGATTTAAGGTGCTCAGAACAGCCGCACCCCAAAACTAATTCACTGTTCATCTCTAGATGTGAATTACAATTTTATTTGAATTTTGAATCAGAATAGAATAAAATTAGCATCTAACAACACAGAAAGAACTGGTACTGCATAGTGTATTTGTACTCCCATGGTGAAACCAGAGTAATAGCCAGTATAGAAAGCAGTGTCCTGCGGGGGGGCCGGGGGCTTCTTGACCTTGTGAAAGTGTCTGAAAGCCCCCCAAAAAAGAGGGCCCAGAATAGCTGCCGCCCGGCGCCGGCGCCTCTCTGACTGATATATTATTTCTGCTAATTGCTGAGGCCTTGTGTTTATTGAAGAACCTGTGCAGAAAAAAATCCACCTCGAATGGCCAAAGCTGCAAAGCAGAGAAGTATGAAAAATGGAAATATTGAGTGGTGAGGAGAAAGAAGCCAGGGATGCAAATGTAGAACGAGCAGACTGAACCTGAATATAACAACAACAACAACAACAATAATAATAATAATAATAATAATAATAATAATAACATTCATCTGCAATGGGTTGGTGCCTCATCCTGGGTTATTCCCTGCCTTGCGCCCCTAAGCTCTGAACCCCCTGCAACCCTAAATAGGCCAGGTGGTTAAAGAAAATGGATGGATGGACACTAACAGTCATGGTTTGCTCTCTTTTCCATACCATTTCCAGAGCTGAAAGGCTGAAAATATACTTATAAATATCAGACAGCACTCATTATTAAATATAAGCACAAAATGAATCAATATTACACTTGAGAAATATTACAATTGAAAAATTTTTGCATTTTATATCTATAATAAGTGAAAGCTAACCTGTTAGTGTCTAGATGTTTCAAAACAATCTGATATATAAATGGTAGAGTAATGTTTTTTTCCAGAATACGTGAAACACTCAAATGCTGATGGTCTACAAGGAAATTGATCTGGGCCCTGTTTATTTGAGAAGCTGAGGATAAAGGATAAATGTTTCTTTTTCTTGAGGTGGTGTAATGGCTTCACACCTCCAGAGCTGTGGGGTTCACCTGGGGGTGGTGTGATAGTGAGTGTGAGTTCTGTGATAGACTGGCATTTCCTGCCCCGTACCCTGTGCTTCCAGAGGTAGACTGGCATCTGAAATCCAGTGCTTCCAGTGATAGACTGTCGTTTCCTGCCCTGTACCCTGTGCTTCCAGAGATTGACTGGCATTTCCTGCCCTGTCCCCTATTCTTCCAGAGATAGACTGGCGTTTCCTGCCCTGTTCCCTATGCTTCCTGTAATAGACTGGCATTTCCTGCCCTGTTCCCTATGCTTCCTGTAATAGACTGGCATTTCCTGCCCTGTACCCTCTGCGTCCTGTAATAGACTGGCATTTCCTGCCCTGTACCCTATGCTTCCTGTAATAGACTGGCATTTCCTGCCCTGTACCCTATGCTTCCTGTAATAGACTGGCATTTCCTGCTCTGTACCCTATGCGTCCTGTAATAGACTGGCATTTCCTGCCTGGTTCCCTATGCTTCCTAAAATAGACTGGCATTTCCTGCACTGTACCCTATGCGTCCTGTAATAGGCTGGCATTTCCTGCACTGTACCCTATGCGTCCTGTAATAGGCTGGCATTTCCTGCCCTGTTCCCTATGCTTCCTGTAATAGACTGGCATTCCTTGGATCTCTATGTCCTCAACAATATCAACTCTTCTGAGCACAACAGAAAAGATCACCATTATAAATTCACATATGATGATTGAGGAGTTTAACTTGATATCAGCTTGTTCCTGCCATTCTCTGATTCAGTATAAATTAAACCTGTTGCCGAGACTATATTCAGACAACGGAAAGAAATCGTTTAACCCTCTGATGTGACTCTGAGCCTGTCCTGAAGTACCTACTGCATGGATTTAACTTGAAGATCAATTGTATCCCAATAGTGGCTGTATTTGGCATTATAGTCCTGGCTTTGCATTCAAATGGCCTTCTGTGCGTCGTTGTTTCATGCTTCATTATATTGAACCACAAGATGGCTGCTCTACCCTCCGACATTACGCTTAAAAACGATACATCACTAATTCTGAGGAATTACATATAAAATATGAAATGACACTAAAATCTTCACATAAAAAGGCATAAAGAGTGCAAATATCCCCTCTAAACTGGTAAGCATTTTATGGCTATTGAATATATATTAAAGTGTACTTGTTAGTTTATTTTTTTGGCTGATTGATTGCTCTTTTGTGATTTAATTTGTGAATTAATATAATACATAATGTGCTTTACTGGTTTATGTAGGCTGTATGGTTCGGAAGACCTCTGAGCTTAAATTTGCAGTGAATCTGATTTTAAAAATACACATTTACAAACATTTGACACCTCCATGAGGAGTAATGGTTCAACCTAATGTTCCATGTAGATGGAGACGTACAGCTGGTCCTACAGCTTGGCAGGGCTTCAGTCCATTATCCTTAACAGGAACTCATCAATATTTTCCACTGTCTCCCATGAACTACTTGTCTCTGGCAGTAACATTTCATCTCGATGTCATTGTTCCCTCAACCCTGAAGCCAGAGAAGCCCCGGCAATCTGCCTTAGCACAAATGCAGGGTTTTATTTCCATCAAAAGAAAGAACAAACTTACTTATCTCATCTGTTGCCACTATACTATAGTCTTCCAAGGGATCATCTAACAGGTGCCTTCCTGACAGGTGAGACAGCTGACGTTGCTGTTTTGCAGAGGTTTCCACCTTGGTATCTTCCTAGGCACCTGGATTTTGTTCAGTGTTTTCCTTTCAGTGGCCTCATGGATGCTGGTTAATACAGCAGTAGCTTCTCTATGGTCAGAGCAGCCATACCTTGGGGGTCTGTCTCGGCTGATGCAGTATTGTATGCTTTGTGTGGTCACGTTGGGGTCTGTCTCAGCTGATGCAGTATTGTATACTTTGTGTGGTCACCTTGGGGGTCTGTCTCAGCTGATGCAGTATTGTATGCTTTGTGTGGTCACCTTGGGGGTCTGTCTCAGCTGATGCAGTATTGTATGCTTTGTATGGTCACCTTGGGGTCTGTCTCAGCTGATGCTTTGTGCGGTCACGTCTGAGAAGAACTGCAATACGGCTGTGTTTTCAACATCTGTCCTGTGACCATGGACTGAACAAGTCTTTGCACACAGTTTCGTGGCCTTTTCCAGCTTCATAAGCATCATCAGCTTTTTGTTTTTTCTGAGGTGCTCACAAATTTCATTCAGGAGACACAAGCATGTCATGACAAGAGGAGGAGTGTAAAGATTGATTCAGATTAAAACCTTATTACCCATCTGTCCCCATGATCGGAGGATCTCCGTTTCATATCCTGTGGTTGGCAGAGTAATTTCACCATTGGGCCCTTGAGTGAGGCCCTTAATCCCCAAATGCTCCAGGGCCTGGCTGAGCCGCTTTCTCCATTGCATATAGTTTTGGATAAAATTGTTGGCTAAATAAATGTAAATGATTATTAATCAGTTACTGGGGCAAACATTCTGACTGCATCTTGTAAATACATAGGTTTGTTTTTGGTTGATCAGTATAAACAACCTGACTTACCATAACCTCTAAATAGAGCCATTTACCATCCTTTTATCTACTTTCCCCAACACAATGACTCAATGTTTTTAAATACGCTAGTGGCTAAAATTGTGGAAACACTTCCAAATATTAGACACTGCAAAACTTTAACTGTTGCTCCAGTTACTTATTTAATCGTCCAATGTATGATATTTGTAACATTCTTTGATTGTTTATAAACATTACCACCAATATTTATGTAGTAATTTTTGAAGAGTAATGGCAAAAGCACTAGTTGTTTCCACAATTTTGGCCATTAGTGTAAGTAGGTGCTTTTGTTTAGTCAGATTCTCCTGCAGAGTATTGGCATTGAAATGGTTGGAGCTTTTTATTCATTGTGATTGGTTTACTTCTTTGTGCCTGTAAGTTTAATGAAAAAGCTTTTTCCCTCAAAGCCACAGCTTGCTTTCGATTTTGCAGGTGTCCTTCTTCCTCTTCATCATCTTCGTGGTGTACACCATGCTCTCATTCTCCATGCGCGATGCCATCATTGCCAGTGTTCTCACCTCGTCTTCCCACACCGTGGTGCTCAGTGTGTGCCTCTCCATCACCGCCGAAAAGATGGAGTCCTCTTTGTGGCAGGTGAGTGACCCATTCTCTGTTATACGCTCTACAAGAGAATTTAAAGCACGGGTGCCATCTGACAAAGGAACCATCTACATTAGTCCAGCTATGACATATGGTTTAACAGCTGTTTGTAGAGTAAAGTGTGATTCCGTCAGATGTAGCATTGGCCTGTAAACAGGGGCCATTCTTCCTACACAGTCTCGCAATGATTGATCTTACTCAAGCTGAGATATGGTTGCCTGAAACGCTTCTTACCAGTCTAAGTTACTGTGGCCATGCTGAGCAGCTGGGCTTTCGGCTGTAGACTGATATTTCCGAGCACCTGAGACTAAGACTGACTGTAACAGTAATAATAATGTGTCACTCCTAATCACTCTCATCTGATGATGTGACACATACATCCCTAGAATTATTTTCATCATATTTTATTAACTGCCAAGTAATTTCTATACAGTGTTGCTTTGTCGATAGACAAACGTTAATTACATGTCTTCTTTAGAAAATAGCCATCCACTTATGCACAACTGTAGATGACCATAAGACGAGAGTGGAGGTTAAACCCCTGTTTTCCTGCACTCCGCAATATGGGAGCAAGAGCAAAATGGAGAAAGACAGTGAGGGGAAATAACAGCAGTGGATTCAGATTCATTAGTCTGGGCTGCGCACCGAAAGCCTCAGGGACTGTAAGTGATTGAATTGCAATTAATTGAAGGAAGGCGCGACGCGGCCCTCAGCTGCGCGGCTCGTGAACGTGCAGGTTTGTCTGAATGGAGGCTGTAAGGAGACGGATGTGACTGCGACTGCTGCTCAGAGCGGCCGGAGACCCATTGCAGAAGCTGCCAGAGACCCTCAGGTCATCTGGCCTCCTGTCTCACTCTGTTGCTCATTATCATCATCCTCAGAGTGATCAGTGATTTTAACCGATCTCGTTTGTATGACGGGGACTAGTAAATGTTATCTTTTACAATTTGACATATATTCCTGAAAGATAGGTATAACTGGAATATTAACCCGTGGTGAAGGTCAGTCTTTGAATTATGGGCATTTCATAAATTATTTAGAGCACCTTACAATATGTATCCGCAGAAAGAATTCTATTTGGACAAATATAGATGGAAAAAGTATTCATCTATTTTTAAAATGTCGTTCTCTACCCAGCGCACATTGGGAGGTCGTTGATTCACAAGAATTAATGTTGACCAAAGCTGGGCAGCCCTACAGGTTAGAGAGCCTTCAGCGGCATTCTGCAGCTTTCCAAATCCAGACAGATTCAACGTTCTTCTCTTTGAGCTAATGTTTTTGCTAGTCATTTGTCTTTATTCTCATTCAGAAAGATAAACACATAGTTAATATGAACCTTCATCACGCACAGGCTACAGTCTCCGCTAATGTCTGTTTCTGGGTTTTAATACATTTTCACTCCAGAATTACCACACAAGTTTACTTTCTGGAATTATATTTGCTTATTGTATCTTTTGATATTGATTATAACATCATAATATGTCTCAACTGCACAGAATGGCCAACAAAATAGCCATGGCAACTCGCAATGTTGAGACGCAGACAGTCAAGCTTGGGAGCGAGTGATCTAGGGATTGTGTAAATAATAATAACAATTGATACTTTATTAATCCCGGTAGGGAAATTATCTTTTACGCCTCCCTCAACTTACTCTTTGCCACCTGTAACGGTGCCCAGGGAGCTGGGGATTTAGACCCGCAGACGTGCTAAGGCTGGGTTTGAACCGGCAACCTTGTGATTACAAGCACACAGGCTTAGCCCACTGAGCCACACACTGCCCCCGAAAGCTTGGGAGCGAGTGATCTAGGGATTATGTAAATGGGGAATCAGGTGCTAAATCAGTTCTATCCCTCAAAAGTTCATGAACAGCAAAGAATAAGTTAAAATAACAGCAACATGATCGGACAAGCAAACAGGCTACCTTTACAGAAAGCAGTTGTTTGCAGGCATCATTTTTTTAATTTCCCATTTTCACACTTTCAGTTCTGCATCTCACTGAAACCAGATTTCATTCAAGCCAACGGTTCCATGAAAGAAATTTAATATACCAGGCATACATCTAGACAGGGTCTTCCCTGATTATCTATACCAATTTATTAAGCCCTATGTTGCATTTCCTGTTTGAGCAGTTAAATGCCAGTTAGTCGTATCAGTTCATTGTGCGATATTGTGATTCCTACTCTGTACTGGGTGGTTCTCCTTGTTGTTACCACTGATAACTGCCTTCTGTTAAATGACCCGCTGTCTGTGTCTCGGCATTGTCCTTTGGATTCTGATTCTGGTATGGTCCTCCTGTTATGATTCTTCTGCCTAATTGCCTGTTTACAACTATGAGTTTTGGATCCTTCTTTGCCGTTGGTTGATAAATGACAATGGAATACTCTGCGCATGGACCTCTGCCTGATTTGTTATGCCCAGGCCGCATAGGGCACAAGGCAGGGGGACACATTGGACAGGGTTATAGTCCATCACTGGGCACATGCACAGATGTTACACGTCATGTAAAGATGGTGACTGGCCTAACTGTGGTGGCGAAACTGAAACAACTCCACACTCACACACACACACACATACACGTTTGTATTCATACTTTTGTGGGGACTCTCTGTTAATTTCTATGGGAAAAACCCTAATCCCATCTATGACAACCGTAACCCCTACCCAGCCCTAACCTTAGCCATAAGTAACCAAACTAAATACTAGACTTTTGGCTTTTTACTTTTTTAACATTTTCCCTTTGTAGGGACCGAAAACATGCTCTCCACAACATCAAAATAACAGGTTTTTATCACATTGTGGCGAGATTTGATGCCCACAACAAAATATATACATCACACGCACGCAAACAGTATGTTTCATAATCTTTTTGAGTTGTGTGGAGATAAAAGTGAAAACTACAGGCGGAAGCTAACTATCTGATTAGCAGGTCAGATTTATTAGGGAGAATTAAAGTTGTTAAATGGACCTTGATACAGCTTAATGCAAGATTTGAAAAATTCAGTATTAATAAACTAAGTTGTAAGTGATTACATTTCAGTGGTCATACAAGCATTAGTATCCAGAATCCCACAATTTTATCATTTCAACCTTTTCACAAACCATTATATGACATTATATACAGACAGTTCTGCTATTGCATGTGTTTCCAAAGCATGAATTAGTAAATAGGGAAAAGATTCCCCTCTGTTTGGCCTATACTTGATTTCAGCTCCTACATGCTAAATTTTGCATATTGGAGTAAAACCCTAAATGAGTGGATCCTTTGGGAATGGGCTACTCTTAATACTCAGCTCACCTACTTTACTTTTGAAGGGCTTATTTTCAGAAGTGTAATTGAAGACTTTTGAATTGGATTTGTATTTGAATTCCTCTCCACGTGTTCTGCACATTACTGTAAATGTTAGCGTCTTAAGATCAGCTTCAAATACCTAAGGTCTCGGATGATAATTGCAATGTTTAAAAAAGAACATGTTTTGAATATATTTCAAAAGTAGGACACACTACATATATATTCAGTTAATCTAAAATGTATCCAACCAGAGCTGAATGGGACTCTATGTAATTGTTGAATATTAAACCGTATTGTGTTTTCTCTTTTGTATCATCTGAGAGGGAGAGACACTGAAGCATACTAATTTTCACAAAATCTATTGTAAATATGAGTGAGCATGGTTACAAGAAGCATCTAAGAAGTGAACTGGCAAAATTTCAGGTTTTAGACGTAAAGGAAAAGCTTTAACGCATAATCTTGCGAAGCGATTTGCACGTAATGGTATATGCTTTGGTTATGTTTTGTGTGGCATCTAAGCCAATTTTTCCATAAATACACGATTTTGCATCAAACAGGGATATAACAGCATCTCTCGCATTATAGCAGACACGTCTGTATTGATTTTAATGTAGCATGGTGACACTTCTGGGGCTGTGGTGTGATTCCTGACCCTTCTCAGTGTGAGTTTTCGTCGGTTTCCACTGGTTCTTCCTGCAGTACAGTAACGTGCAGTTAGGTCAACAGGTATGATTGTGTGCTCTGTTATCATGTGCTGGACGTGCTCTGTGCTTCTGGATTCTGGTTCTGTTCCGGGCCCATGACAGCTGTGTACTGCATAAACAGTTTCGGAATAAAGTTGGGATACTGTGTAAAATGTAAATAAAAGCAGAATGCAATAATTTACAAATCATATAAACTCATATTTAATTGAAGAAGAACATATAGAACCACGACAACATATCAAATGTTGAAATAGAGCATTTTTATAACTAATATATGCTCAATTTGAATTTGATGCCAGCGACATGTTTCAAAAAAGTTGTTTGCCACGGTATTGCATCACCTCTTCTTTTAACAACACTCGTTTAAGCTCATTTAAGCGTGTAGGCAGCGTCCATCACCGAACAGAGTTGGAGGCTTAAGACACCAATTATCAGCCAACTATAACGCAGTTGAGATCCTTCCCAGGCGATTTTAATGTGAAGGGCAATCACCTTGGCTCAGGTGGAACCAAAGTTTCACACCTTGATCCACACCTTGCCCAAAGTGGCCATAATGACCCATTGGACAGCAGAGTGTGTCAAGACCACCCCACTATAGGGTAAATACCTGGAACTCGCCATCAGACATTTAGAACTGAAGAAGCCTTATAGATGAGAGGTGAAATGTCTTTAAGAAAAAGAAGTCAAGTTGCCTTTGATTCAAGCCCTTTAGAACATTTGATATGTTATCTTTGTTCTGTTTTCTATTAAATATGGGTTTATGTGATTTGCAAATCAGCGCATTCTGTTTTCATTTACATTTTACACAGCGTCCCAACCTTTTTTGGAAACTGGGTTGTAGATGACTATAATCAGTATGTATTAGGGAATTTGTCACGGTAAAGAAACTGGCATTAATGCAGTTACAGTACGGCCTAAAAAATTGGTGCCGGAAATAGATAGAAATGACGTAACATTCACTTATGCGTGTACAGGTATTTACTTGTGTAAAAGCTACAGTACAATTTTATGTGTTAGTCAATTGTCATTTGAGGGACAGTAGCTAGTAATGGCACGTGGTGTTCCCAAAGACGCACTACGCACAGCTAACCTCAGTGTCCAGCACAGGAAAGTTTATCCTCAAACAAGCAGTCGGGCACCTTGAACAGTGTGTCCAAGGCTCATGCAGGCAGCTGCGTATCCCGTCCAGCTGAGGGGCAGCTGTTCTGCTGTTTAGGCAGTGATAACATCCGCAGATGTGCTGGGATGGCTTCTGTCCGAGTGTAATGCCAGGCAAACGCCGGCAGATTAGTATAGATGAGGTGAGCTCGCCTTTGAGTCCCGCCTACCGTTGATTGGTGTCATCACATATAGCTTATTTATTGTGATAAGATCTCTCTACTCGAATGTTTTTTATTGAAGGGGCTCCTATTTAGTTTGCATGTGCATATGAACAAATGGACATTTCATGTATGGAGCGGTAGCTCAAAAGTAAGACTGATGCGAATTTGGCACTGGAGCTGTTCCGGTTATCGTCCTACATCTCACCGTCTCGTCACCCCGTCATTACAGTGTGGAACAGGCTTTATGCTCAGAAATTGTGCCGTTCTTCCTAGCGTGTGTTGTAGATGCAGGAGGAGATGGGAATTGAGTGGGGGCAGCAATTGGCGGGGGGGGGGTGAGTCTGTACGTCTGTTTTACAACATCCCTTCTACCTTGGTGGAGAGCGCAGACTGGCCTTTCTGCTTTATTTGAAATTAGAGGAACCCCCAGTAGGAGATGTTATGAACCGTAACCAGTGTTCAATGAACTAAACAGCGTAGTGGCAAATGAGAACAAGAAGGCATGTTCGTGGCTGTAACTGTGCTGCGACGGCACCCGTTTTGTCTGTACAATGCATTTTTTGGATGTCTTTTAGTGTGTGGTATAGATAACAATATTTTTTAAAATTTCCAGTTTTCATTATTATCATATATTCTTTTCTTACAGTCACCTAGGGTTTGAAAATTTGATGTTTCAACTAAATTTCTGCAATTTTAACACTTCATTCTGATTTCAGTTTGAAATGTCACCTAACTAATGGCAACATTCTGAAATGTGCTCTGCCTAAATTTATCATATAAACACAGTGCATACTGTTGTTCTATAGAAAATGCACTTTTAATTATTTGTTTTTTTTTGGTGCTGTTCAATAAATTATATATTACCCAGAAAACTGGAAAAATCAACCTTGGTACATTATTTATAAATTCTCATTTTATTTCAAGATCATTTATTCCAAAATGACACACACGTCTTCCCTCTTCATTTTCATAAAGGATAACGTTCTATTAATTTGAAAGAAAAAAAAACCTTGAGTCTGTGAAGAGCCTGCAGTGTTTATCCTTTACTTTATTTTGCAATGTTTGATTGTTTTCTTGCAATTGCACAGTTAAATTTTAATGCAACAACAATTCAGCCTCAACACATAATAAATAAGATTTTCATTGAAAAAATAAGTTTTTGAGGTAATCGAGCAGACTCTTGTAACACTGTGTGCTCCGTGCAAGTTTAATTTCCTTCATTCATGAAAACATGCGTGCTTATTGATAGCTTTAAGCATTTTGTTCTTGGAATTCTGCTCTTTTTTCAGAAAAGTGATTTGAAGGTCTCATATTCATTAAAGTTCGCAAGATGCTTTAAAAATGGCACGGGGGAGAATTTATTTAGTGTTCCCCTCCAACCAAGCTTAAATTACTGCATATTGTAATAATTACGAGAAAAAAAAAGCACACAGCTATTACCGAGTTTATCTGGAGAAGTACCTCTGCATCTGTGCTTTGAAAGGCCGTGAGTCAGTCGCTGCCATTTTTATTTCACTTTGTTGGGGTTCATCATTGAATTTCTTTTTAACAATTGACATTGCATGTCGGATTGTCTTCTGTAACCTGAAAAAAAAATGCCCACCCGCTTGGTTTTGAAAAGTATTCTCAGTTCCCTTTTACACCATCAATCAAGTATAATTATTGCATGCAGCCAAATGGCCCTTTATCATTCCCTCGATCTTCACTCGCAGACGCGGCCACTTAAGTTATTGTGCTACCGATGTTCTCCAGTTTGGCTGTTTGATTGAAAATTGAATTTACCTTTTGATGTTTTTATTATGCAGCTTGTCTCATAATTGCAATTATTATAATAGCTTGACACCAAAAGTTTTTTTTTGTGAACAAAAGGTTATCGGCTATAATTTTATGGAGTGTCTATGGTATATCAAAGCCTTATTCTTTGAATGGATTTGTACATTTAAAAAGTGTGTCATTTCACTGGAAGGAAAAAAAATGGGGTCTTACAGACAACTTTCAGATCAGTTCATCTTCATCATCGTTTTTAGGTAACAGAAAATAGGTGTTCTTAGCATTAACAGTAACCAGTGTCCACCTGGACTGACATTTAAATTTTAATTATTGATCAGATGCTTTAATCCAAAACAGTGTACTTTTTAATAAAAGCAGGGATAGACAGTCGCTAGGGTTGAGGGTGCAGTAGTGAAATCACTCTGCCGACTGTCAGATCTGAACAGGTGCCTTTTCCATCCAAGGCCCGGTATCCTAACAACTGAGCTGTACACCACCCCCAGAGCAAATCAGACATAGAACAACATTCATCCAACATCCATCCATTCGTTTATCCACCCGTCCATCCTAACATATACATTATTTGGACAGAAGTATTGGGAAACCTGGCCATTACACTTACAAGAAATTTGTAACATCCCATTCTAAATACATAGGCATCAATATGGAGTTGGTCCCCCCTTTACAGCTATAACAGCTGCTGGTCTTCTGGGAAGGCGTTCCACAAGATTTTGCAGTGTGTCTGTGGGATTTTTTGCCCATTCATTCAGAAGTGCATTTGTGAGGTCTGGCACTGAGGTTGGATGTGAAGACCTGGCTCACCGTCTCTATTCTAGTTCTTCTCAAGGGTGTTCGATGGGGTTGAGGTCAGGGCTCTGTGCAGGCCAGTCAAGTTCTTCCACATCAAACTCACCCAACCATGTCTTTATGGACCTTCCTTTGTGCACTGGGGCACAGTCATGCTGGAACAGAAACGTCCCTTCCCCAAAATTGGAAACGTAGAATTGTCCAAAAATGTCTTGGTTTGCTGAAGCATTAAGAGTTCCCTTCACTGGAACTAAGGGGCCTAGCCCAACCCCTGAAAAACAACCCCATACCATTATCCCTCCTCCACCAAACTTTACAGCATGATGCAGTCAGACAGGTGACGTTCTCCTGGCATCTGCCAAATCCAAACTCGTCCGTCAGACTGCCACACAGGGAAGCATAATTTGTCACTCCACAGAACATGTCTCCACTGCTCCAGAGTCCAGTGGCGGTGTGCTTTACACCACTCCATCCGATGCTTGTTATTGCGCTTGGTGATGTGAGGCTTACATGCAGCTGCTCGGCCATGGAAGCCCATTCCATGAAGCTCCCTGGGCACAGTCTTTGTACTGCGGTTAATGCCAGAGGAAGTTCGGAACTCTGCAGTTATTGAGTCAACGGAGCTTTGGCGACTTTTACACGCGATACTTCTCAGAATTCAGCAACCCCTTTTCGTTAGTTTACACATGGGCTGCCATTTTGTGACCGAGTTTCTGTTGTTCCCAAACACATCCACTTTGTAATAATACCACTTACAGTTGACCGTGGGGTATTTAGCAGGGAAGAAATTTCACTGATTCACTTATTGCAAAGGTGGCATCCTGTGAAAGTACTATACTTGAATTCACTGAGCTCTTCAGAACAGCCCATTCTTCCAAAAATGTCTGTAAACCTGACTGCATGTCTAGGTGCTTGTTTTTATACACCTGTGGCAGTGGGTCTGAATGAAACACCTGAATTTGATAATTTATACTTTAGTCCATATGGTGTATTACTGTCCTGCCCCAGTATCCCTGCCGGTTTAGCTCTCCTCTGTTATCCTGCCCCACATGGCTGGTACATCTGCTCTTCCTCAGTATACAGGTCCTCTTCTCACCTGCTGCAAACAGATGCCATTATATAATTCTGCCTCATTTTGGCTCTAGACTGACTAGAAACAGGAGGGGAATCGCTGTAAACTATTTTTGGAGGGCATACTTTTTCAGAAAGTGGGGAAGCCGCTCTCTGGGGAAATGGAAACATGAAACAGAGGGTAGATGCATCCCACAAGTTCACGTCGCCCACTTCTCTTCTGCTAAATGTTATATTTATCTCATTCATATAAAATATTCATAAACACACTGTATATAAAACATGACGTAACACTCTCTGTGTGAGTGTGGAGTTTGCATAATCTGTCCCCATTTGCATGGGTTTCTTCTCAACCCTGTCCTCGGGGACCCACAGACGGTCCACGTTTTTGCTCCCTCTCAGCCAGACAGCTGACATTTTTGCTCCCTGACGAGTTGGGAAATTCTGCCCTAAAACATGCAGTTAAGTGAATTGGCATCTCTAAACTGCCCATATTGTGTTGGGGCGTAACATGCAATGAATTACTATCCTACCCACGGTGTCCCCTTGGCTTGTGCCCTGTGCTTCCGGCGATAGGATCCAGTTTAACCTGCACTGCATTGGCCTGTACATACAATAGGTGATACAGAAGATGGATGGATGACACTGTTGCCATCATGTGATTCTATAGAGATGAGACTCTTTGATGCCTGCAGACCAGTTTGCGTCATATAAAAATTTCACAGACTGGAAACTGGCTGGAAGGGCAGTACTGGCAGATCAATCAGGGATTTCATAAATTTAACCGTTTGCATTTTTTTCCCCAGATGCAAATGTGGGACCGTGAGGCGCTGTAATATTTACAAGTGTATAGTTTGTTTTTTTAAGTTATCAAACACCTCCAGGAAACCCCCAGCGTTCCGTGACCTTGTGTAATAACTGGGCACGGACCAAGAGGGGGTGGCGGGCAGCCCTACTGCAGAGGCACTGATGTAAATGGTGATACCTGCTGCTTTGCACATCCTCGACAACATACTAAGGGTTTATGTTTCACTTATATGTTTCGCTGATATACCCAGCGGTATCATTTGCACCGAGGTTTGGGAAACAAAACAGAAAATAATCATGCTTATATGCTATGCAGTCTACGCTTCGATATTTGCTTCATTTATTGTTGTTTTTGTGCATTGTCCCTAAGGTATAGAACACCCAAACACAGAGCTCAGATTGATTGATTGATTAATCACATTGCCCCCTTCCCCCCTCCACTCCCCCACCCCCCAGCCCAGCTTTAATTGCTGGTCCATGGTTCAGAAGCCTGGTTCTGCACCACCGGGCGCAGCCTCCCAGGGATTTAAGAGATTGTTTGCATGAGGAGTGAGAAATGAGTTTTATGGCCAATTTGTTGAAGTTCAGCTTAGGGATTCCTTCAAATACTGCAGATGCATCCTTTTTGTATTATTATTTTAAGGTCAGGATTCCTGCAATTGTCCTGGCATTGCATTTATAATTAATTATTAGCTGTATAAAAGTGCATGTGTACTTTTTACATGATTGCAAGAAACCATTACCTTACTATTAAGTAGAGTATTTCTGTACACCAAGCAACGTACGCTTACTTTAGTCTCTTTGTACCAGTATAATGCAGATCGTTATGCTGAATTCAGACAGCGGTTTATTATCACAGAGTGATACCCTCGCTCCAGGGGTAGACAGGTCCACTGATTCCTTTTAGCAAAACTGAAAAACACGTTTTTCAAAAAAGTGAGAACAGATACCCATCACATTGCTTTACATTTTCATTAGATGGTTAGCAAGCGTCTTTACTGATTCACAGTGACAGCAGACCCGGCTGTCATTTCCTGGATTTTATTATATGAATTAGTGAGCAGTACTTCATGAAAAAGGTTTAGACACATACAGGAAGTGTAGAGGTGCACTACAGGGCAAAGGAAAAGCCTTTATTTACATGCTGGCGTCACTCGCTGTATTTGTTACGCTCCGATGTTGTAGGCACATTGCAGAACAATTCAATCTATTAATCACAATATGTTTACGTTCAAGCATTAAGTAATGAAACATCCTCGTTTGTTTCATGCCTTGTTTCATGGAGGTAAACAAACACTGCAAGTACAATCTATGACTGACAGATTTCCATCAAATCGGCCACAAAGTTAACAAGAGTAAGTGTTTATCTGCATGGTATGTGGGGTTTATATGCGATTTCTGCAGTTATGCAGTGTTCAGCTGTAACTTATTTTCATCCTTTTTATTTTCTAAAAATGGTCATAATGGAGTTTCTGTACAACAATTAGTTGCGACTTATATTAACTATCACTAATAATAATAATAATAACAACAACAATAATTATTATTATTATTAATAAAGATAAATATTTTTAAAATTATTTTATTGTTATTATTGTAGCTGTTTTGTTTTGTTTTTTTGTTAATAATTTGTTGTCACTTTTTTCAAAGGCAGGTATTCTGGCACACATTGTTAATATGGTAATACAGTGCTCTGTTGCTGAAGCTGCTGTGCTGGGAACAATCGGGCATTCCACCGTAACGCTGAGTCATGATTGCTTTCATAAGCATTAACTCCACTGCCATGCCTTTGCCCATAATGCAGGTTACGTTATAGGTTATGATCAGAAAATTAGCCTAATGCTCTATATACTGAGAGAGGACTGCCTGTGGTTTTATGCTGCATGGATATTACCAGTTAGGAGCAGCCCGTAGCAGCCAAGGTGAACCTGCCATGAGGCCTTTAACGTTCCCACTGACACAGGCAATGAGAGAACAGTGTCAGCTCTCTCATGCGATAATTACACCATTCCTGCCATTCTGACATTTGCATGCATTCTGCCGTTCTGTACCCTTCCACTGAGCCATTTTTTTTTTCTTTCCACCAGGCCACTTGCATCACAAATCATCACGTGCAGTATCCTCAGGGAAAAATAAGGAGTTGCACTCCTCCATTCCACCAAGACAAATTTGTACATCCAACCATCTTGCAGCCACTTATCCTGGTTAGGCATTAGGGGCGCTGGATCCTTTCCCAGGCAGCAGAGGGCGCGCAAGCAATCAGGCTTTATGGGCAATTTAGAGACACAGATTAAACTAAGTGTGTGTCTTTAGACTGCGGGAGGAAGGCAGAGAACCAGGGGGAACCTGCATGAGAGGAACCTGCACACTCCACACATAGAACAGATGTGGGATTTCTATGTTATCTTGGAAAAATAATTATATAGCTGCTTCATGGTTCTTTAGCATAGAGCTGTGTCCAGAAGTGCATGAATATGAATTAGCCTAACTAGCTAATTAATATTACAACAGATAAGACTCCACTTTTCCCAAAAATACCCCCTTCTTCTTTGATCCCTGTGTCTTACTCGCTTCAGCATAAAGGTTTTATCTTTTTACTACTCACGCTTGGCCGCGGTACTCATTCTGTGTCTGTCCTCCACCTGCTACATCTCAGCAGAAAGCCGGGCTCAATGTATGAGGGTTAACAGCTCCTGTGAGCTGCCATCTGTGTGTGTGTATGTGGGTGTGTGTGTGTGTGTGTGTGTGTGTGAGCGGGTATACCTTACCTTATGGGGACACAATGTCCCCACAACGTGACGAATACCCATTTTTTTTTTCCCTTATGGGGACCAGTTTCATGAAACCTCAATTTAATAAAAATCTGTGACTGTAATGAAAAAAACTAAAAATGCAAAAACTCTTGTATTTTGCTCGGTTACTTATGGTTATGGTTAGGGCTGGGTAGGGGTTAAGGTTGTCATAGTTAGCGTTAGCATATTTCCTATAGAAATGAATGAGCGGTCCCCATAAAGATATGTTTACCCGACATGTGCGTGTGTGTGCTCCTATGCCTGCCAATGTCCCGGCCTTGTGGACATGTGTGTGTTAGTGTCCACTTGTGTGTGTATGTGTGTGTGTGTGTATGTGCGTGTGTCACTGTCTGCCAATGTCCCAGCCTTGTGGGCATGTGTGCATTAGCATGCGCTTGTGTGTGTGTGTGTGTGTGTCCTCCTTGTGTCCAGTGATAAGAATCGGACTAAGCTGGTTTGTATCTGAGCACCTGGGGCTCTGGGCAGCACATACTTCAGTGAATGAAGAGACCAGTAAGTCTTGGTCATCGTTCAGTGCATATTCAGAATTATTTTACAAGCTGCCATTTGCTCTTCCAGAATTATTCTAAAACTCCACAGACGTGTTCTGCGTAAAACACGTTTTTATTATGACGGCTTTTATGACATGCTGTTGAGGGTTGTGGTGGTATCATACCTCCAGTTGTCACTATTATTATAAGATTTCAATGGTACACGTTACAACCTTTTCTATTGGTTAGCTATCCCATTTCCCTCCAGATACATTATGTGTAGTGATGGGTATTAAAAATGCCATTTTCAGAACTTATGAGTCAGAGCTAGGCTGAAAAGCATCTCTTTACATTGTCATTTTTCTCATAATCGAAAGCCTGTATTACCAGATCCTCTGCACAAATCTCAGTCTTCCTTTTCTTACGGCTGAACTTGCTGACAACCCAAGTTTTCTAAAGTTTCCCAAGGCGCGGGGTAAATGGATGACCCCAGAGCAATGACTATATACTGTATGTTTGGAGTGCTCTGTCTTTTAGTGCGATTACTTGTCAAGCCGCATGTGATCACCAGTGAAAGACAAAAATTGTATTGCTTTTTAGTAATTGCCCATGTATGAGTAATCTTTGGAAGCCTGAACTTTGCAGTCAGGTCTGTAGTCGGGCAGTATAATTGTAGTACTGTCCACTTAGGTGCCATTTCTTCGTGTTCCAGTCAAAATTAACTTTTATGATGTGGGACAACCACAAGATGGATATGAGATTTACAAGACTGATATCCCTAATATAGCGTGCATGTTTTATTAGACATTTTTCTACCATAATATTTGTGTCAACATACAGTGTTGTGGTGCTGGTTGGGGGGGGGGAGTACCTATCGGGCAGTGCTGCAGCAGGTTCGACTGGTGCCAGCCGTGTAAATATCTGTGTATTTATCACGTATTGTGTTGTTAATGTACTGTATGTGTGTGTGTGTGTGTGTGGTATGAGTAGCTGGGATGGTCAGCATGGTGTGTGTGTGTGTGTGTGTGTGTGGTAAGAGTGACTGGCATATGCTTAATATAGCCATTTTGTGTGTCCTCACGCATTTTCACTCTGCGTCATTCATTCGTCTGCCATCGCCATGTCCAGCACTCATGTCACTGTGTGTCTGAGAGATCAGCTTGGGGACTGCCAGCAGCATGTCGGCAAAAGTCTGGGGGCATTTGCATCCATGCTGGAGGACTACGCACAGCGGGACTATCCTCACCTCCCCTGGCTGGTGCAGAAGGAGCTGGCCCTCCACTCTTTTCTGCGAGTGCTTTCATGTCTGCCTGCTGAAGCCAGCCACACTGATGGTGCCCGTGGAGATGGCAGAGGAGGCTGAGGAAGTCCTGGGTACAGCACCAAGGAAGATGAAATGGGCAAAGACATGTGCACCACTGCTCCTGGGCCTCGCCAGTAACCTTGCACCCGGCGCTGCACACTGTGTCTCCGCTGTGGGGATCTTGAACACATTGCCCAAAACTGCCTCACTACGGTGCTGCATCCACACCCTGAACAGCAGCCAGGAAATACCAGGCGGGTGGCACCACCCACAAAGCATAACAGTCCAGCCCTTGCACCCGTACCCAGAGTGGGCCGGCTTGGCAAGGCCTGCGGCCTGTATGTTGACTGCTTGTTGGACGGGACTCCTTGCCAAGCTCAGGTGGACACGGGGTCCACCATGACCCTGATCTGCCTGGATGTGATGCCAGGCACCACCACGGCCATACCGACCTGCTGGCATGGGAGGCGATCTACGTCCAGCTAACCTCAGTGAGGGGCGTGCACACAGCCGTGAGGGGGAAGAGGCAGCTGGAAGTTACACTAGCAGGGCACATGGTGGTGCAGGTGGTCGGGCTAGCCAGCATTGCCAACCCCTGCATCATCGGACTTGACCTGTAGACGACCTGGGAGTCGCCATCGATGTACCAGGGAAAACTCTCTGCCTTAGTACAGACGTGATGGTACCCCAGCGTGATAGCAGTGGCCAGCGGCAGGGGTAGAGAGGAGGAGATGCGTCGGTGCTGTGAGGGAAGAGAGCAGCCCACAGCTCCCGAGGCAAGCTCCCCGCCAGTGACATGGCTGCAAATCCAGCCTGGACCATGGGGAATAGCAGCACCGGAGGAATTGTGCCAGTGCAGTAGTGGGACAAGCTCCAGGCTCTGCTGAGCTTGTTCCAGGACATCTTCGCTTCCAGCACCAAAGACTGCCAGCCCACTTCCGTGGTGCAGCATAACATCGACCCGGGAGTTGCCCCGCCCATACGGCTGCGTCTGCACGGCCTGACAAGCGGCAGGGCAGCAGATCCGAGAGATGGCAGCAGCGAAAGTCATTGAGTTGTCCAACAGCCCGTGGGCGGCTCCAGCAGTCCTTGTCACCAAGAAGGATGAGTTGTGGCATTTTTACGTTGACTACCAACAACTGAACACATTAACAAGGAAAGAGTCCTATCCGATGCCATGGTTCGACGACTCGCTGGATCACATCACTGGGTCAATGTGGTTCAACTCCTTAGTAGTTACTGGTAGGTTGAACTGGCCCCAGAAGCCCACCCCAAGACCAGAACCTAAAGATGGTGCTTGTGGTGAGACAGAGGGGTCTGCCAGGACATTGATCAGTAGCAGCTCATCATGGAGCAGCATACTGGCCCTGTACTGGCTTGGCTGAGGGAGTAGCTGGACAAGGGCAGGAGACTGGGCTGGGAGGCAGTCTCAGGCCCGGTTGCAACAAGGACTCTGAGCTGTTTGTGCACTGCTGTGATGTGTGCAGGTCTCGGCAGTCGCAGGCTCCCTTGCAGCTGTATCTGGTGGGTGCTCCCATGGATGACGTGGGGGTGGACGTCCAGGGCCGCTATACATGGTTCCCAAGCAGAGCACTACTACCAATGTGGCAAAGTTCCACAAGGAGTATCTCTGTCACTCTCGGGCCCCAGAGGAGTTGCACAGCAACGTGTTCAGCAAGGGGTGGCAGAGGCTGGGGATCACAAAGACCCGCACCAACCCCCTCCATCCTCAGAGCGACTGGCTGGTGGAGCAGTTTCATCGTATCCTAGCCACACAACTGCCGTGGTCAGACAGAAATAGGTAAATGACAATCCGGTGCCAGGGGCAGGCCTTCTAGCCTGGGGACTCTGTTTGGCTATAGTACCCCATTAGAACGAAGGGGTGGTTGCCCAAGCTGGACAACCACTGGAATGGCCCCAGGGAGGTTCTGGAGTGAATCTCCAAGGTGGTCTACCGGGTGTAGATGCCAGAGTGGCGCAGCGCTATCATGCTTCATTGCAACCACTTGGCTCCATTCTAACCCTTGGCCCACTCAGAGTTACCTATCTCCAGGACATGCAGTGACTACCCCGTCAGTCAGGACTGAGGAGGACAGTGGGCCACAGCATCCACGGAGGGCTTGCCACTGCCTGGAGGTGCTTTGTGGGGGGTACAGAGACGGTACCCTAGGAGGGGGGCAGTGTAGCGTTGGGGGTACCCGTGTAAATAGTGTAAATATCTCTGTGTATTCATCACAAATTGTGTTGTTATCGTGCCATATGTTAATATTTCACTCTGTGTCATTCATTCATCTGCAATCATTATATCTGGCACCCACATTGCAGTATTTTCTCCTACAGCCCGTGATTTGGAAATGCCAGTTTGCTTCCACTGGATTGATATATTAGGGAACAATTACAGTACAGTATACAGTAATCACATTTATGAGTGATTTTGTCTGTCAAAAATGAACGGAATAGAAATAAGTGGAAGTGAGGTTCATATGTGTTCCAGTTTTTGGATTTTTATTTATCTGTTTCAGATCATAAGTTTTTATAAACTGCCAAACCAAACAAAATGTTTTCTGAGTTTGACTCGTTTTGCTATGTCTCTATTGCCTGTATCCACTTTTGTTTCCGTAAAAGGCTCCCGCGTCTGTGTGTTAGTGAGATTATTCTCATTCACTGTTTTACCGCTGTACTTTTAAGGATCGCACAATCAAAGTCTGCTGAAAACTGAACTTTGTTATCCGCCTCATGATCTTATATGTAATGTTGTTATGCTAATAAACTTGCAAGTTGTTTCACTGCCAGCACGGGCCATATTAGACAAACCTATAACGGTTATGGATTGAATTTTCTGGGTATGTGGAAGGTTTGGACATGATAACCTGTCCCACTTTCGCTGACGTTATGCCAGATTCTGAGACCAGCTTTTTGTAGTACAGGTAACAGGCCACAGGTGTTTGTGAATAGGGCTGCAACAACTAATTGATTAAATCGATTAAAATCGCCTATTAAAATAGTTGGCAACTAATTTATTAATCGATTAGTTGGGTCTACGTTATTGTTCACATAAGTACAGTGACTACCCCCTAATTAGGGAGCAGTAAGCTAACCAAAGCCGCGGTGGCAGTAAATCGCCATTAAGCTGGACGCCCGACCGCCATAAAAGAAACAGGTGACGAGAACCAATGCCATGCCTTGAGTAGCTTACGTGATGAATTCTGGGAGAATTGAAAAGAACGTTTGAAAAATGGCGGAGGCGGACACAGCAGAGTCTTGTTTAAATTCTGCCAGAAACGGTAGTATTTGACGATAATTAGCTGAAATTAGGTCGGAGAGACACTGTAGTATTATGTGACGTTGTGGAGTTTTTGTTTTATTTTATGCAATTATGCAGATTAATTAACGCAAATCCTTCATTCAGTGGTGTAGTGGAGGATAAATGCACATAAAACGCCATTTACGAACCTTTTAAATGTCGTTGTCTTGTCTTTGAATCAGCCGTATTTATACTCTGTTTTGTCATGGACTCGGGATTTTATTTCGAGACCACAACTCTGAGAATATTCCTAATAATGAGCCGTTTACTGTCGGATTGGATAACTTCTCACTTCAAGTGCAGCCAATGACGTCACTGCCGGCCGCGTCACGCGCCCCGCCCCTTCACACACCCACATGTGTGCACATGAACACAGGTGAAGTCGTGCTTGTCTGCGAAAGATGTCAACACAATCGGCTATTATGTGGCTACAAATGTGGCTACGTATACCACAAAGTGTTTACCCTACCATTCTATTAGTGGGGCGCCCCAAGTTAATTTTATTAATTTTTATTTTCTATATAGTCCCAGATCACAACAGAAGTCATTTAAGGTTACCTTTCCTATAGAACAGGTGTATACCCTTGTCCTTTTATTAAACAAACTATAGCCTTATGTTATTTATCTTATTTACAGTTCATCACTGTAGTACGCGGACACGACCGAACACGTTTTAAAACGAAATTTGCGGCCTACCAGTTTTTCGTCACGAATCGTCTTATTTGCGCCGTTTAGTCAATAAAGTCTATGGCTTTTCGCGAGAGCGCAAACCGGCGCATTTTTAGCGTAAAATGCGGAAAATGCTTTTTCTCGGCAATACAGTAAATGTTTACTTACTTTGTCCGTAATAAATGCAGACACACTCGCTCGCGTGCTCTCTCCCCCCGTCACATATGTGTATCGACATTAAATAACATTAGAGAATTATTTAATAATATTCTTAGTAGCAGCAGCGGTAGTCTGTGCTTTTACATTAAAAA
>JAODKC010000137.1:4715738-4727658 GCA_026777985.1 Mormyrops attenuatus
TGAGTGACTGGTGTGTGAGTGTGCCCTGCGATGGGCTGGCCCCCCATCCTGGGTTGTTCCCCGCCTCGTGCCCGTAGCTTCCGGGATAGGCTCCAGACCCCCCATGACCCAGAAGGATAAGCGGTTTGGAAAATGGATGGATGGATAGAACTGTTACATAGATGTAAATGCATGTGCTTGAGTGTGCAGACTTGTCTCGAATTGAGGATTTCACTCCAGCTCACTGACCAAAGTTGGCCACCCTGGTAATATGATTTCTTGAATGCAGCATAACATTTTTAAACAGGGAGAAATGCACAGATAGCCACAATACACGGAATAATTTAAAATTCTTTCAAGGAAATGATTGCATATGCTAATTCATAAATTATTTTGCCAAAATAACAGAACAGCGATTCAAATTTGATTATTCCAGCACAATAAATCTTGTTAAAAAACTTATTAAAATGTCTGAACTAGTGTTTTTCTCAGTGAAAGTGCAGTGGTTTTCAGTCAGTGTGAATTCAGCATGCATTTATCTAATTACCTTTTTCTTTCAGTAAACAAAGCTGATTTTGGATTCTGACAAAAACATTGACTGCTCTTTGTATACTTATGAATTTTTAGTAGACTAATAAATGTCATGACTGTTTTTAAACTTATGTACACCAGTGACAGGATAAATTGATAAGATTCACTCACTATTGGCATTTCGAGAAAACATTAAACTAAATGCATAGTTAACTGTTGAATTGCTTTGGCCAGATTAAAATAAACACAATCAATGTAAGATACATTTTTCTTATTTACTGTGCCCTGTTCCAGTCCACAGTACATTTTCACATTAAAAGGAATGAAATACTTAATGCCTATCATTTCTGGTCCAGTGGCATTTTGTGCATGTGTGAAAGCTGCTTTCTGTACATATAAGCTGCTTTATATTGTTTAGTGATAGAAACATTGTACAAATGATATTATTTTTCCTGTTGTTTTTTCAGATCCTGGCTAACATAATCATCTTCATATGTGGTAACATGGCGGGGGCGTATCACAAACATCTGATGGAGTTGGCCCTCAAACAGACGTACCAGGACACCTGCAACTGCATTAAATCCCCCATCAAGCTTGAGTTTCAGAAACGTCAACAGGTCAGGTGGTTCTCTGCCTCGCATCATTCCTGTGAAGGGCGTTTTTATTTTTCTTTGCGCAGAGTTTATTGGGCGGGATTGTGCATCTTTTATGGTTTTTCATATTAAAATTGTACCCAACATCGTTTATCTGAAAATAAAGCCTCTTTTCTGGATATATCTACATTCTAAGGCAGTACCGGAAATAGGAGCATACAAATAAAACGATAATTTATTACCCATTACGATTACGCTTCTCTGGTCTGTCTTTCGTTTTATATTGTATGACAGATTCTTCTGGAAATCTGAAGCTCTCATTGATGTAGAATTTTTATTTTAATGCCAATTGAAGGACTAAAGTACTTAGCATTCTGGGAAACAGCAGTCTGCATGCTTGCTTTTGACATTTCCTCTGCTTTAAAATGCTGTTCTGAAAACGCAGTGTTCTCTCGGATTATTACTGGCCGTTTCTGTGTTTCAGTTAGCTGTGCTACACGATGATTACACGGCATTTGTACGGTAACTCGAATTAGACCATGGGGCGTTTCAACCCGCGGCTGTTCTTTTGATGTTCTGATGTGTGTCTTTTTCGCTTACTTTTTAAATTGGCACAAACTAAGTTATTAATATGTTATAAGAATGTTTTTCAAAACCTCTTATCAACCAATTAAGAATTTCTAAAAAGTACGATGATATTTTAAACCCTATAAGCAAGAAGTTTAAAGAAGATATCAAAAACGTAAGAAAGATTTGAGACTATGTTCAGAGAATGTTCAGATGCATGA
The DNA here is from genome assembly GCA_026777985.1 of Mormyrops attenuatus. NCBI lineage: Eukaryota > Metazoa > Chordata > Actinopteri > Osteoglossiformes > Mormyridae > Mormyrops > Mormyrops attenuatus. Next base: position 4,717,630 of record JAODKC010000137.1, read on the forward strand.
ACACAGCTGGGGATTTTTCGGCCACGACCATACTGTCTGTCTGCTCTGCGCTACATTTCTATAAAGGCCTGAAGCAGGGAAAATCAGCCTTCTGTATCCACAAAGTGGGTTTGGGCCAATGAAGCATTGGTATTTAAGAGCCAGAGGGATTCCTCGGAGGATATGAGTCACGTCGCTGGGTCGTTTGGGACTCTCCGTCAACCGTCCTGCCAGCTGAAACCTGAATGAACCCGGGCAGGTTCACCACTAATGCTGAAACTGCTATGTCTTATTTATGGAAACAACACCAAGTGAAGCACAGCTTTTTAGGCCTGTATGAGATGGGGAAACATCACCAGTAGTTGGGAATGGTCCACATAGTGCTGTGAATAAAGGTGTTATCAATAAGTATGAGTTACAGATATTCAGGATATATAATTGTACCTTATATATACCTATATCTAGATACATTTGTGCCTGAAATTGTTTTTGTACAAGTTTTTCCATTTTTGTGAAATTCATTATAAATGACATTTTATGCAGTTAAATATAGCATTTAGTGACGTTTCATTATGCAGAACTAATTAAGTGATTCGTTACTTGACTTGTGACCTAAACATCACATAATTACCCGGCGGAACATTAGACCTTTCTATGTAAAGGAGAGTGATTAAACCAAGAGCGAATAAAAGCACGCTGTACGTGCCGCTGAAAGGACAGGTCCCTGCTTACGATTTATTACGTTTTTAAATATACCGATACCTGCTTTCTTGTGTTAGCATTTCTTGTGTTAGCATTTGATTGTTTATATGTAAAGGCCACTTGCTTACTTAGCTTTGCTTACTTTTTTCGTTTTTATTTTTACGTTGCATATATTCTTCTTGTTAACTGGGAATCAGAGACGTAATCATCTTGCTTATTCACGGCTACACTCCCAGCATTGTGTCCACAAATCCAGACCATAATGACAAATGCACAACTCAAAAAGTAGCATTCACAGAAGTGTTAAAATAAAAAGGTCATGTTATTGGAACCAACCAAGTCTATTAGGTGTCGTGAGCTTTTCTGATAGATTATGTTTAGTTTCTGAATATTGAAATACTTATTTATTTTCAGCCTCTGAAAGCCAGGGCAGTTTTGTAAACTTACTGTTGTATGTCAGCAGTTTTATTTATTTCTGTATTTACGTCTATATAACATCTAAAACGATTGTTTCCCTATTTCACTCCTTTGGTTTCTCAACGAGTTAATTTGCAGTCCACTGCTGTCCGCTGGCAGTAGCAAGTTGAATAGTTTTTCTTTACATTATCAGTGTGTCCAAGTCCAGGCCGGCAGACGCTTGCTGTGATTTGTCTCTTTGTGTACCTGTTATATACCTGTGCTATTGTCAGACTGCAGACCTGGTACCATGTGCTTGTGTGTGGCTAGCCAATTTTCTGCCAGTCTGTTGCATGCCCTACCAGAGACAATGACAGATCAGACTTCTTGTGTGTTAATGCACAGCAGCTTTATTTACCACTGCTCAGACAATGCATTTGTACGGGCCCCAGAGTCACCACACTGGGGGTGGGGGAGTCCTCAAAGTGACCTTTATGAGTCGGGATGCAGAAACAACAAACCCACCCTTGCTAATGCACAGGACACACAGAGCTTCTCACCCCGTCTCCCACTGGCAAATACAGCCGTAACCTTGTAAGCCTGCAATCCTTCATCAGTTAATTTTCACGAGGACAATGAGTAGATTGTCAACTGGGGCTAGTCATACACTGAGGGACCGCTTTGAATCCCCATGCTCGCCTTGCGTGATGACATTGACGGCATCAGACAAGAAGATGGTTGGTGATCTATTGAGGGTGCTGAGGCAAGTATGGAGGGAGCCAGAGATGAAAATCAGGGAGAGTACGGGAGGAATGCGTACAGGAGGAAGAGGATGAGAAAGAGGAGAGGGTGCTGCAGAACAACATGACAATAGTGTGGAACAACTTGAGGACGATCTGGAGATACAAGCTGTCCGCCAGCTGGCAGATAGAAGGCAGCCTGGAGCGAACTAATAAATCGAATGAAGATTCGACCCAGGAAACCTCACCCATATATTTCCCAGGTGTTTCAGTCACACGACGGCGTGGAGGACATGGGTGGTGTGTGGCGCAGTCGCTTAGGGCGCCATGGACCCAAATCCCGCCGTCAGCAGAGTGATTTCACCGCTGGGCCCTTGAGTAAGTCTCTTATCCCCCAATTATGTGGCTTTGGATAAAGGGATCTTCTGAATACATGTAAATCTACCGTACTCCTACATTGATAAAGCCAGGAGCACTGTGGGAGTGATGTGCTTTGACTTCTATGGTGCTTTTAGTGCCTCTCACCCCCTACCGCTGAGAGATAAGCTGAGGGCAGCACGGGTGGAGGCCACCCTGGTATCGGATTATCGACTATGTGACCTGCAAGCCACGGCATGTGCAGCTACAGAGGCGGGTGTCCAAACAGCTTGCGAGCAGCATGGGGCCTCCGCAGGGCACTGTCATTACGGTCCTGTTTACCTTCTACACCTCTGACTTCAAGTGCACCTATAATGTGTGTCATCTGCAGAAGTTCTCGGGTGAGCCTGCTGTTATGGAGTGTAATAGCGAGCGGAAAGAAGAGGGGATAAAGGAGCCCGGTGACCAAATTTGTAGAGCGATGTTAGCTGACGCAGCTCCAGCTCAACCTCTGTAAGACCAAGGAGATGATGGACCTTCCGAGGACTCCCTGTCCCCACAAATACCTTCAGCTTCACCTGGAAGATAAACTGCGGTGGGGTTCTGTCGTGGACACCCTCGACAAGAAGGGCCTCTATTTCTTGACGAAGCTCAGGTCCTTTCTGTCGGTGGTGCGCTTCCGCAAAGTTTCTGTGAGTCAATGCTGGCATCAGCATGAAAGATAAAGATTGAAGTTCCTCCGGAAGGCTGGCACAGCGCTGCTCCCCCTGTAGGAGGCGCTAGAGGAGGAAATACAGAATAAGTCCCCAGCCGTCAGGAGAGATGCCTTCCGTCCGCTCCATGAGACCGTTCCGGCACAGAGGAGTGCAGTCAGTGGAAGATGTTCTGCTCTGAAGTGTTTGAAGGAATATTTTCACAGGCTTTTCATTCCTGCTGCCTTGAAGACTAATAAGGGAGTCTAAGCTCAGCCTGCCAGGGGTTAGAGGTAGAGTCCTCATGTTTTAACGGGGTCATTGTTCCTGCTGCCTTTACAGCGTGCTAGCGTTACGGTTTATTGATGGACTCTAAATCTTACAGTTGCAAGTCTCACTACTTGAAACATAAGTTTTGCTTTTTCATGTTTGCACATTGGTACATTTTATTTATCTGTTTCTTTAATTATATTCTGAGTTATTCTCCTGCCTTTCCTAATTTCCCTCCAGGCATCAATAATCTCTCTCTCTCCCTCTCCCTCTCTCTCTCTCTCTCTCTCTCTCTCTCTCAGTATAAAGTGTGCTCTGAGCCTTAACCTCAATTTCATCCTAACTCAGAAGTGCAGTAGGTCGGTGCGTTTTTAACGTTTCTTGCATCTTTAAAGTTAATGTCGCCGTTATTATTGCCGTTGCTACAGGAAAGGCTTTTACTGTCCTTGCTGCCTGCACACATTGCGAGGGTGATGAAAGCGGAGATCATTCAAAGGCTTCAGGGCCCTAATTTAGGGCAGGTGGAGAACACCAACAACTTCCACAATCTTTATGTTCAGCGGCACACAAATGTCAGGTAATGCTGCCGATTCTACGAGCTAAAACAGAAACCCAAAGTGTAATGTGTGATACGTGACGAGAGGCATCATTGTTAAAGTCAAAAAATTGTGCAGGCAGATATTTTTGTTTCCTTGTTGGGGTACATGGGGATAATGATATAATCTGGAATGTTCCAAGTTTTTTAAAGTACCTTTGTGTTTCAGCTGCCTAACGTTACTTTATGAGCATCTGCTTGCCTGATTTCAAGTTTCACAAATACAAATTAAGGTGCAAAAAGCAGAGTACAATTGAACAGTAAGTCAATAAGGCAATAAATTCGAATGCAATCTGTGACAATAAATACATAAACACAGTGCAATGTAAGCACAGAGTGCGACGTGACATATAATGCGAACATTGTGAGTATTGCAAAGGAGTCGGAAAGTAAGAGGCTGATACCTGGCCAGGTAGAGATGTCTGTGTAAGTGTCCAGGTTGTTGTGCAGAATCTGCAAAAGCAGGCGCATTGCGAGAAATTCTGGGCCTCCTGTGAAAATGTCACCTTGGGCCCCCCGTAGGGTTGGCACTTTCAAACTGAAGAAATATGGGTCCCCCACAGTAAAATTTGATGATGTGTATTTTATGCATGTGAGACCGCCTGTAAAGTGCTGAGCTGCCTGAGTCTGGCAGGGTATCCAGGCCTATCCACTGTCCCTGTGCAGACATCTACATCCACTCTGACATTTATACGATTTTCTTACACACCTGCAATTTTTTTTTTATTTTGGGAATCGTTTGTTTTTTTCCCTTCGCAGTATTTTGTATGCCGACATCGTTGGATTTACTCGCCTGGCCAGCGACTGCTCGCCCGGGGAGCTCGTCCATATGCTCAATGAACTTTTTGGCAAGTTTGATCAGATCGCCAAGGTAAGCAGGACATGGGGGCTGTAGTTGCACTTTTTCAAGTATTCAAAAGTATTCAGATTCAGGATTCAGAAGCTTTACTGTCATTTGTACAAGTAGAAATACAATGAAATGTTTGTGTGACTCCCTGCAGACTTAAACAACATGTAACAATAAAGAATAGTAAATGGAAAATAAGAGAATGCACAGTAACATACATGTAACGTACATTAAATACAAGCAGGACAAGAAGGCGCTGAGGTTACGGTGGCAGTGGTTAATTGCACAAAATACAAGTTATCAGTGTGTATGTAGCATTTTCATTACATTTATTTTTGGAAAGGATCTGTTCCTGAGTTTTGAAGTTCGGGTCCTGCTGGACCTGTAGTATCTTCTGGTAGGGAGAAGGGAGACAGGTGGATGGCTGCAGCCTGTCATTATCCTTTGGCCTCTGTGCCTTTGCACCATGCAGCACATCACTGTATATACAGCTTCAGATTTATCATACGGAATTATTCTTTTGTGATTATGTTTCTTTTTAAAAGGATTGAAGAAGATAAGAATTGAAGCCATATTTCAACGTGGCAAGCCTATTTTTTGAATATTGGTATAATATTGTGTCTGTCGAGAAGCCATGCAGTCAGATAAAAATATATCCAAAATACAATATTTTGGTGTATGCCGAAAGGCGTTTGTCATTGTGTTTGTCATAATGAATCTAATTTTGATATAATCATGGTGATACACAATGACATCTATGTTTTTTCTGTCCTTTTTCAAAAACAGTGTACAGCATTGGTTGCTACATTTCCTGATTGGGTTTGACACATTTGATGTGACCTCTAGGTTTGTTCTTTTCAGGAAAACGAATGTATGAGGATCAAAATTCTTGGGGACTGTTATTACTGTGTATCAGGCCTGCCGGAGTCACTGCCAAACCACGCCAAAAATTGTGTGAAAATGGGTCTGGATATGTGTGAAGCCATTAAGTAAGTATATATGTATTTCCTTCTCACTTCGAGTCTCCGGCGTCTCTAATTTACATTCCGAGTACCGGGCTCCCATTTCAAATGCAGAATTTGGCATCGTATCAGAATTCTTTATTGTCATTTCATGATTGTGCATGCAACAAAAAACTGTTTGCCTCACTCCTAATACCTGCATCAACAACAAAGACACGTCAAAGGACAGTTACAAAAAGAATAAATTAAACAATAAATAACACAAAACCAGGATTTATAGTAATAAATAAGGTGACACTGTATAGATATCAAGTGGTGAGTGTGTCAAGTGTAAAACAAAAGTATAATACCGTGGTATAATGCAAAAAGCTTTAAAGCAATAAAAATGTGAACTTTGGTTTTGTTCATTACAGGAAGGTGAGGGATGCCACTGGAGTCGACATCAATATGAGGGTCGGAGTACACTCTGGAAATGTCCTGTGTGGGGTTATCGGTCTCCAGAAATGGCAGTATGATGTTTGGTCACATGACGTGACTTTAGCCAACCACATGGAGGCTGGCGGTGTACCTGGGTAAGCACAGACAATCATGAAGTTCACGATGTTCAAGAAAAAGTAGTAATACCTTGATAGTTTTAGGACAGTTATGAACCAGGGTGAATGTTTTGATCGATCTGATTTGCAGACGTGTCCACATCACGTCAGTCACGCTTGAGCATTTGAACGGGGCCTACAAAGTAGAGGAGGGGGATGGGCAAGACCGAGACCCCTACCTGAAGGAACACAACGTCATAACATACCTTGTTATAAACCCAAAGGTAAGCTATGACGTTAAAGCCTGTAGGTAACGAGATCAAAGGAGGATCACTGTTGCCAAGATCTGATTGAATGCTGTCACCAGCACGTTTTCAACAACAGCCTGAGGTCATCACATGGTCATTCATCCTTCCTCAACAGGTGAAAAGTGTTATTAAATCACCAGGCCCGTATGGGCTAAATGAACGACCAAAATCCCGGTGGGGGGGACCTATTCTTTTTTAACTAAACCCCTTAAAACTGCTGTTTCACTTAAGCCCTTCCACAAAGACATTATTGCATATTATTGCATGGATTCAATTATGGATTATAGAGAATAACATATTTATAATACACTGTGGGAATACCATATTTTTTAATATACTGTGAGAGATGCCTATGGATTTAAATGAATATCACATTAAATATTTGTGACAGTACTACGGAGAGCTGCGCAGAACCTTTAGTCTAAGTCTAAATTTATCAGCATAATTATTCATAAGAACGGCATAATTAATGAACTCGCGCTGTCAGGTACGGGGCACATTCGTCACTCTGCACTTCAGAAGGCCAGTGGTCATTTTGGCTGGCCTGTCTGTGATCCTTCAGTGTGCAGAGACAATCCCACTGTCTTTTTACTGTCTGATCGTCATTGCAGTGCTGTGTGAGATATCTGACTGTGCTCAGAATAATGATCGCATTCTGCTGTAGACCTGAGTACCTAACAGAGTGTGATCCTAACGCTAGTTGTACAGTTCGTCTGGATCAGAACCTGCCTGTCCTAGCCACTGACGTGCCTGCTGTCTGACACTTTGCTTAAGTTCAGTGTTTAATTGCCATGCTTTGCGTCGTATTTAGACCTTAACATTTCTGAATGCAGTGCATACAGACTCATGTATAATTCCATCATGTAAACCATATGCCCGAAAGCATGTCCTGTAAAAAGCAACATGAAAACCCTGAATGTGTTGTGAATTTTCAAGAATTTCAATGTTCGTATACATTAATGTGTACTATATATGTAACTGTGTGTATTTCAGGGGTGGGCAGAGGTGGGTAACTCAGGTCCAGAAAGTAAAAGTCCAGACCAATATTTTGTTTCAACCAACCAGTTAAGCATAACGAGTCACAGTTACAGAGAACACAACTGGTTGGTTCTGGGGGTGGGTTTGTCATTTCTGGGGGCCCACCTTGCCGCTGTGAATCTTTGCATGTTCTTGCATTGAAAGTCAGGTTTGCAAATACTTCATTATAAACCTGAATTTGGCTAAGTGTTGGGGTAGTTTGCAAACCCTACAGACTATCTTCAAGGTAATAAAACTGTTACCTAGATGTTAATGTGTGTGCAGACTTGTTTAGAATGAAATCTCATTCCAGCCAGCTGACCAACCTTGGCAACCCTGCTGAAAGCGGAATTCTTAGCGCCTCTCTGTCGTGTTGACCTGCCGTCGTAACCCGCAGGCGGAGAGGCGGAGCCCCCAGCTGCACTACCGGCCCCGACACACACTGGACGGCGCCAAGATGAGGGCCTCCGTCCGGATGACCCGCTACCTGGAGTCCTGGGGGGCCGCCAAGCCGTTCGCCAACCTTCACCACCGCGATAGCATGACCAACGAGAATGGCAAGATCAACACCGCGGTGGGTCTGCTCTTCTTTTGGCCCGAAGGGAGGGGGACATCCATGAGTCCAGGTCGCACCTTCATATCGACATTCCACCTCCCTTAAAATGATATGAGGCTAAGGATCAGGGCCGCCCCACCGTACAGGCGAAATAGGCGATCACTATTTGATTAGGGGATGCTAAAGAGCGAGAGAAAGAAATCAGAAATACCACCACTGGTTGCATTCTGTGACATTATTTATTTACACTAATTGTAATATTTCACTGCTTTTCTTGTGAAATAGACGTGAGCTAACGAGTTAGCAGCCTGTGCTACTGAAATGCTTTTAATTTGTGAATGAATTGAAAGAAATTGTATTCTACTGCTTTGGGGGGGGGGCAGGGCGGAGGGTGGGGGTGCACAGCAGAATGGCCTAGGGCTGCAGAACACTCAGGGGGTTGTCTTGACTGGTTTAGGTTTATGACCATAGAATGAATGGAGAGTCCCCACAAGGATATAAAGACCTGTGTGTGTGTGTGTGTGTGTGTGTGTGCACTTTGCACATTCTTGCTGTACAGGTTCCTGATTCTTCATGATCCTCCTGTTTCCTCTCACAGTCCATTGGAGTCTAAATGATTGTGTTTGTGCCCTGCAAAGGACTGGCATCCCATCCAAGCTTTTCCCAGCCATGTGCCTTGTGATGGACAGGCATCCTGTAAAGTCTTTTCCCCAGCATTGCGCCCTACACTGCTTGGGTTAAGCTTCAGTGGTTAGAAGATAGACGTCTCTGCTGGGGTGTTATGCATCTGATAACATTAGCAATCTAATTTCAGGATGTGCCGCTGGGTCAGTACCATTTTCAGAGGCGTTCAGAAAGGTACGTCACACTTCTGCCTATTCAGCATTATAATATAAACATATGTTCTCTTGCTGATTTATATATTTAAGCTAAGTAGATAGGATAAAAATGGCAGCTTTGAATTATGGGTCAAAAGTGAATCAATAGTGAAATGAGCTCCAGTATCAATGGCAATTGAACTGGGCTGAGACAGACAACAGGAGAAACAAGGAAGTTAGTTATGATCAGTTAGGGACCGTGGTGCATAACATCATCAGTTCAAGTTTTATTCTCCCTCTGAAATGCCAGATGTTTCTGGGCTGTTATTCTGTTCATTCGACGATGGATATTTTCAGTGGGAAAAATGGTGTTAATACCCTCCAACTACCCATCTGTCCTGATATGGAAAAACGTCTGTTGATATGATTTTTAATTCGTTCTCACAAACGCTCCAGCACCATGGATGTAACGTTTAATGACTGTTCGCAATAACCGTGTCTTTCTTTCAAACCAGAACTAAATCCCAGAAGAAGAGATTTGAGGAGGAACTGAATGAGCGGATGATACGTACCATTGACGGCATTAATTCCCAAAAGTATCTCACATTGATTATTTACTCCAAATCACTGCACTGAAAATAACATTTTGTGCTTTTGTATAAATATCTGTTTATGTTTAACTGACATCACACTGGAATCATATTCGAAGAAATATAAGCACCCGATCCCCTCTTAAATTCATTTTTTGAAGGTTATTTTTTTTTTCTTTCAGACAGTGGTTAAAATCTGAAGATATTCAGAGGGTCTCGTTGTTTTTTCACAATAAGGCCCTGGAGAAGGAGGTGAGTGGGACAGCACTCCTTAGAGGATTAACGGAGTAAATAGGCAGCCACTTCTGTGACGTGGGGGCCATGTTTTCTCGGTTATCGTTCCCGTTTTGAAGGCCGGTAGCAGACAGATGTTAGCCCTGAGCCGCGACTCTCTCTCTCTCCCCCCACAGTACAGGGCCACGACCCTGCCAGCGTTTAAGTATTATGTAGCCTGCGCCTGCTTCATCTTCTTCTGCATCTTCGTCGTGCAGATTCTCGTGCTGCCTAAGTAAGTGTCCTTTAAGCTAATGAAATCTCCATGACTGTGTCCATTCTAAGAACCTTCATCCATCATCCATCCATCCTTACATCCATCCATCCATTCATCCATCCAGCTCCAGGATAAGAAGTGCAAGGAAAAAAAAGAATTTTATTTATATAAATATAT
>JAODKC010000137.1:4728066-4741404 GCA_026777985.1 Mormyrops attenuatus
TATATACACACACACACACACACACACACACATATATATATATATATGTGTATATATATATATACACAGACACACACATATATACACACATACACCTATATACGCATACATACAGTATATATACATGTACATATATATATATGTGATATATATATATATATATATATAAAAATAAATAACATAGGTATATATCACATAGGTATTCCTATTGCTGTTATTTTTCAAGGATTTTCTTTGCACCAGTGCTGTTGCTCCTCATACCTCTAGGCTTGGGGGTTGAAAACCCACCTCCCAAAGTCCAAAGATAAATGCAGAAATTGCGGATGAGCCGTGTACATGATAGATGGATGGGTTTGATATATCATTATTTAACCCATGCATGAGAGGTGATGTTGATGATTGAGGTCCTTTGACTTGGCAGGACGGCGACACTCGGAGTTTCCTTCGGAACAGCATTCTTCTTACTCTCCTTGATCCTCTTGCTCTGTTTTATGGGTCATCTCCTGGTGAGTCATGTTTTCTTTTCTTATATATATGTATATATGCATGTATACACTCTCAGATAAACAGACATTTTTTGTTTGAAAACACAAACCTTTTTTGGCAAGCATTTATTTTCTCATTTGCCAGCGCTTTGCTGAAATATTTTTTAATGTTGTGTGTCTGCCAAAGACTTGAAACGCCACTGTTTGTGTGTTAACTAAGCAAGTTAAAGCATGTACGATGCCTTTCACAGATTTTCTGGGGTTACTGGTAGCTGTTAAAGTAGTTATTTTGAAATGTGTGTAGCCTTACTGCACTGGCAAATTGAGGACTTCTATAATTCTACACAGTATTTTATGCACTCACACATGAAACACATCAGTATTATTTTTATAGGGGGAATAATTACAGAAGAATCTGTCAATGACCTCTTAAGTAGCCTAAGTAGTGTTTTTTTCCCCCAAGCTATTTTAGGTCTTCAGTATCTGAAATGTTCAACAAAGATTGTCATTTTTGCTACTTTATTAGTAATTTTGCCATTTTGATTTGGGAATTTGGGAAACTGTGTTTCAATGTGAGGATGTGTAAATGTCAGTAATTCTGGGGACAGAACATTTTTGATATGCATTATGCAGATTAGGCTGAACCTTTTTTCCTACAACTAATTTTCTAGAATGTTTCCAGAGAATAAAATGTACTCAATTCCGACCGCACTACCTGCCCTCTCATCTTTCTAAAGCTTTAAAACTGAACAATGTACTTCAGTCTTTTAGTGTCCAAATGGACTGGGCTGGACTTGCAGCCTGTCGACTGATCACTTTTCCCACTTCAGCAATGCAACAAATCTGGATCTACATCCTGGCTCTGGGTCCTGAGATCATCTGGAATCATCGCTAGCAAGCCCTGGCCACGGATCACACTCACTATGACCACCACAGCCCTCATATTAATAATGGCCGTCTTCAACATGGTGAGCTGCACGATGACCTAACATTCGATTTGCATCCCCCTTTACCCAGAAAGCTACTGTACCAAAAGTATAAAGATGAAAAAAAGAAAAAGAAAAAGGAAAACTTAAAATGCAAAACACACCAGTAAATGAAGAAAAGGTAACAACATTATGAAGAATTTTACTCCTTTAGTGCTTTGGGCAATGGCCCAGTGGTCTGCGATGCCCAAATATAGCGTTCAAAATGGCCACATTCACACACTGAAAATCAGCTTTCTGTTTATGATCGGTAGCTTCACACAAACCCATTTTATTTTATTTACGTCAAAGCTTCCAGCTCCGCTGAGCCACTGCATTCACATGTATGTTTTAGTTCATCCTGCTTGTGTGCAGTTGTTTTCAGCACTGATCATGAATCAGTCTCGCAGACTTTAAATTTTCCTGTCCATCTATTTTAAACGTAACTGCTTTTAAGGGTTTCTGTGTGCTGCTAAATTATCGGGTCTTCGCAGAGGTTCTGGTGTAGAGCACATTTTCACAGATGACCGGACCTTGGAATAAGCCAGAGGGGAAGAAGGTTCGGTTTAAAAAAAATTCATTACACACTGAGTGCCCTGAAGCATAATGGCTAAAAAGAGAAGGAACAGGGGAGGAGAAGGGTGATTTAATTTTCTTACATGCCAGCCCTCTCTGGTCAAATAAAGGGCCACAATAGAGAACTTGTAAAATAAACTCTTAAAGACAAGACAGGTTGTAATATCCTTGTGCTATGAATTGTCCATCCAGAAGATATATTGATACAGTCAGGGGTTTATAAATCTTAGCTATGGCAAAGACTGTGGGAGATATCATTCCGTCCCTGACTGTCAGGCATCACATTTCTATGCATCTCAGATGAGAAATGTTTAAAAAAGGTCAGATGATTAAAAAAAATCTCACATTAGTTCCTTCAACAGCTTCAATCCTGGAATATTACTGTTAATAAATTACCTGTATGTCCTTAAAATAACCAAGGCAATCAAGATGGTAGCATTGTAGATGTAAATTTGTACTGGTGATTAATTGATTAATCTTCTAGCTAAGTTATTATCCTTGTCTTTCCTAAAACAGCCAGAAACCTCTGCTCTTTACCTTTAACCACTGGGGACAATAACAATTTGAGTAGCCAGTACCAGGTTTAGACCTCACCACAAATCCATTTAAGAGATTCTGATCTGGTTTCCTCCTCACGTTGTATGTCAAATGCATCGAACTGAAATAAGACGGCTGGCTTATTAGACTGAATTTTCCTTGTTGACGGGCTGCTAAAGGCCATAGTCTGAACTGAATCGCTTATTTGGGTCAGCATGACCTGTGTCCTTCACCCGAATGCAATACATACAACACAGCAGGCAGCCGTTAATGTCAGTTTGTATTTTTTTTGCGTGTTCTATACATATTATGCTACATACTTACCTTTACATGACACATGATGACATGATGTTACAGGTAGATTTCCCTTTCCAACGCTCATTTTACTCCTTTGTCGTCCTTTTGATGTATAAATGATTTGCTAGAGTTTGTTATTTTTCTGTATTTCAGTTCTTCTTCGAAGACAGCATGACCCCCCCAGTTTCAGTCCATAATATATCAAACGACACTCTGTACCACGCCAGCGGTCAGCAGATACACATAATGGAGAAGAACAGTTTCTACCTTCCTGTAAGTAAATCTGCGTGTTTTTTCTGTCATTTTTGTCCCGATGACTTAAGATCAACTTGACATCAACTGATCTATCGTTTTAATTGAGTGTTAAATAGCTTAAGTGTTTCATATTCTTCATGAATTGTTAAAAGTGAAAATGATGAAGTGGCTTTCAGTCATTCAGCGACTGGCAATTGGAACCCAGTTCCCCGAGGACCCGTGGAGCGCCCCAGCCTTTGCCAGTTTTAAATCTTAAAGACTTTTTCTTTTTCCTCTGCCTTTATATCCATTCTTATTCTGCTTATTCATGTTATTATGTTTCTGTTTTTTTTACCTTATCTATGTGAAGGATTTTGGGATAGCTTCGTATATGAAAATGTGTTGGTCTATAAATAAACTTGCCCTGCCTTATCAGAAGACAATGAGCAGTGGTCTAATTAAATGGACCAGCACCGCCTGTTTCCTGCCTGAGAATTCACTCACTTAATGCACTCAGATGTGGATCCAGCTGGCCGTGGCAGTGACTCGCTGCCAAGTCAATTTCACACCGGGCGGTTGGACGCGGGGGAAAGTGTGAGCTTTTCAGGTGTTAGTGCGGGTGCCAGGGCCGAGCCACACCCCAGTTCAGGTGTGTCGATGTTATCAAGACCGCTCCGCTTTTCTGAATCGCCCTCCGATTTCCTGCTTAATACCTCTCTTCAGATTTAAGCAATAATGAGATTTGAAAGTGTTTGAAATCTAATTAATCAGCTCAACGCTTCAGTTCTTCCAGTGAGGATTTAGTTTGAATCAATCAGCACTTCCTGCTACTTTGACTGACGAATGCCCATTAATTTCTTTGTCAAGGACTTGTGATTCTGTCCATCGTGTTTTGTGTTGATATGAGACTGAGCAGCGGGGGTCTTCCTAGCGTTGGCGTGTTTTGGTTTTCAAAACACCTTGTCTTCTGTCAGTATTTTATCTATAGCTGCATCCTGGGGCTGATATCTTGCTCCGTGTTCCTGAGGATCCACTACGAGTTTAAGATGCTGATGATGCTGACTGCGGTGGTGGGTTACAACATCATCTTCCTGCAGACGCACGCGCCCTCGCTGGACGAGTACAGCAAGTTCCTCTACAAGGCAGACGTCTTAGAACGGTCAGGCCTGGTGACGTCACCCAAATGGGGCGTGTGCTTGTTGCGCGGCTGCTGTGTGTATTTGAATGATTCACTTACTGTAGGCCCTTTTTGTTTAGCAGAGCAGAATATGACAACTAGGAAAACAGGGTGATGTTTATAGAATAATACAGAGCAAAAAGGAGGAGGTAAACCTGGACAATGGAAAATGACAATAATGTGCATTTAAATAATCGGTTTGCATTTAAATAATGAGTTGGCCGTCTTAGGTGTGACTTCCATTGCATTCAGATTAGATGCTCGATTTCCGGTTCATTAGTGAACCTCATGCCACATGTTTCTGCATAAATATCTCTGATCTCAGGGTTACTGGTTCTATTAATAGAGTTACCCCATGGCTGTGTGATAATTTATGAGAGTGTTTAATGCTTAACACCCCTGGTTTGTCTCTTATGGCCAGTGGATGTGACCCTGTTTTGGATTAAAAGGCCCTTCTGCCCAAACACATGCCTATTTCCCCTCCAAATGTGCTGTTTATGGGGTGCCAAACAGCATACCCAGAATGCACTGGTCCTCGCTGGCTCCTTCGGTATTTATAGGCATGGTGTGAAGCATTTGTCTCTCTTATGGCCAGGAGCGCCTTTCAGGACGTGTTCCCTACCTAGAACAGCACAGAATGATGTGCAACATTTGTAGCTCTTTCCCTGCGATAAAAATATCCTCTCACTGACTGCATGCATTTTAGAAGGGAACAGAAAATGTTTTTTTTTTTTTTTTTTTTTTAAGAGACAGGAATGTGTGTAAGATGGACCCGGGAACATCCTCAGCTGACAGAGGCTGGGTCTCTCTGCTCCGTAGCACCGTCAGCTGCGATTAAGCCAAAGTGACAAGTTTAAGTAACTGACAGCTCGTTGGCGATCCGAGGGGAATGAACCTCACGGTGGTTGGGAAAGTCCTTCACGTTATCTGATGTGTTCTGTCCGCTCTTTACTTCCAGCCCGGGGGTTCTTAAGGACCTGAAGACGATGGGTTCCGTCTCCCTTTTTATATTCTTCATCACTCTCCTGGTCCTGGCCAGACAGGTAAGGTGGCCCAAGTCCCGCCTGCGTTCGCTGTAACAGTTACATTAAACTGTGCTTTACCTAGCAGCTGGCTCAAGTATGAGCGTCCCAGGCCAGATTAACATGCCTGACAAACTGGCACAGAATTTCAATTTGAAAATTAACAAATGAAACATGTTGCTGCTGCATTTTTATGTTGCATGATCACTGGCATTGTAAGCACCTTTTCTGAAGGCTGATTACTGCTTATTACATTGTACAGTGGCTATTTCAGCCACTGTAAACCTGTATGTGGCTGCTATGACAATAAAGCCCACTTTATTATTATTATTATTGTTATTGTCATTTGACATAAATGCCCATATGACTTTGCTGAAGCGCATCTTCAACTATCCAGTGAAATACGTACAGTTAAAGGTTTTCTAGAGGAACGTTTGATGTTGCAGGTGCAGTGAGCAGTGAGCCCTGCCACATCCTCCTGATTAGAGTTCTCACATACTGTATGTTAAGCAAATGGGGCATGAGGTCTCCCAGTGAGAGTCTGACGTACACTCCCTGTAAAGGCCTTGTAGGCAGGCAGTGATTATGGGCCCCACATAGGCATATCATATTGGGCCCCCAACCCAGACCAATCCGAATATGTTCCAAATGGGGCCCTTGGAATCGTCCTAACTTTCCCTGCTTTTACGTTACCCCTGCATGTAGGACCTGGTTCACGTCAACGATCGGTTACTGCTTCCACTCCCAAGGCTCTATTTAACAGTATTTAACTTTATATATAAACAGTAACAATATCAGTAAAGTTTCTCGTTTTCACTTTCTGACATTCTCTAGTTACAAAAAGGTCAATAACATTTACAGTATAACATGTAATATGAGAGATCAAAGGGCTTTGGATTATTTCACAAAAGCATTGTTGAGAAAACGTTTTACAGTAAACATTGCATGCGTTCCTTTTAATTAACACGTTATACAGTACTCATATTTACCACCTGATATCTCAATTGTATTACTAGAAAATGGGCAGAAAAATATTTTTTTCCTGTAACATGTAACCTGACAAGAGCTCCCCGGATCCTGGCGCATGATTTAATTGGGTCATAATACGTGCATCTTTCAGAGCTTGACACCAAAGCTCAGTCTGAATAATTGTGTCACAGCTGAAATGGACATTCTCCTCAGAGACCCAGAGCCTATTTAACGCTTTCTCACTCGGGGAAACCCTCTCGAGATCCGTTCCTCTCCGCACGCTCAGTGAGTCTTTCATCACCACAAAGGCTTGAGGTTCTTTTGGGCGGATTTAGAATACGTATCTGGGCTGACATGCAGGCCTGCTGTTGTCAGGCCAAAAAACAGCCCATCCTCTTGACATTATTAAAACAGACAGCCTATTTCAGGTTACAGTGCAAAGGCCTTCATTTATAAAAAATGGGGTTTATGTCTTCATGCATTTATAGACTGAAGCCGTGTCGTCAGATTTCAGCTTTTTTTCTGAGACAGTATCTACACTCACACGGGGTTCAAGTGTGGGTTTCTCTCTGCAGACCCGGATGAGGAGCTCTTGCGTAACTAAAATTTGAAGCTGATTGTGGCTTACACAGGGTCCATCCCATTAAGATGAGCGATTATCATTTTGCCATATGCACGGCTGATTGAAAGCTAATTGGTTTGAAATGATTATATGGTTAATACAGCCCGAGCTAAGGTTTGTGATTAATGACATATTAATGGTTACATCATGCTGTATTTATGCTGTACTACCTCATATGGGAGCAATTTAAACAATATTGGTATATATTTATTATGTCTGTTATTATGCAGCATAGTCTTAATTTTCCTTCAATGCAACGCCTGCTTTATATATTAGTCTGTTTTGTAGTCCTGCTCTTTTAGTTTGATAATGTCAAAAAATGCTTGGCAGGTCGTTCTTCTGGGCCAGTCATTAGGTCAGAACATTACCTTTAAGTCAGTAATTGCCCACTCATTTTGGCCAATGTCCCCTCTGCTCATAAACGTACCCATTTCACCTGGGAAACAGGAGATAAGAAAATTTAACACAACTGGGAAAGGAAAATTAGGTCTTCTGGTGCTTGGTAAATGTGTTCATCAAAACCAAATGCAAAATACTTACATTGAACAGCGATAAGGTTTTGTACATATTTGCTAGTTGGTTATATGGGCAACTATAAATTAGATTGCATTGAGCATTCTTGTACAGGCAAGGGCAGTCATGTTGATACATTTGGGGACTGGAATCTGTATGCTGGTGGTTCTCATGGTCGAGTGAGACTCCCAGTCATCAGACAGCCCCAAACCCAGTAAGCCAGTCAGATCACTCCATTAACAGCTGTGAGAGTGAGGCTGAGGTTGCCTTTGATGTAAGATTGTAATGTGTAATGTGATGTGTAATGTGATGCGTAATGTGATATGTGATGTGTAATGTGATGTGTAATGGCATTGCTGCATTATGTGAGGAGGGGATAAGAATTGCGAGTGATGTTGGTCTTTCTGGAGCCTTAGATGGAGCCATGTACTGATTTGGTTCCTGCTACACGATTAAACAAACCAGCCCAGTAATAGAATATGTTGGTGTGTGGTTCAGTGGGTTAGGACCCTGGACCCATAATTGGAAGGTTGTTGGTTCAAATCCCCGGGTCAGCCAAGTGATTTCACTGTTGGGCCCCCTAGTCACTCCAGGGACCGTCTGACCCTGCTTTCTGCATTCTGCGTCAATTTGGATAAAAGCATCTGCCGAAGAAATTCAATGTAATGAAGTAAAGTCCTTGAGAAGAACTAGCATTAAGCTGGAAACTCTACCATGAGTGTGTTACTGGATGCTGGATATGCGCTGGCCTGGTCGGTTAGCCAGCAGGAACCATAGCCAGACAAACCTGCAACCAAATTGGCAAAACTCTCTCTATGGCTCTCCCAAAGGCCCTGCTTTTTTTCTTGTCTTGTCACTACAGAAAACCATGTGACCGGATTTTTATACAGTTCCTTTACCTCTGTGTCCTCTTGTAACAGAATGAATATTACTGTAGGTTAGACTTCCTGTGGAAGAACAAGTTCAAGAAGGAGTGCGAGGAGATTGAGACCATGGAGAACCTGAATCGCGTGCTGCTGGAGAACGTCCTGCCGGCCCATGTGGCGGAACACTTCCTGGCCCGGAACTGGAAGAATGAGGTGAGGCTGGTGGGCCGGTGTGTAAGCTTGGTGGCTTAGGGATCAGTGCCTGGGTTCAAAAGTTCATGGGTTTAAATCCCATGGTACTCAAAGTAATTATATCATTATTCATGCAACACTGGAAGAATGAGGTAAAGCTGGTAGGCCAATGTGTAAGCTTGTTGGCTTAAGGATCTGTACCTGGATCCAGAAGGTCATGGGGTTAAATCCCATGGTCATCAATGTAATTATATCACCATATATCCAACGCTGGAAGAATGAGGTGAGGCTGGTGGGCTAGTATGTAAGCTTGTTGGCTTAGGGATCTGTACCTGGATCCAGAAGATCATGGGGTTAAATCCCATGGTCATCATAGTAATTATATCACCATTCATCCAACGCTGGAAGAATGGGGTGAGGCTGTTGGGCCAGTGTGTATCTCAGTAGCTTTAGGATGGGTTGATGTAAGGGAGATCGCTAACAGCCACCCTCCAAAACAATTAAACTATGATGTCTTTTCTGTGTTAGATTCCCTCCTTCATGACATCTCAAGCTGCTAATTTCATGTATTATAATCTATAAAAGGTAAATATAAACTGTACAGTGTTTAATATTTACCAAACCTTGGTTACATATGTATGGGCATTCAGCAAATGCCTTGGCTGCTAAATTTACTGCAAAAAGCGGCAGTAAGCGATCAAGCTTCTTTTTGACTTCAATCTATTCTTTGAAATATTTTATTAGGAAATAGTTACAAATGTTGTCCTTTTTCATAAGAAACAAAGGATTGTTTTGCGAGCAAACAACATGTGGAGGAACTTGAATTTTTTTAAATTATTTTTCTAGAGTGATTACCTTTCCTGTAGTGCAATTTTATGCATTGGTTAGGCACGTTTTCTAAAATAAAATGACACTTATACAATATATGTGTGTGCTCTCAATCATACATTGGTTAATGTTAAGGATCTTCTGAAAAAATATGTCTTGTTAAGTATTGAAAAGCTGACTGTGGGCTGGAATAGCATAAACCGGCAGTGGATTCTTGATTAACACCTGCACAGACACCTCCTAGGGACGTGATGTGGTTTTCTGCTGTACCCAGAGAGAGGACTCTGCCTTTTCATCATCTTTCTGCATAGTAGCTTGTCTTCAGATGGGAGAATATATTGGTTTTTCCCAACTGCTTCAATGCTTAATGAATCCATCACAAAAAAGAAAAAGATCCAAAATGGCTCTTATCTGTGAGCCCCGAATTTGCTGTGCTCTCTTGTGACCGACGGCGTCTCATGTTCATTTTTTTCAGGACCTGTACCATCAGTCTTACGACTTGGTCTGCGTCATGTTTGCCTCCATTCCCGACTTCAAGGAGTTTTACACGGAATCCGATGTCAATAAGGAGGGCCTGGAATGCCTCCGACTTCTGAACGAGATCATCGCGGATTTCGATGAGGTATTTTAACCACCCAGCCTCGGTTAATTATGCACCGCGTATTTCTGTTTCAAGCTGCTACCCGGTGAATGACAAATTGCACCTTTCACACCTTGGCGGTGTAATCTGGCATGTCAGAAGTTCTGTGAGAAGCTTGAATATCAGCAACCCTGATTGTAGCCGTCTGAGGCACACTGGGGCGCTCACAAAATGCCAACCGTGTTCGGGGGGGTTGGTGTGTGGTTCAGTGGGTTAGGCTGCTGTTCCTGTGATTAGAAGGTTGCCAGTTTGAATCCTGTGGTTGGCAGGAGAGTCAGTCTACTGCTGGGCCCTTGAGCAGTGCACTGAACATGTAAAGAAATAAACAACCCAGTCAGTGGCTCAGCAGGCTAAGTCTGCATGCCTGTGGTCAGAAGGTTGTTGGTTTGAGCCCTGACCTTGGCAAAACAATCACATATCTGTGGGCCCTTGAGCAAGGCCCTTAACCCCCAGCTCCAGGGGTGCCACACCTTGGCCAACCCCACCCTGTGACCCCCAAGCTATGGAGAGCTAGCTGGGGTAGGCAAAGAGAAGAATTCCAATGTACTTTTGCAAATGGCAAACAGAGGGCTATGATTTATCATTTAAAAAAAATGCTCAATTCAATATGTGTGTTTTGCTTAACGGGAAAGAAAGATGGGCTATACACAAAGTAAAAAGCAACCCGGTGTGCCTTGTTCTTGTGTAGATGATGAATAAAGCTTTCATTTCATTTTCAGTTACTCTCAAAGCCCAAATTCAGTGGCGTGGAGAAGATCAAAACTATAGGCAGCACTTACATGGCGGCCACAGGGCTAAATGCGACGCCTGGACCCGAGTACACCCAGGTAATCAAAGCTTTTCAGACCCCAGGGCTCAGCAGGATCTTGCTCTTTTAAGGGTCCATCAGCAAGGCTTCTATCACTGGACTTTTCCACGTCCGTAATTTATGACAAATTCCTGTCACATTCAGACCTACGTCACTTAAGCCATTGCGTTGTTTAGTTCAGTCATGCACTGTAAGCAGCGTCGTCTTGATGTGCTTCATCTCAAGACAGAGTCGCTATTACTCAACACAATGGCTGACTGTCCACAGTGCTGTCTGATGGGCCCGCCGCTGCGTGAAGGTGACATTCAAACTGGGAGAGTTTTAATGAATTTTTAAATTAACTGATTATCAATCAGTTCAAAGTGACAGTCCACCTTAATGGGAAATAGTTGTTTCCCTTCAGCAGAATTGCATGAAATTGTTCATATTTAAATCTTCACAGCAACCCTGTATTGGGTCAGTGGTTATGGAAATGGGTTTGGTACTTAGGACTTGGATTCTTTGATCTTTTCCTTAGAATCGCTACAAATGTGCATCATTGAAGACGTTCAAGTCTTACTTCTTAAGAGCTTTGTAAATATGAAAGCCTTTCGCTCCAAAATGGCTGTTTCTGAAACCTTCCTCAAATCTGCCGGGCTTTTAAATGTCAATATATCCATTAAATATAAACCTCATTTCCTGGCCAGGCTCAGTTTATTACCAAATTTCCTTTCATTTTTCCAAAATGCTCCACAACAGAGATTTAATATGTACGTAGAAATGTTATATTAATGGGCTTCATACTGTCTGTCACCCACAAGGAAAAATAAACTTTCAGAAACGTTTTCTGTCAGCAGATTCATTGTGAATCATTTCTGCTGGCTGTTTTGATGTACAGGGTCTGCTGTGTCTGTGTTCTTTAAAGGTGTTACTGTATTTGAGGGCTCCGAGCTTCCATTGTGCTATTTTCCGGTGTTGAATGAATGTGTTTTGACCAGCAGTTTGCTTATAGACAAAGAAGCAGGGCTTCGAATTATGCTTTTCTCAAAATATTTTATTTATAAATTTTCTTCATGTTTTGTGCAATTTGTTTGCACCAAATAAACAATCACCATTGTTTTTCAATGAATATATAATGCATAATATTAAATAAAGTGGAGAAGCACAGACCCTCTTTGCAAGATAATTATGAGTTTCACTGCCAGAATAAACAGGTGACAGATTTTATAATTAGATGATTTTAAAAATCGGCACAAGTTATTTTTCCGGGTACATAAGGTTAGCTTGTTGGGGAAATCCAGTTGTTTTGCTGTGGATTTTTATTTGATGACAAAATAATTTGCTCATCCGCTGCTTCAGTTTGTCTGAGAAATAGCTGCACAAGAGCCAAGCGTAGGGAATTTTTTTGTTTTAAGTAACAAAACTTATTGACATCCATCCATCCCTCCTTCCTAAAAGGAAAGAGGCCTGAGATCCAAGTGCAGAGCTAATGGTTTGAAAGCTTGACGCTGCAGAATGACAAGCTCCAAAAACACATCCTAAAAACCATGGCGAGAACAGGGACCACATTCAGAGACCAATACAGGGCAAAGTGGGTAGCAAGTCCAAACCACATCCAAAAATCAAGGACAGGAAACGCAGAACACTGGAGCATGACAAGTCAAGTTCAGTAAGGAGCAGGTTCAGAGACTCACCAAGGACTTCCAGCAGAGAAGGCCGCTTCACCTCCCTTTGGGTAAATTAAGAAAGGGGAATTAAGACTGGGGGTGGACTGCTGAATGGGGGCAGATCCTACACTTCTGTGGCCCCTTATCCAGCACAGAAGCTAGAACCTCAAACCCGGAACCTCTGGAAAAGCCTGGGACACCCCGGGCACTGGAACACCATCACACTCAATCACACCTCGGAGGCAGTGTAGGGTCGCCCATGATTTAAACCCATACTTGAATCGATTTTCTCTGCATTTCCATCCGTTGGTGGTCATTCACAGCTGCCGCTGCCTGATCCAAACATGATGGATGTCATTCCTGCTGAGACAGACATGCCAAGACAGATCCTGATCTTCTGTTCTTCGTCACTTTCTGCACACGCAGATCATAGTCTACTGGTGTATTTTCCAGCTAGCGATCCAGCAATCGCCCGCTGCCACACAGAGCCGAAAGGAAAAGGGTGTATCATAAGATGATCAACACACCTGATCGTCTATTCCAGGGGTCACTAACAGGCAGACCGCGGTCCGGGTACGGACCCAGAAGCTGTCCCATACGGACCCGGACTGGTAACCAAAACTGATATACAAGTTAAGAATTGAAAATCTCACTCCAGCCAGCTGGCCGAAGTTCTATGTCTACATGACATAATAAATATTGTCAAAGTTTTTGAACTGTACCGAATTAATTTGATTTGACAGTCAGGTACTGGTTACATGCAACGTGTCCGCACTGTCTGCCACGCCCCCATTCGCCATTCTGAGCGCACACCGGATGTAAACACATTTCGTTAACAAACTTAATATTTCATATTCATTGTTTTTTTCTCCACAAAAAAATGTAATGTTTTATGTAATCAGTAATAAGCAATTTTCATTACGAAAACACACTGGTAATTTAGGTGTTTAAGAAAGGAAAA
>JAODKC010000137.1:4741504-4753309 GCA_026777985.1 Mormyrops attenuatus
CAACTGTCAAAGACCGTCACACTAAATAGTTAGACATTATGATCTTCCGGACCTTTGCTTCAAGATTTTTTCTCTAAGTGGACCTCTTTAAAATTTAGTTGAATACCCCTGGTCTATTCAGTAAAAAAGTGTATTAGTTTGCTTATTTTATACCTCATTGAAAATGCTAGTGTCGTATCCTGGGAACTACATCCCAGGGAGTAAAGTTTTAGGGTGTGTGACGAAGCAGGTTAAGACTCTTTGTCCATGATCCGAAGGCTGTTGGTTTGAATCCTGGGACGGCAAACTCATGCTGCTGTTGGGCCCTTGAAAAAGGCCCTTAACTCATGATTGGTCCTGAGGTGCTGGACCCTGGCAGACCCTGTGCTGTGGCCCCCAAGCATGCTTGTGTGTATGATGGAGCATAAAATGGGATCAGCGAAAAGACTATTTTCCCCCATGGGGATGGATATAGCAACATTTCTCTATTCTATTCATTTTCCATGCTTTTTTTTTGAGCTTTTCGCAATATGGCATTGACCACATGTGTGAATTACCCGACAAAAATTTGACCGTAGGGATAGTGAATGTATGCACAGTGTGGTCTAAGCTGGAAGTGCACACAGGGTTAACCCAGGCCCATTTTATAGTGTAGCAATCAACCCGGCTTTCACTCCAGCGGCTCCAGCTGAGCCAATCAACATGAAACGGCCCGTTTTTGGTGCATTATCAGTATTAGAGAGTCCTGCATTAGAATGAGCAAAAAAGGGAAATTGACGTTAGTATTTCAGATATAAAATGCTAAATATCACACCGGGACTGCGAGCAGAAGATGCATTTTTATAAAGCAAAAATACATAAAGCTAATAAATCACGCAATTTCATATTTCTCAGTTTGGCTTATTATCCCCAGGCGAATGTTGATATAAATGAAAGAGAATTTAATCCTTGCAGCGTGCATCCCGGTACCCTCCTATTTAGCTAGCTCTAGATTATAGATGATGGAGTGCGAGCCTCCGCAGCTTAACGGTGGCACGCGAGCTCCACATTCCAATCTCGAGCTCCTCAAGTGACGTCAGTCCACCAGTGCACCCTCGTTCTCTCTCTGTCTCCTCCGCCGGCGGTGAATTTGTTAATGTGATTCTTCCTCTCCATCCTGCTGTTTCTATATACGAGATCAGATTTGACCGGACGCTTAGGAAGCCTGGATGAATTTGTCATTGTGGTATTTTATTATATATTTATATATTTATATCGTATTTAATTATAACCATTCACTATTATGGCAAGACAAATGAATTTTCTTTTTTTTGTAACAGTCACAAATGAAGAATGCATTGTATAAAGCCGACGCACCCTAAGCCCAGGGATTAAGTGAGGGAGGGGAGATGCTTATTGTCCCAGAACCTGCTGAAACAGAAACAGAACTCAGTGCTATAGTTTTAGTTTTCAATGGATAAAAAGTTTGCATTATGGTTCTCCAGGGGTGTGACCCTTTGTATCAAAATAAATACGATGTTAAAAATACTTCTGGTGGTTGATTACAATAAAATAGATCTACAGTCCAAAAAAGCAGTACGTAAAGATAAATAATAGTGGCGGTATTAGTGTAGCATAATGGCCCGCTGTGAAATTGAACGAATGCAACTGAATGGATAAAAAAGTAAAGAGATTTCAGGAAAATGGAACAACATATTTTCTTCTTCAAAGTGGCTCAGAAGAAACAAATCGACAAATGGTCTTAGATATTGATTTTTTTTTCTGTTTTTAGAACTTGAAAACAATTTGCGGCGAAATCTGACTTCATTTATTGCAGTTATGTAGCAAGAAGAAAGCTTTTCAATGTCCTTAGGTGTTAACAGAGATCATCCATTTTTGGATTTATATAACTTCATTAATAGTTTCAGGAGCAGAATATGATGCCTGATATGTGAAGTCACGTGAAGGTATCGAGATTTATGAAATAGCAAGTGGAACAGGGGAACAAATCACAGATGAGGAATTTTATTTGAAAGCCAAAATATATATTTGCTGCAAATCAGTAATGGACGTATAGTAATGATGCTGACATTTATAGTGTTTTAAAAGTTTTATACAGAAGGGACGCATTATGTTTCTGTAATTTGGGCGTCTATTAATAACACAGTCCTACCCAAAAGCACGATTGACTTCCTGATTTCCTGTTCATTAACAAAAGGCTATTCAGAGTGTACTTTTTATTTAAATCTTATTGAAATTGAGTTTGGAATGAATTGCTGATAACGTTTTATTCAGTTTGTGTTATACTAGATGGATTTATTACATCACTGGATTTATTACATCACATAAAATATATGTGTGTGTGTGTGTGTGTGTGTGTGTGTGTGTGTGTGTGTGTGTGTGTGTGTGTTATATACACACAAACTGCTCCATTCATCTTCCAATCGCTTATCCCGGTCAGGGACATGGAGAGACCTGGAGCCTATCCCAGGCATGCAGGGCACAGGGCTGTGGTCCACCATGGATGAGATGCCAGTCCTTTACAGAAGGCAATTTAGTGATGTCAGTTAGCATCACTATGTTTGGATGTACTTACTGCAGGAGGAAGCCTGCGTGACTGAGAGAGAACATACAAACTCCAGACACACACAGAGCAGGCCAGGAGGTGTGAGGTCACAGTGCTACCCAATGAGCCACTGTATACATCACATAGCTTTTTATTAAAAAAACAAACGTGTGTATAAAAACTCGTATAACACACCAGGACCCATCTGTTCCTGGGAGACCTCTGCTAGCACACGACACCCCATGTTCACTGAATGCTCTCAGTGCTGATTTGAATAGCTGATTTGTTTGGAATATGTCGTGTAGCCCTTGATCCAATACTGCTCACACTTGGCATTCATTGGAAGCTCAGCTTAGTTACACTTATGCCGAGTTAACTCCTTGGCAGCCATTTGTATATAGTATGTTATTTGTTTAACTTATATGTCTCTCTAAAGCAAAGACACCATTACTGAAGTATGGCATTCATACACGCTGACATTGATGTACTCATTGACATATACGGCCCTTTTCCATTCCCAGGAGCATGACAGACAGTACATGCACATTGGCACCATGGTGGAGTTCGCCTTTGCCTTGATGGGAAAACTCGATGTCATTAACAAACATTCCTTCAATGATTTCAAGCTCCGAGTCGGTGAGTACATCTGATATACATCTGGTTCCTCTCTAAAAACAAAACTCACCTGAAATTCTCTTCTTAAAAATCTTTCAGTTGTAAGGGGGTTTGTTTAAGTGTTTGTTCAACAAGTATTTTCTTAATATGAGTGTAAATTCAACACTATAATGTAAGTCTGTGTATCCATGTGTCACTGGATAAAATCCACACTCAGCTCTTCTCGAGACCATGTTTATACTGTCCTACTTAAAAACTAAAATGTATCCATATGATAAAAATTTTATTATAAGGTGGGAGCTCTGAGACGGACGCTTTTCAGGGAAATCTGAGTGCAGCAGGAAATGGCCAGCAGGCACTCAAATGGGTAGCCTTCCAGTCAAAAGTTGGGGCCCTTAACGGCCCCGCCACATTGGCTGCTAGATAGGGGACCTTGGTCATACTTGAAAACATGCTGTGAGCAGCTGTGCCGCTTCTCCCCTTAGGCATCAATCACGGCCCCGTGATCGCTGGGGTGATCGGAGCTCAGAAGCCACAATACGACATCTGGGGAAACACAGTGAATGTCGCCAGCCGAATGGAAAGCACCGGAGTGCTGGGAAAAATACAGGTAGCCATTGTTTATCTACTAATAAAAAATTTTCACAATTTTTTAAGGTGCGCTTTGTGATTTTTTTTTATTGTTATTATTATTGTTGTGGTTTCTTACGTTTTTGCTTTCCGTGCTTTAATATTCAAAGTTTCTGAAAAGTCTGACATAAGTATAGGCAGTTCTTTTGTGTATTGGATATTAAGATCTGTTGTTTGTGTTTCAGTGCTAATTTTACTCATGGTAGTCAATTCTAGTAGCTTCGCTGGTAATACTCTGAGCCTCTATGCCAGTGTTTCCCAACCCGGTCCTAAGGGATCCACAGACAGTCCGCGTTTTTGCTCCCTCTCAGCTCCCTGCCAGGCAGTTCATGTGTTTGCTCCCTCCCAGCTCCCTGCCAGGCAGTCCACGTTTTCACTCCCTCCCGGCTCCCTACCAGACAGTCCAAGTTTTTGCTCCCTAACAGCTCCCTGCCAGGCAGTCCACGTTTTTATTCCCTCCCAGCTCCCTGCCAGGCAGTCCACATTTTTGCTCCCTCCCAGCTCCCTGCCAGACAGTCCATGTTTTTGCTTCCTTCCAGCTCCTTACCTCCTACTGCTCTATGCAACCGCAGGGCTGTCGCAGCCTCATTAAAGCCCTGCTTCAGCAAAAGCTCATTTCTCTGAGCAGTAGTGCAGGAGTTTCGGAGTGAGGCTGAGTGCCTTTTCCCCATCTTCTCCCCACCCTAAGGTCACAGAGGAGACGAGTCGAGTCTTGCTGACCCTGGGATACATCTGCTCGTGCAGAGGGATTATCAACGTGAAGGGCAAGGGAGAGCTGAAGACCTACTTCATCCACACGGAGATGACAAGGTCCCTCTCACAGGGGAATGTCATGCCATAAACACGGTGATGGAAACTGGCCAGAATGTGGGGCGCCCGCGATCTGTAAATATCTCCGGCTCATCCTTAGATGCACGAAACCTTGGATGTATTTACATATGGTACCAGTCTTACAACATCTCATCAGCAGAGGCTACGTGTTGGGTTCAATGGGTAGAGGAGACTGATATTTTGTAAGAAAATGAATGAAAGAAAAAAAAACAAGTGTTTTGATGTTTTAATGTCCTTGTTTTGTATATGTTCATTAAAGGTTTGTATGCAATTCACCTTGTTATCTCATCTCTCAGGTTTAATTTGAAACCTGATTTTATAATGTAGAGCTGTAGTTACTGGGATAGGAGATTTGTAAATATGCTCACATGCCAGCAGGTGGTAGGGATTTGGCAAGAAGCCCACATTCGCCATCTAAAAATGAGCGGATCCAGTAAATGTATATTTAGTTACATATATTTATTAAGCAATAAAGGGACCTGGAGAAGTGCTGGGGGGGCGGTGGGGGAGGGGCTGGGGTGTTCTGGAAAGAGAGGAGCAGGCAGCAGTGGGAGCGGTGCCCCTCCTCCAGCTGGCACTTATCGTTCCTGCACAGTGTCATGTGACTCGCCGTGTGAAAAATAAAGCGGATTAGCTTCGGATGCGGATCACTGGAGCATGAGGCTGCCCCCTACGCCCTGGCAGGCGAGGCGGAGCTGTGGACATCGACGTCAAACAGACCCGAGGCTCAGAGGGAAGGTGGTTGTTTGGTGGTCTGAATGAGTGATGAATGGAGCAAGAACAGAACACTCATCTCAGGTGTCTAAATGCCCCCCCCCCTCCAAAATAAATGAATCTTGGTTGTACATGAAGGTATTCTTCTACTCGTTTGCCATTGCCAGCTTGGCTTCTCTCACATTGTGGTAGCTGCTGACATAAATAACTGTTTGAACACAACAAAAATACCCAGCGAGAAAAGAAACAGCCAATTAGTTAAAACAGTGAAACACAGCAGGAGATTTGAATTCTAGATGAGATCCATTACCAGCACATCCTCCAAATTATGTATTGTTTCACTGAGTCATTATCAAGCTAAAGTTTACAAACATTTGGTATGAAAGGTTATAAATTGTAACCAAATTTATAATTATGAATCGTAAATTGTAATTCAGTGACAAACGATTTGTATGAAGTGTTCATATGAAGTAATAAAATGTAAGTTCTTTTACCTAATCATGTACCGTGATAAAACGTACCATGACAAAACATGCAACAGTGAATTATTTCCAAATACAATTTATTTTTAAAATCTTATTTGTCATAGATGTCAGTATGAAAATAAAGGCTGCACACTTTTAAAGAATTTAATTTCATAGGTAATGGTATCACAGCATACTGAAGGAAATGATCCATTTTCAAAGCGGCGAGGCTATTTTAGTTGACTGTAGTTCCTCAGGTTTATGACACCTATTTGACGTCACAGAGCAGGGCCACACCACGGAGAATCCAGTGTTCCGGTGGTACCACGGTCCTCAGGTCAACAGCAGCAATGTAGTTCAGATCTGTCCTTACGGGTTTCTTGTAAATAGGACACGAGTACAGACGGGAATCTTTCAGACCTGGACGGAAATCAATGAAAGAAAATATTACAGTTAAAAATATAAATTATTGCTATTTTACTGGAACACTATACTAGCTTGGGAAATGTTTGTACCACGACAAAAAGAAGCTTTAGAACATTTCAGGTTCTGGGATAATGTGATTTTTGTAAAAGCCTTCAATTAGCTGAGTTTTACTGTGAGAAGAGCTTGAGGAGAAAATGAATAATAAAACATTTCTGGAAGGAAGGCAAATAAAAGCACAGGCTAACACACCGCCATGGTTTTTCAGTTGACAGTATTCATCCAGCAAGATGTGATTATTTTTGTTTGGGTCATTCAGCGTATGAGATGACAAAGTAAAATGCAATCACAAAGGATAAAAAGGCGCCGGGAAACAGACCGTTATTTTCCGCGTACATCCTGATGACGGGCATCATCTCGAACAGCACTTTGGGCTTGGAATCCACCAGTTTGCAGTTCCTGCGGTCCCATCCGGCACCCTCGAGATACAGGCCATACACATAAACGCCCTCAGCGGGCGGCTGGCTGATGTCATCTTTCATCCACTTTGTGACCTCATTGCATAAGACCATTCGGTCCAGGGCCCAGCCTTTGTTTGCGCGGGTAATTTCCTGTGTGAAGGATGAAAGCACAGGAATGACGTGAAGCACTGTTTTTTTTTCCCAGTTGGCTTTACTACACAAACACATACAACACAGATTCAGTGTGGTTCCACTGAAATTTCAAAGTGTCATGCGCTCCTTCCCAGATGGGTGTTTCACAGCCTTTAAGTTTATAGTCACTTGTCAAGGTCAGCTGCCTTTTACGTTTTTTTTCTTCAAGCTTCTAACTGATAACGGATTGAATGCAAATTCATTGTGGAGCTTCACTAATTCCTTATCAGCTGTCATAAGCACTTTAATTATATACAGTGATAGACCAACATGAATGTCAATTCTCTTTGACACAACATTGTAGCAACAAAAAAAATAATAATTATGGAAACAGAGTACATCCGTGTATTATCCAGTCGCCACACCTGTCTCATGGCAGTCAGAAATCCCTGTGGGTTAAAGAAACCCGTCATCCAGAAGCAGTTCGGGCGTCCTTCAAAAATCCAGGCCTGGAACTGACGGTTTCGCTCCAGCAGCTCAGTAAACCAGAACCCCAGAGTGCTGGAAGCCCAGGATGCCTGAGATGTAAGGCGAGAGCAGATGGGACCAGTTACTTCAACCGAGGCGGAGCACGTACCCGTAACACACGTGTTTTTCCACCAGCATGTACCTCAAGAGAAAATCAGTCTACTAAAACGTTGTCACAGGTGTTCAGACTGAATGCCGTGCAAATCAAATCATTTAGAGTCACTTAAAATAGCTTCTGCTGGAAGAAAGACAGCCCAGGGAACTATGAGCCTCAAAATGTCATGATGAGCTAATTACATCTGCATGCAAATTTGCATTTTCAAGACAGACCTCAATAGACCGCTATTCCACTGGACTTGCGACAAATTATGCTTCTTTTTAAAACAATATTTTTAATTGTGCATAAAAATAACCATCATTAACACAGCACCTCACAAACCCTTAGAAAGTTAAAAAATAAACATGAGAATGAGTGTTAAAGGCGACATCCAGAACGTGCCTTTTTCCAGCGTACTGGGATGCGGGCATCATACATGCAGTCCAGGGCATCCCGGAGGTTCTCACTCATGATGATGGTGCCGTCGATGGCCAGCTTCAAGTCTGTCAGGGTGTTCCTGACCAGCTGGATGATCCTCTGCATGCGGTCGATTTCCTGCCTCAAGAAAATGTTCATGGGCTGAAAAGGCCCCATCTTCTGCAACCTCTCCCTTACCTGGGGATGACATGCACAAAGCGGCAAGGATTATTATACGTCATTTTGCAAGTGGGTTACATGATCATGACAAAATTTAGCAGCAGCCTCTGTGACATAAGGAAGTTACATAAATTCATACATTGTTTGTACATTCATGCAGTGTTTCCAAATCCGGTCCTCAGCGACCCGCAGACAATCCACGGTCTTGCTCTCTCCCAGCTCCCAGTAGGAGATAAGGAGTTGAGGAGGAGGAGGAAAAATGAGGACTGTCTGTCAGGGAGCTGGGAGGGAGCAAAAACGTGGACTCTGTGGGTCCCTGAGGACCGGGTTGGGAAACACTGAAATATAGTCAGGGATGCACATAACTGCTATGCAAGTTCACCTTTAAGTTCACCTTTAAAAGCGATACGTGCGGCAATCGATTGCTGTAAAAGCCCAAATGCGCACTTATTTTATGTGCATTTATGCTGCTGTGACAATAAATTACACTGCATTTTAACCTTTACCTGCTAATTCATACTTTATTTGTAGTATAAAGATTAAAATGCACTCTAAATTCTTGTCATAGCAGCTCATAAAATACGTTCACATTTGCACTATTACAACAGTT
Organism: Mormyrops attenuatus; assembly: GCA_026777985.1. Taxonomy (NCBI): domain Eukaryota; kingdom Metazoa; phylum Chordata; class Actinopteri; order Osteoglossiformes; family Mormyridae; genus Mormyrops; species Mormyrops attenuatus. Next base: position 4,750,131 of record JAODKC010000137.1, read on the forward strand.
AATTCCCGCACGTATCGCTTTTAAGGGTGAATGCATACTTGCATACCAGTTACCTGCATCCCTCTATATAGTACATTTCAGTACAGAGTGGAGCACATTTCTGCACATCTTGTCAGTGTGGTCTCTCACCTCAAATGGAACATAGTCTGGTGGAAGCTTCTCCAGCATGTCGTCCGCCAGCCGCCCCACCACTGCCTCTCGGGTTTCCCCGCCCCCGCTGGAGCTGTCTTTGGGCTGGATGCTAAGAATGATGTCCAGTACATCTTTAGCTAGCTTGCTTTGGTAAGTGATGTCAGCATTGGGATGCAGCCCAAACACCTCTGGAGTGTCATAAGCAGGAAGGCCCTGAAATGTCACACGTACATGTTTAGAGAACATCGCAGCTGTAGCTTGGCCAGTAAAATAACACATATACACTTAAACAATAATTCACAGTATTAAGAGGTATTATCTGCTATCGAGATCTGATACACAGTATCAAGCCTTTGGCTGCTATGACATAATTTAATTTTGATTACAAAGTGGCACAAAACAGATTTTTTGCTTCAGATCCATTTGAGAGCAGAGTATTTTGTCAGGCCTTATTTAGAGGACTAAATGGAGTTATTGAGAGAAATATCTTGTGTGTTTGTTTCAGGATGTAAATGTAAATCTACTGTTTCAGAAAAATAGACACATTGCTGGTAACAGGCAAAAAGCAGCTGGATAATACAAGTAATTTGAATGAAGACACTGGCGTAAGTGCAAGACCCTTTATTTTTCATTGACATAAAAAAGATTATATAAGGATCATTGTAGTGAGTACATATTAGGGATGAAAGCTATTTGGACTCACATTTATTAGGTCATGAACATTTACCATTTTTGTTTTAAATATCCAGCTTCTGACACTATACTCTGTGGGAGAGGGTATGCTTGTAATGAGAAAAATCAGCTACGCGTTCTTTGATAAGCACCTTGGTGTATAATGTGATTACTTATTATTTGCAACAGGTAATTTCAATGGAATGCAAGGTGCATTGAAACCATGAAAATCCAAAAATGCACAGGGCTACATAAAACCCAATAAAAGCAAGAAAATAGCCTTACGGGTGTAATGGACCAGAAATCACGCTTATTAATACAATAAGCAGAGCTGACTGCATTTTCGAAAGACAAGAATCACGATAAGCATGTGTATTAATGGTAAATCATTCAGTGGAAACGAATTAGGGTTGGGTGGAGGTAATGGGAGTGTATATGCTACCTGGATGTACTGGAGGTACTGGTCGACATTGCTGCACTTGGGAACAGCATAGCCCTTGTAGAAAACAAAGTCTGCTCCAAACATATTCTCGTTGAACCAGACCTTGGCGAAGGTATTCAGCAGACGCTTGTCGTAGTCGTCCGTGACTCTCCCGCCGTACTGAATCTCGCCAATCATGTAGCGCACCGTATTCCAAGACACTCCCTGAAACGATGCCACAGAGCACCCAAAGACAGCATATCAGACCAGTAAAGCAACACAAACATGGAGGGAAGACACAAACAACCACACGTGGATGAGACTCTGAGACATCTACTATACGGAATACGGATAAAGAGCTTAACATCTCGATATCTCACTTTCTTCACGTCCATGTCATCCAGATGGTTCTGCACAAATTGTACGGTGGCATTGAGGTCCGCCTGGTTGAACTCGTAAGGAATGTTCCAGCCCAGAGGACCATACTTCCGTCTCTCTTGAACGGTGGAGTGCAGGAACGCCACCCCATAGAGCATGGGTCTCCACTGGATCAGGTTACTGACGTCTAGGAGATCTTGGCTGATGCCTGGCCAATGAGAGGTCACAGGTTACGTCATTGCAGTGTATATCAATTCATGATCTCAAACTTGTAAGTCCTGAAGCTCTTCATGGGCTGCACCAATCATATCCAAGCTGCCCAACAAACAGCACAGCAGACAAACCTCCATAGGTTCTCCTCAGTCCCGCCTTGAGTCCCTGGGGTGGCTCGTTGGTAAACTTGATTGACATCTGCAGCAGGGTAATAGGGAATTGTTTGTGGACCTCGGTGGTCATCCACAGGCGGAAGGACTCGTGCACAGTCTCAGATTCTGTCACCATGTCCATCAACTCGTCCATGAAGCCCAGGCCAAGGTGACAGTTTTGCAGGAGGGCCCAGCCTCCCTGTTGACCCCAAAAACAAACAAACAAACAAACAAATAAACTGAGCATAAGTAAATGTTATAACTCTGTAATTCAACTTTGTCTCAACCAAGTAGTTTTACATTAGTTAATTAACACCTAGTAATTCTTCTCAAAGCAGAAGCATGAGAGCCAAAGTTGTCATGGAGCTCTTACATTCGCCATGGTTTGCTGAAGGAGCTTGCGAGCGTGAACTTCTTGACCTTGACCCATCGATACATAGCGTGTCTCAATCTTCTGCTTCTTACCAAGGGCGATGATGGAGTCAGTGGGGTCAGAGCCCATGGACAGAAAGCAGATTAAAGGGGTACGGGGGTCTGATTCCTCCCACGTCTTTTCCAGGTCTAGGACCACACTCTCTGCATACTTCTCACCCATTGAATCCATGACGTATTTTCGAGCCTTAATAGAATCAATAAAAAATTTGCCATGAGAAGCAAAGAAGCTGCTGTTTCAGAATAAGATTCTCCTTGTCCTCTTTATATCGATGATTGCTACATTCTGTATCAAGAATGACAAATAAATTGTATACGATTATGTAAGGCGCCACCATGAAAAAATCAAGTATGTGACTGTTCTGATGATTATATGACACAAACAATCTTTAAGCAGAACGCATAAAGAAAACAGCATCGCTAGATACCTGAGCGATGGTCCTGTCTGGGCACCAAGAGCGGATGAGGAGTAGGTGTCGGAAGCAATCCAGGACCTGGTCATACGCATTAGGGATAATCTCCTCCTCTGGGGCATCCTTGTCAAACCAGGTCTTCCACTGTTTCTCATTTCGTCCAATCTATGCGGAGGTGTCAGACTCAAAGGTCAACCAGATCTCAATACACTCATTAGTTTCATTTGGAGGGTTTATCCTAAGTCAGTGGTTCCCAACCCAATCCTCAGGGACCCCAGACAGTCCTCCCTTTTGCTCCCTCCCAGCTCCCAGCCAATCAAGAACGCCAAATACCTGGTACAGGTGTTAGGAGCTGGGAGGGAGCAA
>JAODKC010000137.1:4767307-4822311 GCA_026777985.1 Mormyrops attenuatus
CGGATCCGGGTGGGCGCGCCCCCCCTTCTTTTTTTTTTTCCCCCCCCCCCCCCCCCCCCCCCTCCTGTTTCGGGGGGGGGGGGGGGGGGCGGCACTTGGTTAACCTCATGTCAGCCCACTGGAAGCCCGAGGTAGGGGAACCGGGGGAATTTATCAAATAGCGCACCACTAAGTTAGTACAGTACTAATGCAATCAGTAAAATCAGTTTTAAAAGGTGCCCATGGCGTGCATACCTTCAAAGGAAGCACCTCCTTGTTGATGGCAAAGAAGGACGCCATGGCTTTGGTCCAGGAGCAGAGGCCGGCCACGTTTCCGCACACCCGCTTCGCCGTCTCGATGTTATAGTCGCTCATTTCAAAGTAGGGCACCAGCAGTTCCACTACCTCCTCATTAATGGTGTCTTTGGGAAATTGCTGGGGGGTCAGATGCAGGGGAGCCCGTCATCATGGATCGGACACAGGCCGCGGAAGAGCCACGCGTGCAGAGAATCCCTTTCCCTGCACGACTGCCACTTTCTGTGATGTTTCATGCATTTTTTAATTTTTTTATTTCTAGCATGTGCTCAATCCCCTTAGAGGATTGAAAAGGCCTCTAGGTGTTAGAGGTGAGCACATAACACATTCTGGGCAGGGAAATAAAACACTGATCAGCGACACTGTGGTATTCAACAAAAACTGCATTTGCTACAGCGCAAAATATTAAAAAGGATTTCTAATTAATGTTCTTTAATTAGTTACATTGATTTTTTTTTTCATTTTTTCTCACTATTTTCCATCATTTTGCTGGAGATATATTATTTTCTATATCACTAAAAAAGATTTTGATGTTGTCATCGACCTGATGGATTTTCCTTTACAGCAGGGTTCTCAAACTACAGTCCTGGCGGGCCGGAGCCCTGTGTAGCTTAGTTCTTTCCCTGTTCCAACAGAAATTATTCAACTCAAGAGCTGTGTGGTAATTAGGTAAGCAGTTGAGTCAGGTGTTTTTAATGAGGGTAAACCAAAAACCGTGCAGGGCTCCGGCCCGCCAGGACTGGAGTTTGAGACCCCTGCTTTACAGGACAATGGGGGAGACCCTGGGGTCTGTCCCACGCAATACTGGGGTTGCCCCCCGGATTGGATGCTAATCTATCATAGGAGACACCAGCACACTCGCACACCATGGATAATTTAGCGTCATAAATTAGCCTTAGTGCAATTCATTGGCCTGCAGGGGTAACTGGGGTACCTGCAGGAAACCCATGCAAACTCTACTGAAATGTAGCAGCATGAAAAAGGATTCAGTGTTTACATTGGGTTCTTGATTCGCAGACCCCATTACCTGCAGGCTTCCCAGGAAGTTACCGGCCGTCATGAGTTTAAGGGACTCCTGCCAGGATGGGATGGGGCAGTTCTTCTCTGGGTCCAACTTCACAGCATTGAGCCGGCGCTGGAAGAGCAACAGCACGCAGTCCATGATGCGCATGATAAGGTGAGGCGGGCGGCCCAGGGTCCGCACTGTGGCGATGTCCGACGGCTTGATCGTCTGGCGGGGCGACACAGAGATGGTAAGGAGAGAGAGTCAGTAAGCGAGTGAGAGAAAGCCTTCGTGCTTTTCAACATTTTCCCCGTTATTTTCTTCTAAAGTGACAATATTTAGGAAAATGTATAAACATTCTTATAAATAATAAATATTTCACAGAACAGATTGCTTTCAAACCAATAGCCAACTACTGCCATTATTTATCGAGGCAGAGCAGGCCTTGACATCTTCATCTCGCATTACTATCACATTTCCTGTGTCTATCCGACTCTTACATGTCAAAGGTTCATGCCCTGCGTTAAGATAACAAGCCACCCAGAAAAAAAAGCATGATGTCACCCAGCTTCTTTTTCATTGGCCGAAGCGTTGCTAGGAGCCTCCGTTGCAAATTAGAAGCTGGTAGCAGGGTTAGAAGAGGACCTCACAGAGGGCACATTTATAAAGCGGATTTATGGCTGCCGAGTGTGAAACCTCAGCGGTCATGGCTGTGTGAGACCTCCTGCCATCACCAGTTCTATTTTTAAACCCTCCAAGGCAGCATGTAATTACACAGGAGCTACAAGCTTCAGATAGTCACAGGAACATTACATGCCCACTACACTACATCTAATTCAGCATCACAGACACCAGGAACAACCTGAGCTGCACCTGAAACTCAAAATCAAAGCTGGCAAAAAGGAGGAAATATAATTGGAGGAGGAAGAAACGCATTCCCTGTCCAACTGTGAGCAACAAAGCAGAGAAGCCGCCGTAGAAAGTTCCGGAAGCTTCCCGCGTCCCATACCTGCAGCGCGGCTTCCGCCTCCTCCAGCGCCGGCCTGGCGGCCTCAAGCTTCTCCTCCGCGATGGCCTTGTCAGCTGAGATGCTGTCCACGATGACCTGGGCTTTGTCCTTCACCTTCTGGACCTCCAGCTTCACCTTCTCCGCGGCCTGTGCCTTCACAGTCACCTCTTTCAAGACCTGAAGCCAATAAAAAAAAAAATCAGACTGAGCACATTCACATGCTCATTACCTTCAGTCTTTTCTGATTCTTGAGTTTTTGTTTTTTCGCAACATTCATTCATAAATTTCATAATTAATTTTAAAAGCCTCTAATGAGTGGTTCGTAAGAGGCTGTTGGTCAGGAGCAGCTGCTCCCTTGTGCCAGATGGTCTCATCTACATTTCTTAGCAGATCAAAGGAAAAATGCCTTTACCTTCTCAGATTACCCATCTCAATGATAACATTGGTTCATCAACAAGCCAACACAATAAAAATAAAAACTGTGTTTGAACTCAGATGGCTGCCATTGTTTTACTATAGATCCACCATGAATGTAGCATGAGCAATTTGGTGCTAAGCCTTCACCAGTGGATGTTAGCAGCGTTAACAGATACAAACCATGTCAGCCTTCTCATTGGCAACCTGAAGCTCCTTCTCCTTAACCTCCAGCTCCTTGCTTAAGACGGCTACTGACTCTGAGGCCTCCTTTAGCTTCTGGAGACCAGTGTTCATCCTGTCATGAAATTAAATTCAGTTAATATGTGTTCCGCAGAGCACAATAAAAGGTCCTCAAACAGAACCATATCAATTAGGTCAACTGTGCAACGGGTGACAACAATTCCCATTGAAACAGCATAAGAACTAATTAAGAGATAGAGTCTACCAAGTTCTAGCATATCGATTTTTATCTCATAACGTAAATAGACGGTACTGAGTTTGATGTTGACCTGTTGGCGAGGGTCTGCAGTTGGGAATGCTTCTCCTTGTAGATGCTTTTATACCCCTGAATGAAGGACAGGTAGGACTTGGGCGTGACGTGGGTCGACCGGCGGTATCTCTGGAAGTAGTCGGCACACTTCTCCGCCACGCCATCTTGGAAGGACCCCATGCAGTGCACGACCTCGGCCTTGACATCCGGCGAACAGTCGATGTTGTAGGAAGACAGGAAGTGCTCTGACACTGTGGCAAAATGGGGCATTAAGAATGATCCGATGTCTTTTACGTAAGGCATCATTATATTATATACATAACGTCTACTCCGGGTAGGATGGTGCACAGAGCCAGGAGTTATGGAGATGGAAGGAACTTTTAATTATCTGGGAGCATTTGGGAATAAGGAACAGGTGCAGTGAATGACTGAGAAACTTGGTACCCATTTCAATGTTATCAAAACCATTTCAGTGTAAATGTGTGTGGGGAGGGGAGGCAGTCCCAGCAAGGGGGGGCTGATCTTTCATCCCCCAATACCTGAATGACCCACCCTAAAAGTCATCCTGTAGCTAGCTCAATCTCTCAGTGGAACTTCCATCCAAGGTCAAAGTTTCCACCTTTGCCAAAACAGCTTCCCTATTTCTTTTGTGTAGTTTCTTGTGTCTTATCCCCTGTCCTACCCCATCAAAAATGATCCTGAAATGAAAAGCCCAATGAATCGATCCTTTCTAACCCATCCCCCGTGATTAGCGTCTGATCACTTTAAGAAAGGATGTCTCGTGATTTTCTCTTTGATATTGACTTATACTGTGTGATAGTGTCATAAAAATTCCAGAAAGAACTGTTTTACAGTCGGGGTACTGAAAGAGTCACTGTAATTAAGACCAGAAAAATGAGGAAAATGTACCTGCAATTAAAGCATCTTTAGGCCAACGGCTGAACCAGTCCATGGTGCAAGCAGATATGAGGGCCGGGAACTTCAAGGCTCGGGTTCGGAACCTCTCCCCCACTGGGGAAAAACAGAGAACCACATGGAGGTTCTGCCGGACGCGGCTCATGAAGTACTCGTAGAGGTTCTCGTTGGTGGGTGGTCGCCGTGGCGCTTCTTTTTTCATGGCGGGTATGAGGTCACTGATGATCTCGTCCATCTCATCTCGGGCAAAGAGGTTAGACACCTGGACGGTGACGGCATGAAAAACAGAAGCGCAGATCATTCCGGCAGGGAGGAAGAGAGAGTAATTAGTTCTTGGGAGCACTTTGTCAACCTGGTCTTAGATGTTAAGATTCTCAGAATAGCAACATAAATTAGGTAAATTATGCAATTAGGATTTAAGCAGAGGGAAATGATGACACTGCCTCTTGCAGTGATTGCTGGAGCCCCGCTGTGCGACGCAGTGCCCTACCTGACACTGTAAAAATAGCGGCAAGCTCATTACAGCTGCATTTAGCGGATCTCAGATGGTGTACGCCGGAACATCTGCAGTGGTCCCTGTGCCACCCCGGAACCCCAGTGCATTAAAGGACTGCAGAAAGGCACCGTGACAGCAAATTACAGCTTAGCCAAGCCCGGTGGAAGAGTATGAGATGATCTGGGTGAGCGTACTGTATGGCTGAAAGTACGGCTCCTCTCCTCCACTGCTCACAGGCAAATTAAGGAAGCGAACCTTGTCCATCATCTCGCCTGCTTTTGATTGTTTCCCTTCTACCTGAACTCTCTCAATGACACTGAGGACACGCAACTACATCCAGACGTCACCCTGTCAGTGTCTGTTTCAATTCAAGTGTAATATTCTTTATTGCACCCACTACCTTCAGTCTTATTACTTACAAGCATCAGATACTGATACATATTTTCTGCACATTATCTATGGATATTTATGATTATTGTTTAATATTTTGTCTCATACTTATGTCCCCCGTTTCATTGTCTTGGAGTCAGGCAACCAAACATTTCACTGCACACTGTACTGACTTTAACTGGTCAACTGAGTTCTGACCATCTCCACAGAGCCTAATGGTTTCATTGGCGTCAGTGCTTTGACCGGTGGAGTCACAATTCGTGACTGGAGAAGAATTTTCTGGAAAGAAGTTTCAGGCCTGTGCAGGTGTCTCGAGTTGACTTTGGGTCAAGGGTTTTATTTATCACATGCGAGATAAACAGTCTGCAGACCATAACCTGTAGTGAAACGGAAGATGGTCAACACTGCCTTATGAACAGTGACAGCGGAAAGACATTTAAGGTAGCCATATGATAATAAATACGCAGAAAAAATACTGAAAGTTATACTAAAAGTTAAGATAAAAAATGCACTGTAGAGTAAATAAGGCCTGAGATGTGCAACACAGTTCTAATAAAGTGTGACGGGCATAGATCGGATATGAATTAAAGTGTCAGTCAGGTATGAAGCAGTCTGATGGCTTGAAGGCAGAAGCTCCTTCTGAGCCTCTCAGGTGTCATTAACAGCAGAAGCGCTTACCAGACCTAAATGTATCATTTAGACCCCAGTCATATTAACACACAGAAACTGCACCGCACCACCAGGGGGTGTCGTTCAGGGCTTTACCTGTAACCTTGCCAGTACAGCAGAGAAGTTAAATAAGACGTTTGCCCTGAGATATGTGCATCGCAAGCAGAGACTGAGGCAGAGTAACATTTCTTACTGAATCTGTATTTCTAAAGTCCTTTGTTCAGCTGCTGTCTGAAAGCCTCCACTTAATTTTTTATAATCGAGAAAAATGACAGGAGCAGACATTTTGGAGGATTTATTCTGTAAAGCTTTACAAATGCAGGTTGGCACACGCTGCACATTTTAGAATGATGGAAAAGGACCTTTAAAAATAGCCCATCATTTCTTGTCTCTTAAACGTGTCCAGGTGTGTCATAAGCGAGCCCATACACAGGAACTCTCAAATGTACCTGTAGATTTTGCAAAAGGAGTCATTGGAACTAGTCATATTTTTGGGTCAACGCGTGGAAAATTCGACCTGCCTCGCTTATATGTCTCCTTGGACGAAAGGGTCCGCTAATTAAATGTAAATATTAAGGGCTGACACCTCCCGGTTGGCAGGGGCGTCGCTAAAGATGTTGGGCCCCAAGAAATCAGTCAGACTAAGTGATATCATCACCGAATGGTTCACCTTGCTCATAGTCTATGAATGTGTTTGTAAGTGTGAAGGGCCTTTGTACACTAGGATGTACCGACATCCCATTCAGGATGTACCTCTGCCTTCCACTCCACTGTGCTTCCAAGAATAGCGCCCCCCACCCCCGCCAAGGACCCTGCCCAGGACATGTGTTTTTCAACCTGGTCCTCAAGGGCCGCCTGTTAGGAGGACTGTCTGGGAGGGAGCAAAAATATGGACTGTCTGGGGGTCCCCAAGGACCGAGTTGAGAAACACTGGCTTAAACGATGGATGGGGGAGAGCAGCACTGACCTCTCCAGACGATAAAACGTTATTCATGTACTCCAGGAAGGACTCATCCTTGATTTCATTGTCAGTGAAGATGAAGCTAATCCCCTTGCCCAGCTGACCTGCTGTCCTGTAGAGCCCCTTCAAATCCTCCATCAGGTTGGAGGTGTTGTAGGACCTGGGGGAGTAGAGGTGGGCACAGAGCAGGTGGGCCAGAAATGAGAAGGGGCGTGCGGGAGCCTCGCACAGCCTTATGAGGTCACACTCGCTGTGCACATTTGTAAAAGCCCAGTGCTTTCCACATAGGGCATCTCCGCCACAGTGAAAGCAAGAAAAAGTAAAGGCATTGAAGAGGATCCACATAATCAAAGAGGTATCATATGAGTCAAGTCAGGAGACAAGTATCTGGAGTCCCATAGTCCATAGCGTACACCACAGCATTTGTTAGCAGCAGATGAATGACTGTCTTTATGTAGATTTCAGTTTGAAATTTGCAGTGCTGTCTCTCATATCACAAGCCACATGCCGAAGGCAAAAGACTCTCTGAAATACTATGGCTCATATGTGTTTCAGGTTATGTGTTTTGAAAATGGTAAAAATCCTGCCGAGTTGTACAAATGTACCACCTACTGGAACTCAACAAAATGACAATGTCCGTCGTCTCATTTTGACAAACATTCATTTCATATCAAAACTGCACTACATACCTTATTGGCTGAAAATTTCTGGCAAGTTAGGCGAAATAAGAGATCACAAATATTAATTGTGCATAATTAAAATGGATGCTTCAGATGTATTTACACTGTAAATGAATGGTAAGTCGATTTTAGCAGTTAATCACAGTGCAATTATTCTGGCCACCAACTTAACAGATATGCAGTCAGTGGAAAGCTCAGCTTCTGTTATTACAGCATGTGATAAAACCAGTTTGCACACGCTGTAACCCAAACCCTTAACAAATGTGAACCCAAAATGTTGTTCTTTCAATCATATTTGGGTAGTTGTGGTTAGGCGAGCTGACGTACCTGGTTAAAGTGATCTGGAAGGTTTTATATCCAGCAATAAATGATGCCAACCTCGTCAGGCTCTGCTTCCCAGAACCCCCCACTCCAACCAGCAGAGCGTTTCCTCTGGGGGTCCGGATGATTCGGGACACCTACCCAGAGAACAAAGATTCGTTATCACATATTATCTTAATTTAACGAAAGTCTAGCTGCACTTTGTAGGTTTCAGGCGACCAGACTTCACTTAGGTGCAACTGTTAGTTGAAATGTTTAAAGCTTTCACCAGTCTTTAGTCCTACAAGTTCTTCTTCCCCTACCTTCACCAGGTGAATCATGGCATCCCTGAAGAAGACCATGTCCATTCCAGCTCCTCGTATGCTCTCATTGTAGATGGTCAGGAACATGTTCAGGCGATCCTTCAGGCTTGGGAATGACTCGATGGGCTCGTAGACTTTGGGCATGTCGAAATCTGTGTCCTCAGGCTCCTCGCCTGTCCGTCAAAGTCATGTAATTAGACATGGGTTGGAAGATCCATCCATCCATTTAACCCTCTGGAGTCTGAGGCCTCTCAGCCACTTTTGGGGTAGTCTGACACGCCTTGACATTTTTAAATATTTCACCTATCTAAAAAACATTTATCCCAAAGTGTTACATGTGCTTTTATTCAGCACAAATTCAGCACCAATAATCTGAGACCACTTAGAATGTTATTATTCTATTTTTTGTTAAAATCAGCTTCAAACATATACTTTTCAAAAATCCAAATCTCTGTCATATCCCGCCGGCTCCAGATGGAGAAGTTCATCCGTTAAATTTGTGCCCTGAACGGTAGGAGGAAGCTAGGCACCTACAGGCACCCATTTAAGGACATGAAAACTGCACAACCCTCGGGGTGGAGTGCCGCAAGCATAATTTATGTACACTATATTCCATCTATAATGATAAAATGTGTTATTTATAATCAGTAGGATATGAAAAGAAGAGTTGACTTAATGTGTTTGTACTAGGGGTGCAATGATATTGATGAGACGAGACACGATATTGGGTTCACGAGAACGAGAGAAGGTGTTATTTTAACATTATTTTAAGGAAAACTTCAAAGAGGTAATATGTTACTGGAAAGCAGCCTTTTATTTGATAAATTTGAAAGACAAAGATTGCTAAATAATGCAGATGTTTGGTGAAATGTGTTAAATAATCACCATCATCATATGCAGGAAAGAACAGAACAAATATCTAGAACCATAAAATATTTCACCAAAAACTGAAATGACAGGCTTCTCTCCTATTTGACTTTTCAATTGAACATAAAATAGAATATAAATAAAACAACATAAATAACAAACATAAAACTTTTTAAATGTTTTCTTCACCGGTGCAGTGGATTTAAGTAAAGAGCTATGATGGTGCCGGAAATGGCTTTGCGTAGTAGCGTTAGCCGCTGTGTACGCCATTATTTTCCTACAATGCTTACAGATGGTTCGTGTTTTTTCAGTCACCCTTTTGCCGTTTATATTTTCCGCCAGGTACCCAAAATGCTGCCACACAAAAGATTTAAAAGTGTCGGGGGCATCTACTACGGTAATTTCGTCAGACACCGACATGTTTACAGCAGCTGATTTACAGCAGCTGACTTGCAGAGCCTTCGCAAGTCCGCTTTTCACTCCGACGAGAAATCTCGTCATGTTGTAATACGAGATCCCGTTGCACCCCTACTTTGTACACTACAGTTAGGGACAGGTTTGTTTTTTCTGGGGCCCCAGACAAAAAGTCACTTCAGACCACCCATCCCCCTTAGTGTAGTGACTATTTGTGGCCAACGGGGGCCCCCACACTGCACAGGCCCCATGCAAATGCATGATGTGAGTGGAGGTCAATACCTTTACTGACTGTGGTGTTAGGAACTCTCTGCACCTCATCAAATCCCCATACCTGTTGCTTCAGGTGCATCCCTCAGGAAGTCAACGAAGTAGGAATCCACTCCAAAATCAACAAAAGCCCGGTCCTCCTCTCCCAGCTCCTCCTCGACCAGCTGAGCCAGTACCTGGTCGAACCACTCCACATCCTCAGATACCGTGAAGCGGTCTGCGATCACCCTCTTGCACTCGTGCTTCCACAGTTGTAACACAACCTGTTTTGAGATGAAGAGGTTCTTCACTGTCTGCATGTACGCACAGTAGACATCATTACATAGCCATCACACACGGGATTCATAAGGGGCCCCTAAAGAGACAGGAGGGCTTACTGTGCGAGAGCAGACCACCTCCGCCACGGCATTCAGCATGCCCTGCCAAATGCGGGACAGGTCGCGCAGGTTGAAGATGTAGTGAAACTTGGCTGGAGTGGGCAGCATCTTGACCTTGGTGGCCTGCCAGAGGCGTCGGGTCAGCGGCACGAGGGCAACCACACAGAGGCGCACGTCCTCCGGGAAGCCGCGCTGGGGGCAGTAGTGTCCCGAGCCGATCACACCTGGCAAAGCAGGCGGGAGGAAGGCAATTACCGTCACGCTGCAGACAAAGTGCGGAGGCGAAGGGAACATTAAGGGAAGCGAGTCGATGCCGATCAGCAGGCGTTATGAAAGCGGGCCACACAGAGCACAAGGATTTGATGAAACCTCAGATGAGCCCGACTTCATAAGAAAAAAACAGATATTCCAGGAAAAGAGGGTTAACTTTAACAGGCACTGTAACTAACATGAAAGCCTAATACGGCAATAAGTTATCTGTGATATCCAACACTAAACATACAAGCTCTGCGTGACTAGCATATCCAATACGCAAGGATTAAAGTGTCCGGATATCTGTCAACTGAGTGCACTAAAGGTTAATAATGAGATTGATGCAGATCCAAAGGAAAAAAAAATGGGGGGGGGGATTCAGGACAGTGGCTCCGATGTCGCAAGTGCTGCGAGAGCTTATGCTCCGTTAAAAATAAATAAACAACAGCAGTTTTTAAGTCCGTTTTCTTGCTGTTAACACAGGAATGGCAATGGGAAGCTGCTCTAAATTTCCCGTATTTTGGGTCGGGATCTTGGGATTTTTCAGCCTGCTTTAAAATGAGTTTAGGCTATTAGTAAACGTAGGCTATATAAATAGTCCGTAAAGCCATAGTTTACAGGACATAGGCCCTTCGATTTGCATCACTCGCGCGCGTCAATTTGCTTTCGGTTTTGTCAGTATGGACGCGCTTCTGTTAAAGGAAGGCACAGATGTGTCGGACATCGACAAAACGAGAATAAGTGGAGATGGGCTTGGCTAAATGAAATGGGCGATAATGGCAAGCCATTTACTTCATGGTTCCTTGTTTTATTTCAACAGATTTTCTTATTTTTTTTCTGTTACACTGTTGCGCCTCATTTGAAAACATGGTTCTAGTTCAACTGCACTTGAACTTTTTTCTTATCCACTGTTGTGTATTACTAAAGCATTGTTGTGGAAATAAATTTGTACTGAAAACTTGATGTTTCATCATTTATAGCCAATTATTGACAATGGTAAAGTCTTGCCTTAGCTTGAATTATTGTTACAATTATGTAAATGTAATTCAACTAGGGGCTTAGGGGATAATGGACAACACAGCGTTGAAAATTTGCTGCATGGCCGAGTTGGTATGGGCCCGCAACACAGAGCACCTGGTTTAAAAAATAAATAAAAAATTCATTCAGACGATTTTTTTTTGCCTTAATCCATGAATACAATGGCAGTGTAGCCTGTAAACTGAAAAGCAGATTTTTCCACGGCAAAATTAACCTGGCTGGACGGCAAGAGAGTAAGAAGAATGCCTGGTAATAAGATCACAGAGATAACAAGAAATAATCTGGGTATCCAACTGACCAAATATCTTATCGATGGAGGCGTTTGAGGGCAGGGAGCAGTTGAATATGGAAAATTGCCGCTTGAGTCTCTGGGGGATGTCGTTACGGCCACCGCCCGGGTGGATCATGGCCGCCAGAAACTGGATGTCCACGATGCTGGTGAACTCCCCAGGCTTTTCCAGGTTGTAGAACCCATTCTGTTCCATCAGCTGCCGCACAATTTCATTCGTTACCTGGACAGGAAGGAGCCAATGACATCGAAGTGTCCAATTTTAAAGATAATGGATCAAAGTGCTCATAGAGGAAACTATGTGTCCTATCTTCTAGATGTTTTTGAAAGCCACACAAAAAGCTAGCTTTTACAGCTTTTAGTCCCTATCTCGAAATGCCATGATAAACCTCAAGAGGGCACATTAATCTGTCCTTCCATTTTGGCTGCCGATCCAGCGGACTCACGTACCTGGTCTCCCCATTCGTTGATGACTGGCATGTTAACATCATCTATAAAGATTGTCATCTTCTTTCCTGCCGGGGGTCCGTACGTCGCTCCCATTCTCTTGTCGACATAACTCTCCACGGTGCGCTAGAAAAAGCCAGCTTTGAATTACATGCCATTGAAGAGCAAATTTCCAAAATTCACTCAGTCCATTTTACGTTGTTTTTCCGATGAAACAGCTAATGACTTAAAGTCAGGCCTTCTCATCATATGCTATAGTATTAGAAACCAAGACTCACTCAATCCTCATGTAATCTAATAAAGAACTTTCATTTAATCACCACAACATGGTAAATCCATAGACATTTTCTTGAAGAAGAATCACATAGACTGAGTGAGTTTTGGAAATGTGATCTTCAGTTAACTGTACTATTCTAGTACCAAATTACAGTATGCTTGATGAAAGCAATTATTAAAAAAAAAACAATCACACATCATGTGGCACAACTACTAATCAGTAATTTTCAGCAGTAAGCCTGTTATTGCATCACATAAAAAGCTGTCAACTATGAACTATTAGTAAATATTAGTCAGTAGTCAAACACAGAAATATGCAGTAAAAACAATAATAAACAGAATATGCAATTGGAAGAAACATTCTGAATAATTTAGAGAAAAGCTTTTGAGGTTTCTGAAGATACCTGAAACATGAGAGGGGTTGTGGCGGAGGAGAAGTTGACACTCTTAGCCGCGTGGCTCTCAGGGTCATACTTTGACATGAATCCCTTGATGATGACTGTCTTAGCGGTTCCTTGCTCTCCAATCAGCAACACTGCCTGGGGACCCGGTTAAAAAAGGATTATTATTAAGAAGCTTTGAAAAGTTCCCAAACAGCTTTGAATTATTTAGACCCTGTTATTCTAGCAGTGTTGTGATCCAGTGTCTCTGTAATGGAAAGGTAAGTTCCCCTGACTGTTTTGAAGTAGTTCTTTGAGTAAACATACATGTCTTCTGCAATGAATTTTGCAATTAATTTTAGCCAGTTTACTACATTATCAGCCTAGGTAGACGGTTGATGAATAAAAATAATAAACATTTTTATTTCGTACATATCAGTTTACATCGTTCATTGCTTAGGATGGCTCCCACCTTGCCTTGCTTGGCGATGGTTTGGATAAGAAAATCAGTTCTGATGTTGTCCACATTGGGCACCAGAATGGACCCATATTCTGGGGTGTTGTCAGTGGGGTAGATATACTCCTCCACTCTAGTGTCCCAGTGAACCCATTCACCTGGAAACCATACAGAACGGGGTTTCAAATCAATAAAAAAACATGCAGCACAGTGGTACGCCAAGAAAACAAGTTTACACAGTTTTCACTCTTCAAAAAAGAAATATCTTCACTCCTAATATATTAATTTTGTTGACATAAAGAACTGCTAAATGTGTTTTTCACTTTCATCATCTAGAATACTCGCATTACAGGGATATGACAGGATGCGAATATTCCCATTAGGCTTCGGCTCAGAAATGCTGACCGCTCTGGTTAACGTAGTAGTCGAACATGTTGTGGTCGCTCTCTGCAGCGATGGCCGGCAGGTCCAGCCGGATGCTTCCGTGGTTCCGGAGCCAGCCCTCCATCTTCCTGCGGTCCTCCAGCTCCAAGGGGGCGCCAACGCTCCACATCAGTGAAAAGACATACAGCCGCTCCATGTGTTCACAACTCACCTCCCCGCACTGCTCCTAAAACGTGAACCAGCCCTGTGAAGTAACCTGCAATGCCCTTCCGGTCAATGCCGTACCACTGCTACCATAACACGCTGCCAAAAAATACACAATACCCAGCTGGCTTTGTTTGTACAACCCTACCTAACTAACATTGTAAATGTAGGCACAAACAATTTTCATGGACAAAACCCAATATAATCAAGAGAGCAGAAAACACTAATTTCCCAAGTATTACTTTAAAACTACAGAGAACTCCTCTATTAGGAAAATAGCAGCCTTTTTAGCAGAGCCAAAAACCTCTCACCATTATTATCCCGGCCTCAAAGATAGTCTGTTTACATTGAATTAGTGATTTAGTTAATGTGGCCAAATTACGCAGCCCTCCTGATAGAAGCTAGATGCATAAAGAAAATCACAGGCAACGTGAAGTGGGACAATAACATCTCCGCCGCATTGGTCTGCGGTTCGTTTGAGCGCCATGGAGTGTGGTTAGCACGTTTGTTACCGCGGAGAATAAATACACTGGACATGCCCATCTGTTTAGCCCCGTCCAGTAATTATAAAAACATGGCCCCACAGTAACAATGCCCCCCTGCTGCTTGACTGCTTGTCAGCTACACAGCTCTCTGTGATTCATCAAGAGGCTTGTTTTTTGGGGGGGGGAACAGTGAAGTATTTTTCATGCTTCTCAAAAAAAAAAGATTTAAAAAAAATCAAAAACAATGGACCATTGTGAAAGTATTTATCTACCTGTCAATGGTCCACTCGACGGAGGAAACAAGGACCAATTTAGTCCATGTATTTTTGGAAATACTAGTGAAGTATTGGGTGAGGGGCTCAAATGGAGCTTTGAGTAATTAGGGCAGAGCATTGTGGGCACAGAGCTGCAGAGTCGTACCTTAGGAGGAATGAGGCCCTGCAGCATGTTTATGCTCTGCATGATCACGAAAGCCTCCAGCATCTCCATCTTGTACTCCAAGTACTGTGTGGTGAAGCGGTACAGCTCAGCAAAGGAGGATGAGTACAGCTCCCTCAGCACCTCAGCATCCTGGGGGGAGCGTTTCTTCAGCCATCCCTGGGAGGAGCCACAAACCACAGCACCTCGTTATTTAAGGCTGTGCCCTTTGTCTCTTTCCTTGCTGCAGCACAATGTTTCCCCACCTGGTCCTCGTGGACCCCCAAACAGTGCACATTTTTGCTCCCTCCCAGACAGTACACATTTTTGCTCCCACCTAGACAGTGGGTGGAGTGGTGGCTCTGAGGCTAGCGATCTGTGCTAGCAGCTAGAAGATTGCTGGTTCAAATCCCGTGAATGCCCAAAGTAATTCTACTCCATTGGGCCATTGAG
Organism: Mormyrops attenuatus; assembly: GCA_026777985.1. NCBI lineage: Eukaryota > Metazoa > Chordata > Actinopteri > Osteoglossiformes > Mormyridae > Mormyrops > Mormyrops attenuatus. The sequence continues at coordinate 4,782,265 of JAODKC010000137.1, forward strand.
CAAGGCCCTTAACCTGCAATTGCTTTGTCCTGGGTATGATGTTAATCTACATCCAACCCTATAAGAAGGTCCTCTAACTTACAGGGAAAACTTGGGGGTTGGTGGTAGGATTGGCACTCTAGCCACTGGAAACAAACTCACACTGGTCGCCGTGGACTGGGTTGGGAAACGCTGCTCAGGAATAAATGCTGTCCTACCTGCTTCTCTGTTTTCCTCTTTGAATATGACCCCACTTTCTTGCATTATCCAGTTTGTTATCCACGATACGAGAATTAGGAGCCAGTTTATCCATTTGGCCCATTCAGGAAAAGCCACAGCTAAACTGCCGTCCTAGTAAGTGCTCCAGTGCAACATTCTTTAGCATCAACCGGGAGCCTCAAGGGAGGAAATTATTAACTATATAACATAAAAACACTGACAGTAGCATGCATTCCAACACATGTGAAAATAATCATGAATTCATAGGGTGGCACAAAACTTGTTGACGTGGTTGGGGAGGGGGGGCATCAGTTTGGCCGTTTCCATTAGATGTGATCAGAATGTAGTTTGTTTTTGGAAATTAAGTAACCCCTCCCCCAAAGCCCCAGCCTTCTGCAGCCCAGCGGAATTCTGGGGCTGTTAAACCCTATATTATGCAAATTACCTCTAGAATTGGGCTCCAGTTCAGCACGGAGGAGCTCATGAACACCATCCCATTGCGGGACACCGTCGCGGGGGACGCATTGTCGATGTTATGTGGCTCAAAGACAATCTTGCAATTGGGAGCCATGGGGATGCGGTCCCCGTTAGCCAGGGTGAGCGTCTTGTTGTCATCCAGGACAGAGTTGAGGTTCTCAATCCAGATGGCATCAACTGGCCCGTCCAAGACGATCCAAATGTGTTCACCTGCAGGAGGTCCACATGGCTTATTTAGTAATGATCGTCAGAAAACATTTCAGAACATCGATCGGCTATCATTCTTCTTCTTAGAAATCCAAGAGAAGGGCATCTAAACCAGCAGACCTTTAGTGGCCATGACAGCCTCTGGAAACAGGATAGGGCAAATTCCTGGAAAGAGCTTGAAGGAACCTTTCAGACAGTGACATTTACTAAAACTGAATTACAAATTAAAAGACAAGATGCAATTCATTGACCCTATGGGAAAATTCTGAAAAACATATTGCATTGGCCAGGAATCGAACCCAGGCCTCCGGGATGGAATGACTTAAAGTAGAAATATCTTACTCTTAAAAATATCCGTCACACAAAAATGTATCTATTAAATATTGATGTAAAAATGTAGTACTTTACCAACGTATTGTCTACATTTAGAATTTATACCCAATTGACGTTAAAAACATGGATACGCAACGTGGTATTTCAGACAGGTAAAACTGTGACCTTTCTTGGCCCTTAAGGTCTTTCTCCACAGGGTGGAAAAAATGCCGTCGGTCCAGTCGTTGGTGGCGACATCCAGGCGGCCAAACATCTGAGGAGCAGTTATTGCTTTCGGGTTCATCCGCATCTCCCTGTGCGGCTCACCACAGTCTGCGTGCACAAACACACATACAAGCAAAACATGGAAGGCCTCCATGGTAGCTGGTTGCAACCCTGTATGTGTTTCAATCCTCTGATTCTGTCCCGTTCATTTGACACCTGGTTACCGTGGTAATGCACTCAGTTTTTTAGATACATACCAAATGGGGAATAAAGTCCTGCTCCACACATTTCATTATTATTTGGCCAGTTAGCGAATAAAGTACCCCATAATGTGTCTGTGTAATCCCGGCCACACTAAATTAGAAGGATAACAAAATGAGAAATGGGAGAGGTTTTGTGTTTATGGTGTAATGGGCTTGTAACCTGTCATCGCCTTCATTAAGGTGTGAATGCATGTGGTTTTGCCCGCTCCACTTGGACCCAGGGCCATCATTCCATGGCGAACTCTTTGCGTCTCAAACAACTGGATGACCTTCAGTTTCCAAGGAGGATGGCTAATCAGCCCAGCTTCAGCAACCTTTGACGAAGAGAGCAATAGATTTGCAATGGTCAGCCAGTATCATGTCAGAATATATTCTTACATTGGGTGGCGTGTATTTCCTGAGGATCTGTAATTCATATGTTAAGGGGGACCCCCACCTGTTTGTCAATAGCTGTCTCCAGGCTGGGATAGCCTGCTTTGTCTAGTTGAATTCCAGGGAAGAGGTCCTCAATCAAGCTCAAAAACAGAGGCTCATCTTCATCAATCTGTCAGAGACACAGACAGTATGCACCGGCGTAAACATTCACTCTGGAATTCCACAAGGAGATGCCTTATTAAATATGCGTGATTATATCAGATGGACACTGAAAATTTCTGATTAGCCCATGAAATAAATTTCCTGCTAAAAACAAACAAGGGGGAAGATTCTGAAAATACAATGTGATAAAACTCAACAGCGATACATTTTAACAGCATTTTACTGAAATGATATTAGAATAAATTATATAAACCAAAAATATTCTACTCACTAGCTTTGACAAGTTCATGTCCCTTAAGACTCTCATGACAATGGTGGATTCTGTGTCGGATGGATTGGCGCGTTTCGCTGCCCCAAGCGTGCGCAGAACTGATAAAATATTTCGGAGTCCGAAGTCGTAGTGCACCTACAAGCAACAGGTGATACAACACAATCCACGAAATGTAACGCACGCTTTATAAGTCCAACCTACAATTTAGCATTTCGCTAACGTCGGTCACCTGTTTGGAAAGTTGCTCTTCACACAATTTATAGAGGGTGAAGAATTTCCTGGCCAGTTCGACGTTGTCAATGAAGCCGCAGCTTGCCAGCTTCACACGAATGATGATTTGACGGTCAGGAACCATCATAGCAACTGAACGGAAGTTGATCTTCAAATTCTCTGGGAGCTCCTGGCGACCCGCATATCCCGGATTCTAAAGGTGTCAGAAAAGTTGCAAAACCAGAATTAAAAACATGATCGATATGCTTATTATCCATGCTGCACAACTGAATGCTTTAAGTAACCGTGTAAATAAAATTAATTTCTAACAATTAGTGGCAAAAGCTATGAACCTGCAAAGTCATTAATAGGATAGAAAGTCCCATATTTTTTTTTAACTCAAACTGCAAAATGTAAATGCTTTATGTGTTGTTACAAACCAGACAGCTACTTTAAAACCAGAATAAAGAGCGTGACAGTATGTGTTATGGACCACAGCAAAGGCATAACACTTAAAAGGCTTCCTCATAAAGGTAGCCAGGGGGGGTGCATTACAACCCTGAAGGGGCTTTGAGTTTGCTGCTCAGGCAGAAAACCCCCCAGGGAGGTGGAGATTTATTCTCCGTGGAAGACGGCAGCAGTGGCTGATGAAACACCTTTATTTATAAAAGTAAAATAAAGGAGCTAGGATGGCTGAAATTATAGCTTAAAAAGTGAGAAAATATAGATTTAACAATATAAATTTAATATAATCAGTGTTCAGTGAATATTATCAGTGTTCACAGTCACATACTGTGACTCTTCATGCTCAACTGGTTGGTAGAAACAAAATCTTGGTCTGGATTTGTAGCTTCTGGACCTGAAATGCCCAACACTGAATATAACAGAAATTTTACAACAAAAATAGTTTTACTGTATGTGATTTGCATGATATGACAGGATGGTATGATATGTAAATAAAGAAACCCTTTGATGATGTATACATTTTTTCCCTTGTTTTAAATCTCCATGAAATTACTCTGATAGTAATTTCTGAAGACAAACCATCGTAAGGAAGATTCCAAACTCTGGGTTCATCTCCACGCTGTCGCCGTCGGTGAAGATGAACGTCTTCCTCCGCTCCTTCTTGCACGTTAACACGATGGCTATCTGCTGAGCGGCCACTGACAGGACGGGGAGATCTATGCGGTTGAACTCATCGAAGCAGCCCCAGGAGCCCGACTGAGCGAGACCTGCCCCAAAGGAGGAAGAAAATCAGCAACCGTCGAAACAGACGACAGGTATAACTGATGTTCAGACTCATAGCTGATTACCAGTGTCTGTCAACACATTAGGCAACATAGGCGGCTGCCCGCGGCACCATGTTCTGAGGGAGCACCTACTTAGCAAACTGCCCCCAGAAACAAAGTGAAGCTGGACAGTAAAGTTTGCCTTGAACCAGCAGTGAAGCTTGCCTAAGACTCCACAAGGGCTATAGCCAGTAACGGTTTGAGCTATAACTGCAGAAATGGCTCTTCCAAACAGGAGCATTTTTTAAATGCAAAATCCACTCCAAGTTATGAATCGAAATCTTCACTTGTACCTTTAAATATTCTGCCCAGTCCCCTGAAGTCCATCTGGTCGGAGCAGTTGAAGACCACCACGTACTTCCCCAGGCAGCGGCCCATGTCCTTGGTGGTCTCTGTCTTCCCGGTGCCCGCGGGCCCAGCCGGAGCCCCCCCCATACTCATCCCGAGCGCCTGGGCCAGTGTGATGTAGCACCTGGCAGAAACACACAAAGCGGGGGAACTGCCTACCCACTGCAGCAACAGCTAAATCGACAGCTTCCAATCACAGTGCCACAGAGGTGACATGTGACCACAAATCACTCCAATGTGCCCAACAATAACTAAAGTGTAACGCAGCATTCATAGACACAACTAAATAGATCTCGGACAATAGTACTTAATATTGACGTAATTCAGCAGAATGTCATAATGGAGCTCAGCCTTGTAGTTATGAATAGCAACATAATTTCGAACGAAAGAAATGGCTCATTGGTAACAGGCTCAGGTCATTATGAAACAGTCATGCTTCTGTTTTCCATAAAGGAATTAATTTAACCAAATACTATGTGAGATGTCGCACTACAAATGCACTTTGATATCCATCCATCGCTATAACTGCTTAATTCAAACTGGGGGCATGGGGGGGACTGGAGCCTATCCTGGGAAAAATGGGTGGAGGCAGGAACCAATCCTGGACAGTTGCCAACACACTGCAGGGCCCACACACTCATGGGGCCAACTTAGAGTCGCCAATCAACCTATCCTGCACACTTTTGGACTGTGGGAGGAAACGAAAGCCCCCAGTCGAAACCCATGTGAAGATGGGGAGGGCGTGCGAACTCCACACAGAAAGGACCTACGCCCAGCTCAGGGACCAAACCCAGGGCCTTCTTGCTGTGAGGCAGCATTAGCCACTGCTGCCCCACTTGGATATATAACAAGCTTTATACTTCCATCCCATATACTGTACCCAACTTCCAACCGCAAATGTAGTATAGCATTGCGGAGCCCATTACAAATATATTTGTATATAAAAATCACTAACGATGAGTTTCATATTATTATAAGTTGCAAAAGAAACTGCAGTAACTGAACTCTTGTTCTGTACTTTTGTGTATATCTGTGTGTATATATATATATATATATATGCCATAATGTTACAGACTAACCTTTTTATTAATTATAAATGTTGCTTATTGATTATACAGTACCAGTCCAAAGTTTGGATACACCTACCCATAGAAAGGTTTATTTGCACTATTCATTTTAGAATAAAGACATCAAAAATATAAAATAACATATACTGATTATGCACTGACCAAAAAAGTATTAAACAAAAAAAAATGCAGCAGCTCTGTGGCTTGGCTTAGGACTCAGAAGGTTGTTAGCTCAAATCCCTGAGTCAGCAGAGTGAACACACCACTGACACCTGAGCAAAGCCCTTAACCCCAATTGCCCCAGGGACTGACTGACCCTACTGTCTCCTCTACACCAGTTCCATGAAGTGGCCCCCTGGGATGCTTTTCCAGCTGTCCTGAAGGAGGTCCCACCTATATGCTGAACTCTCATTGGCTGCTTTTCCTTCACTCTCTGATCAAACTCCTCCTAAACCATTTCTACTGTGTTTAGGTCGGGTGGCCGGGTCATGTGATGCGACATTCTCCTTTGTAGGTGGCATGGCATGTCCAATCCTTTGGCTGGTACTGTAAATATCACAAGCTAAGATGTTTATTCAGTTGCGCAATGATAAAAAAAAACCCTTGATTCTTCATCCATACTGGGAGCAGGGCATCTGCTGTTGAGATTAACGGTTTTTACCGGTCGGTCAGCGGGGTGATGACCAGTCGGTCCGTGCAGCCGAGGAACTCGTTCTGGTAGATGAAGGCCACGTCTGTGATGTTAATGAGCATCTTCTCAGTGTCTTCGCTGAAGTAGAAGCGACATTGCTTCAGCCATTCGAAGTCGGCTGCACTCTTTATGTGTAACCGGCACTGAGGAGACAAGAGAGCTGATGGGGATGGGGAAATGGCCCAGTCTTCACTTTTACCAGAGGTGAATAGTTCAGGTCCAGAACGTAAAAATTCAAGATTTTGTTTCAACCGACCAGTTGAATATAAAGAGTCACAATCACAGAGTACTCAACTGGTTGGGTGAAACAAAATCTTGGTCTGGATTTGTACTTTCTGGACCCAAACTATCCACCTCTGACCTTTAACAAAATAACATATTGTATCTACACCCAGCACCCCACCCTGTTAGGCACAGCCAGAAAAGGCTGATTTTTGCCTCCTGAATCACTTAAGGTGTAAACAGACAATGCGATCAAAGATAACTTTCTGCACACACTGTTGTAGCGAGCTGTTATTTTTGCACTTGTGGCCTTCCTGTTAGCTGTAACGAGTCTGACTGTTCTCCTCTGACCTCCCTCATTAACTTGGTGTTTTGGCACAAAGAAAAGTTACTGACTAGATGACTTTTGTTCACAGCATTTTGTTCATCATTCTCTTTAAATTCCAGACTGTTTCTGATGTTGATGCTACACAATATTTAAAAATCTCTTAACTACTCTAAGGATCAGCTGAACAGCTCCTGAACCTCCTGTCTCTGTTCTGATCTGCATGCATTCAGGAGCAGCCATTGCTTGGCAGAGTAGGTCTATCTAATAAAACAGTCAACTGAGTTCATATACATCTATATACAATTTGCCATATACACAGCACATAGTTGTATATGCTTTGTATACAATATATGTGTGTAATATCAATTTCAGCAGTTCTTACTGTAACATCAAAGCTTAAGGAACGCTACATTTTCGCACTGTGTGCTTTCAGTTCGTGCCCTGAATCCTTGTTCTGTATTCGTGTTGCAAATGCCTCCCAGCTTGCATATTATAAGTAGTTTATTCTGTATTACGCATTTTTATATTCTTATATTTTATTCTGTTGGCTATCAACACTTAATGTTTTAAGATGCACCAACAAATATTTCCACCAGCATGAACCACATTACAATAAACATAAAGTTCTATTCTATTCTATTCTATTCTATTCTATTCTGACTAGCTAGCAGGATGACAGGAAGTTATTCAGATTTAAGGGCTCACCAGCTCATCGAATATGTCCCTCTGATGCACGTGGATGGTGATGAGGGTTTCATATTTTGTGCGTTCCACGCTTCCCAGGTCCTTGGTGGTCATGTCTATTAGGGTGTTTAGAAGCTCCAGAAAGAGCTGGTTGGTCTTGGCCATGATTTTACGGTCGTACCGTGCGTTTGTTAAGGCTTCCTCTGCGTCTCTAGTCCAGATCATTTGAATTCCTAGCAGACCAACCTAAACAAATAAATGTGGGTGATTCTTATGCATTATCATTAATTTTAATTAATATTTCCATCCATCCATCCATCCATCCATACATTCATCCTCCAATCACAATGACAGCTGAACAGGGTCATGGAGATTAATACATTACTTAACATTTAAGTAATGTTGCTTAATACTTAACATTTAAATTATAAAGCGGCACCACCGAATAATATTATATGTAACTATATGTTATACATATTATGTGTAATGCCTGATTGTCAGCTGTGTTCAGGTAATTATGTCAGACAGATAATGTTACAATTTATTGATCACTAGTTAAGATTATTGACTGTTTGTCAGACATGCAGACCACTCTGTATATTTGCTGTGTAGACCTCAGCTACCTGAGCAGGAAAGGCGTTCAGGAAGTCAATGAGCTGGAAGCCAGACTCCTGAATGGCCAGTGCAGCCTGGCGAATGACCAGGTGCAGGGACCTCTGGGATTCCTTGAGGAGAGCATTAAGCCACACCTCCACATTGCCCTCTGCTGTGATTGGCCGGTCCAGTTCCACCGTCTCTCCTTCCCGGGATGAAATGGCCAAGATCCTATCATATATCTACCAGGAAGACAACGTCATTCTTTACACTTAGACACAAGCATTCCTCTCCCCATATACTTTTTCTAGAAACAATATACATTCTCTAAAGGAACTGAGACGTGTCTCAGTCTGGCCTGATTTAACTGTAGCCCAAATAACAATGGTCTCCATTTTTTACCTTGTCATGGAAGCGAACCGACTTGATATTGTCAAAGACGTTAAGCAAATGAGCTTGGATGGTGTGCGAGTCCGAGGCCTGGCCAAGGATCTCCAGAAGGGCCGGATCTGACACAAAGAAGAACCGTGGGAAAAGGAGCCTCTTCTTCTCCAGATACCTTCAAGGAACCATCACAAAGCAAGTGCAGATGCACCATAACATAACAACAACAGAGACTCAGACACAGCTATACGCATGCTAATGATATAACCCAACCCAGTCCTGGGGGACCCCCAGATGGCCCACATTTTTGCTCCATCCCAGCTCCCTGCCAGACAGTCAACATTTTTGCTCCATCTGGGAGGTGGGAGGAAGCAAAAACATGGACTGCTGGGGGGGCCCTGAGGACCGGGACCAAACACTGATATAACCTAAAACAATGACAGAAAGTGGGGCAGATTGATGCACTGAGGCTCACCCAGTGAGAGACTTCTGACACATCTCCAGCTGTTCCAGTAGATGTGGGAGAAGCTGACCCATGGTCTCATCCCCCACACAGCACTGTACTACATTGGGCATCTCATGGGCCCGGGTCATTATCTTCACCCATGACTTGTCTATGTTGGAAAATCGCTTGGCTTCCTGTAGGTTGAACACCACATGGACATTTATCTTGTGTGGTTTCATCATGAGTTACTGTACAGTTCAAATTTTTCAGTAGTGAAAAGCATGACATGCAGTGTTATGCATACAGGTGCATTTTTGGACATACTTCTGGATCTGTCTACATTCGCCTTCTTTCAGTAGTGGTCATTTATTTGAAAAATCCAATATAAAAGTAACCTTCATTTCAGCATAAGCAGCAGTTTTGTTAAAGTTTGCTCATTTGCACGCTGCATCTGGTTGTCTCACAAACATCTTTATTTCTATTTCAATCTGCATTTTATTTTTGTTCTATTTATTATTTTTTGTATTTTTGTCTTGATCATATGCAGAGGTGGATAATTGGAGTCCAGAAAGTAAAAGTCCAGACCAAGATTTTGTTTCAACCAACCAGTTAAGCGTAAAGAGTCACAGTCACATTGCACTCAAATGGTTGGTTGAAACAAAATCCTGGACTGGATTTTTACTTGCTGAACCTGAACTACACACCTCTGATTGTATATTTAATTGTATTCTTTATGCTACTACCTGCACAACAAACTCCTTGCTAAATAAAACATTTCAGCTTTAACTTTATTTATTTAATGAATGAAATATTTTAAAAACAGGCAATTCTGCCTTACCTTGGGGAGCTGTTTAGCTATGTCCCCACCCACAAATACAGCCTCCAGGTAGATCCAAAGGTTCTGCACTGTCATCCAGTTCTCAATAATGTCAGTGGCATTGGACAGGTTTTGAACCCATTTCTGAATCTGTGCCTTAAATGGAGTGTTGTACCTGGGGCGATGCAGCATGCATTGCAGAGAGCGTCATTAAAATGATGACAAAGGAGGAGAAACATTCAAATAAAGGTACGAAACCTGGTTTGCTCATCACCTGTTGCTCATGAGGGACCCAAGCATCATCAGGCTGTCCTCCATGTTAGCGATGACCTCAGAGGTGCTATCTCCTCGGAGCAACAACTCTCCGCGTGTCTTAAAGTTTGCAAAGGTGAAGGTCTTGTTGTCCCACTCTGCAATCACCTGCTTCAGCTTTTGTTCAATATCCCGCTCTTTGACTGCACTGATGCAGATATCCTGTCAGGCAAGAACACATGACATAATACGTCTCTCTGAAAATCAGCTCTGAATTTTCTTGTTCTCTCATAGATATTGGAGATCTTTACCGAAATTGGCTACATTTACCTCAATTTCTTCTTTACATTTCAAAAGTGGTGCGTTCATGATATTCCGTAGCTTGAACGATTCATTCTCCACTTCGAAATGATGCCCTGTCACCTCAGTTATCCTCTTCCAATGACGTGTCATCATGGCTCTGTTGGCCATGAGCTCGAGCAAAGGACAGCATTCGCTGAACTCCTCGATGGTTTTTTTCAAATCCAAGAAAGCCTGCCACTCCTTCAGGGCACGGGGCAGCTTGCGGCATCTGCACGACAGTGAGTAAGCCTTCACTTTTCATCTTTGGTCCTGATGTCTCAGTCTGTTACTTCTCAATTCTCCCCAAACATATTGACTCAGTAAATATGTTGAAAAAAAATAATCAAACTCAGACAGACAGACAGACAGACAGACAGATAGATAGATAGAAAGATAGATAGATGATAGATAGATAGATGACTTTATTTACCACAACACAACCACAGACAGTGAAAAACACATTTAGACTGTAATAAACACTAACAAGCAATAATAAACAATAAACAATGACGGTGTAAAGAATAAAAGAGAAGAGAAAGTATTACATGGAATTCCATAGCAAATAAATAGAAATAACTTGTATGCTGTACAGTGAATGAATGGCTGTGTACTGTATGTGAAATGTGCCAAAGCATTTCAGATAATAATAGCATAGAGAATTTATGGTGCTTCATGACGTCCCTAACAAACTGTCGAGAAACAGTAAAACCCAGACACAACTGCTCTCCCACGTACCGAGCCTGGAAGTCTAGCAGCTCATTGTTGATCCTCTCGATGTTGACGTCAGCCCACAGAATGTCATGGTAGCTGTTAACGGTGTCGATGACGTTGTTGTAGAGGCTGTAGAGCTTCTGCAGGAGAGTGAGCTGCTTCCTGATGTCCAGGAGCTGAGGATGTTGAGTGAGAGGCAAGCCGAAAAGCTCCTCGCCCCCGGTGTACGTGACGTACTTACGGTACAGGTTGTCAAAACGGTTCTGTGATAATGTAGAAGCATCATATTGGTTTATTAGGCAATAATACTACCAGTAAAATTACCATGAAGACTTCCTTTTCATTCATTTAATTTATATTTTTATGAAGCCAGAAACATTGTTCAGGGTACATAACTTTCAAATCGCTGTCTTTTATTCATTTTGATTATTATAATTCACACTCCATTTTAAGGAATTCACTTGAGTCACACACACCTGAAACATGATCAGCCTATCGCTGGCGTCTTGTGGGGCGAGCCCAGCGACCATCGGCCCATCCTGTAAGTTTTCGAAGTAGCTATCGGTTACTTTTACTATTTAAATATAACGTTATGTTATTACATGTCTTAAACCGCTGTAAAAATCAGCATAATTAATGAAAACCATGGAGAAGTGATACCTACCTTCTCATAGTCCTGGTAGAAGTGGGTGCAGTCCTCAATGAATATCTCCATGTTGCTGAGAAGCTCACCCCTGAACTTAGGCTGCAGAGCGACCAGCTCATTCTGCACTTCTGCGCTACGAGCCAACAGCTTCTCCCAGGTGTATCGCAGCGTGTCCACCTTCTCCGCCTCCTCCTTGGCCACCAGCAGCTCATACTTATGCAGCATGGCATAGGACTCCTAGGAAGCAGAGAATATCAACAGCACTGGAGTCAAAGCGCCAGAATGTTGTGCAGTGAAGGTGATGATACACGGGGCAACTTTTTGAGTAATGTTGCTGAGCAACTACCAACCTGGTGCGAAAAACAGCAACTCATCTGGACCTCAACTCAAGTTGCCCACTGCCAATTTACAGTTTTTCAAACAGAAATTTGTTGCCCAATATCAATGGGAAAGTACCCGAACAACACTGGCCAGCAACATTGCCCAAAATGTTGCACTGTGTATCATCACCCTGGGAGACCTGTAAGTTCATATAATAATAACATCACTTTACTATCCCTTGTGGGGAAATTTTCTTTTTGCCAATCCCATCTTGCTCTCCATGAAAAACATGGTGAGAGCAAGCTTGGCAGCGAAGGGCATCAGCACCCATGTAGCTGGGGGTTTGGGGCCCACAGAAATGGGACTCAAACCGGTGACCTTCCCATCACGGGCACAGAGGCGTAGGCAGCTGAGCCGCACACTACTGCACATACCAGTGTGTGTCCCAAATCCACAGAAAGTAAAAGATAACTTATAAATATTAAAAAAAGATTGACATTGGAATAGCTGTTGCTACTGTACAAGAGACCTTAAAATGGATAATAAGTAATAAAAAATTCTGTCAAATTCAAGCTTTTGATGCCATTTTTAAGGATCTGGGCAGATTACGGCTTTTTCAATGGCAGGACTAGCAAATAGTTCAAACGTCTCCAGCATTCTTACCTCAATGGGACCAACTTGGAAGTCAACAGTGACCTGATGCTCCCTGATTTCCTTCAGGGACCCCATAGCGATCCTTATATCATCCAAGTCCTTGATCTGTCGGTTCAGCTTCTTCCCAGCTTCTTCCACAAAGGTAAAGATATGTTCCATCTCAGTCCTGTACTTACAGTTGCAGTGGCGTCCATAGTCCACCATCCAGGCCTTAGTCTCTGCAGTAAGGGCCATCTTCAGGTCGGCTAACAAGAGACAACAAACCCAACAGATCACGTCACACAAATTTGTAACAGTGGCAGTGTCATTACCATTGAATATTATACATAGCACTATCAGAGATGCAATATGGAGTCTTTTTACTGAAATTAAACTCTCAAGCCCCCTTCCCTGTCTTACTAGACAGATCTCCGCAGACGCTGTTGTAGATACCTGTGAAGAGAGCCAGGGCTCCGACAGTGATAAATTCACGTTCAGAGTTGATGTCCTGCTCCAGTCCTTTGTAGTACAAGATCTGAGACTCAAACTCTGACAGCAGCGGGTTGCCCTGGCTAAATTTCAGGATGGTGTCTTCGCGGTCCTGCTTCCAAATATGGTGGTACCGGCCAAAGTGCTGCAGGGCACTCGTCACATCCTGAGGAACAGGCGATGGAGTTTTATGACATTATAACTTAAAGCAGTGTTTCCCATTCCGGTCCTCGGGGACACGCAGACAGTCCACAGATTGATCTAACAATTTAGTCTGGCAATCCTCAACATTATTTAACATTGAAAAAGTCTCCTTATTTTAATCTCAGCTTTGTTTACAGGGTTGGAGCCCCATGTGTTACCTTCTTGGTGTAGTTGATGGAGGTACTCAGAACAGACACCAGTTTGACAATCTCCTTGTTTTCTGAGACACTCTTGTAGTAGTTCTTGGCTTGAAATGGCGCAGCTTGGTTCACAGAGGCAGAACTATCTGACATATTGCCATCTATAGGGGGGAATGATTTAGGTCAGTTACATGCCTTTCTAACTTTATTCCACATATAAAGCCTACGGAACATTGCCCAGCCCCTATTTCTAAACGGATCATGTTGATGTTTATATTTTGGTACAGTCAAGGCAGAATATACAGAAAGTTTAAGGGAAAACTAAACATGCTAAGTTTCATTTGGATTCATCTAGCTCAAAAGAGGAAAGGCAAATTCACCCTTACACTGTAAGGAAAGCTTTATTCCTGCTTATTCACTCATATTTATAATTTAATATTAAGCAGCCCCTTCTGAGCACACAGCCTCAGTGGTGATGAAAGTCAGAGGTGTGCTGAGCAAACTTTGTAATGATCTTATTTGCAACTCCGCCGGGGTCCCAGGCACACTGTAGTGCTACAGTTAGAGTCTGACTTCTGTGACGCACCATTGAGGCTTCTGTGGGCGGCACCTCCATCTTCAGGGTCAGTGCCGCCGTCCTGCCTGAGAGCTGCCAGCCGTCTTTCACTCATCTTCCTCTGTGTAAGCGAGGAGAAGTTTTTATTATCGCTGCCATCGTTCGGCCTCATCTGTGTCGTTACGATTTTCTACCCAAACAACACATTTTCTGTTGCTATTTGTGATAAGAAAAACTTGTGAATTGTGTGAAAGTAAAAAAAATCTGTTCAAGAAACAAATTGGTTTTTCATTAAATGACTTTTAATGTGCCTTTAAATGCTTAAAATAACCTCCAATTGGTATTTGGATGTACTTAGCATATACACAATTAAACTATGAATCGTATAAATAAATGAAAACTAGATGTGTGAATTACATGGGTGAAAGTTTTTCATGTTTGTAATACATCTTCTTGAATCTATATCTGCTGTAGTCTCCCAGATATTTCTCTTAAATGTCACGTTTTAAGTAAATTCCATTTTTAATGTCTATTACCTTTGGCCATGAACATCTTTTTCATGCGCAGCACTCACTCATAACACAGTAACACATCGTCCCTTGCATATCCACTCCTAACTCCACTGACCATCACCCGCGGCAGAGTAACAATAGGCTCCCTAGTGTATCCACTCCTTACTCCACTGACGGTCACCCGTGGCAGAGTAACAATAGGCTCCCTTGCATATCCACTCCTTACTCCACTGACCATCACCAGTGGCAGAGTAACGATAGGCTCTCTTGCATATCCGCTCCTTACTTCACTGACTGTCACCTGTGACAGTGTAACGCTAGGCTACCTTGGACATATGCTCCTTACTCCACTGACCATGACCTGTAACAGAATAATGCTAGGTTACCTTGCATATCCGCTCCTTACTCCACTGACCATCACTCGTGATGGAGTAACGCTAACCTACCTTGCATATCCGCTCCTTACTCCACTGACCATGACCTGAAACGGAGCAGCTCTAAGCTACTTTGCATATCCGCTCCTTACTCTACTGACCATCACCCATGACACTAGGCTACCTTGGAAATCCGCTCCTTGCTCCACTGGCCAACGCCCTTGCTAACGCAGACCACGCAGTCCACAGCCCGGTTCAGGGCTTGCTGGATCTCGTCTAGTGGCGGTACAATCGCAATATTAGGGATCGCCAGGCACACGCTGGCCTTGAAGATAGGCTGCTGGCTGCTGGTCCTCAGCCGCTCTCTGGAGTCACCTTCAGCTGTAGGGACAAGAAGGGTGAGGCACAGGACGAGAGTCAGAGGAGTCAGGAAGTGCCAGCAAAGGAAAGTATATTATAGTTTGGCACCTACCAATCCAACCATCCATCTACCATAACCACTTACCAAGATTTGAGAAAATACATGGAAACACAACAAGAACATGCAAACTCCTACACTTTCTTAGAATATATAAGGTATAATACAAACAATCCAGACAGCTCAGTATCATCTGCAGGGCTACAGGGAGATTAATAACTGATACTCCTACGGCAGAATTACATACATAAATACGCATTTATTCATTTGACACTTGCACTACCACCTGTCACTTTTCCGGTCACTATTTATGGTTATTTATTTACGTTTAACATATTGCCTCTTTATACTTGTGTCTTCTGTGTCTTGTAGTTAGGCAGCCAAGCATCTCACTGCACATTGCACTGAGTTCAACTGCGTATGTGACAAATAAAACTTTAATTTGATTTGGTTACCCTCCCTAGCTTAAGGCCTACCGAAAACGCCCACGAGTGGCACCCGTCCTGCGGGGCTCCTCACCCGCGAAGTGTAGTGTGGAGGAGGTGTGGATGCGTCTCCGGAGCTGTTCCAACGTGTTGCGGGTCAGCCGGAGGAGGGCATCCACGTTGCGGTGGTTGAAGTGGGACAGCAGGTCCCGGCCTTCCGCCTCCATGGCCGCCTTCAGGTCCTTCTTCCTCCGCTTTTTCACTGGGGGAGAGGGTCCGGAGCTGGTCGTCATGGTGTTACCGGACAGGAGCCTGCCGTCGGCTCTGCCGTCCACCCCTCCTGATGTGAGTCACCAAAAGGCACCAACTTATCAAACATAATCTCCAAAGGAAACGAATGTAGGATGTGCCACTTTCCTTTAAATACTCCATTCTTAACACCTATATATGCATATATTTTGCCACAGGAATTCTGTATCTTACACTGTATTTTTAACAGTATCTTATGTCCTCGTCTCAATATGTCATGTTTAAATTTGTTTCTTATTTATATTTTACTTATTACTGTTTCTTGCACTACAACCCTCAAGATGGATCATACAGCCAGACATCCCACCTTAGGGACGCAGGCAGTCCCCAGGTTAGTCTGTCTTTAAATTGATTTTATAGGTAACTCAGAAAACTAATAATGCAGTACATAATAGTAATTATACTGTAATAACAAAAAGTAACTACATATATTACTGTACCGTACCTCAACGGCTAAAGCTGCAAATGTTTGCACGAGTGTTATAATGTAATGTGTGCATTCATTATTACGAACCATTTTATTTAACCTGAATTGTTTAATAAATCATGCTTTATGGCAGTCCATTCGTAAGTTTAAAGCGCTTTGGGGAGACTCTGTTGTGAAAGGCGCTATATAAAATTGAATTGAATTGAATTGAATTGAATTGAAGTTTGAGTTCTCTACCCAGGGACCATCTGTATTGGTTTCAGGGAGGTGCATGGGGGTTGCTGGCTAGGCTTGGCCGGTACTACTCTACCACGGTACAGCACCGTATTTTTGTTCTAAATTACCATCCAACCCCTGCTTGGCAAATTTAATTGGGTCAATACCGGAACAGAGTTTTTAAAATGTTGTCAAAATACCATATGCCGTGGTATAATGTCTGGACGGTATGACAGCATTAAAATGATAGAACGAGAAATTTCCAGGACATTGCGCATCATTTGTGGGTGTCAGGAAGCTACTGTCAATTTTTGGGAGACTTCCAGAACTTCTGGGAGACATGGGATGTCGGTATAACTGAAGATGAATAAAGGAACTTTGACTTTGCCGTGACTTTGACAAAGTTTAATAAACATACTATAATTAGTATATCTCCTTTTGAAACAACAAGCTTGATTTATCGGATATTTATCAACATCGACTGGTTACCGTCGCTGTCTTCATGGTCGATTCTGCTCACACTTCTGCTCTCATCCAGAAACGCCTCCCCCTCCTTCTTGTCCGGCTTGAACTCCAGCAACATGTTGATCAGCTCATTAGCTGCTTCCTCCACTAATGAGCTTTTAGTGTGCAAACTCTGGGCCCCCTTGATGCAGAGCTCCTGCGAAATTAATCAGAGATGGTTGACGTGTGCCCCGGGTGCATGCTGCTATTGGATTCTGGCTGGTTTTTGCGGAACGCTCATTTTCAGATTCGTCCCAGGAAGTGACATCAAAATTAAAAATGGGTACGGTCTGCATTAATTGCTGCCCATGTGGCTGTGGAGACCAGGACTAGGGACCGCTGAAGACCCTGCTGAATCAGACCAATTAAAAAAACATACAGACATACATAGATTTACTGAGCCGCCTTCTTACCCGTGTCATCTGGACAAACTCATCGCAGGTCAAAGGCCCATCCTCAGGCAGCACACATAGCACAGCTGCACTCATCTCCTG
Source organism: Mormyrops attenuatus (assembly GCA_026777985.1). Classification (NCBI taxonomy): domain Eukaryota; kingdom Metazoa; phylum Chordata; class Actinopteri; order Osteoglossiformes; family Mormyridae; genus Mormyrops; species Mormyrops attenuatus. The sequence continues at coordinate 4,799,807 of JAODKC010000137.1, forward strand.
CAGGGCAGCGTTGATGCGGAATTCCACCAGGTCGTTCACCTTGTCTACCAGCAGCTCCAAGTCGGCTATGAGCGTACGCATAACATCAACATTTCATGCATGGTGTAAAGACCCAAAGTCCCGCACTCATAATACTCCTCCAAAATTTGCCCAACTGCTGCAATTTTTTGGAGATGTCGATGGCTCCAGCCTCAGGTTTCCTTGCTTACCGAGGGCAGCCATTACACGGTCGAGGTACTTCTCGATATTCATGGACGTCCAGTTGAGAGAGGTTAGACCTGGGAGGATGGCTTCATCAACCTTGGCCACATGAGGCGTGGCCAGCTGCTCGAACACGCTTTGGATCTTCGCCCTCACCCGGGTGTTTTCAGCCAGCATCAGCTGTCAATGGACAAAAATCTCAATGTCTCAGCAGCTAACTGCACAGTTAGCACCACAGAAAAACCTAAAATTATTATTTTATGTTCATTTATCTGCCAAAAAAACTACCAGGTCACTACAATATGGTAAAATGTATTTTTACGAATGCGTTTTAAGTGCTCAGTTTGTAGACAGCGCTTGAACAAAACTGTGTTTTTTCCCATTCTTATCTTCCTGAGTCAGAATTGCTGAAATAAACTAAAAAAACATGAGAAGTTTGCTAATATTGACCTCTTTTTTACAGTTATTACCTCCACTGACATTCTTTGTCCCTAGACTGCAAGGTGTGAATGGGGCATTTTCTAGTGCTAATTGTTGCAATGTTTGCCCAATTTAGCTTGTTTTGTGGATAAAGAATGATAATGGATTTTGATCACTGGACCCTTATGGTGGTACAGACAGCGAGGTCATATGTGACATAGGTTGGTGCTTTTCTATACATGTTAATTATAAAAATTATACAATTTTATTATTTGTATGTTGTTTCTATCAGAAGATTATTTAAAACAAATATCAATTTTTATATTTTTATAATGTTGACATGTTAAAACGTTTTTTTCTTCGAATCAACAGAGTTTTAGCATGCTAGCTGTGAAAAGAGCAACTTCTGAGTCACCAGAAGGGCAGTGCTAAAGAAGGATGAAATTAGTTTAAAAGGATGCAGAAAGTTCAGTTTGTTCTTGGTGTTCAAGCATGAGGTATTCAATAAAAGTTTGTAGTTACAGTTACAGTTATTTATGACTTGACTTTTATGTATGCATGAATACACTGGGTCACTAAATAAAATTACTATGTAAAAGCATTTCCCTATGTATACAAGGGTCCAAACCTTCATCCTGTTAACAGTAGCAGTGTTAATCACCATTCAAACCACATATTTGCATGGGACCTCTGAGGTTTGGGGGCCCCCTGTTGGCCACAAGCAGTCATTACACTAGGGGCAGTGGGGGGCCCGAAAGTGACTTTTTGAGTGGAGCCCCAGAAACAACAAACCCACCCCTGCTTGTTCACAACGTGAACTGAACAGCTCTATAACAATCTGAGAGTTCTCAAGACATACAGTCTTGGGTCATTTTACACTCCAAAAATAATTACAACATTAGGAACTCTAATGTAATGACTAATTTAGTTATGGCAATAAAGTCAGAGTCTCAGAGTATTTAATGTGTGTTGATTGAATAAAATGAACCCACAGAGGCCTTTACTTGGCAAACGCTTCTCAGAGCACTGCGACATCAGACAATTGATACCTGGAGCTGATTGTAGTTCTGCTTGAGGACCTGCTGTTTCTGCTGTATGACGGCCGCAAAGGGAGGAATCTCCAGGCCCATCTTGGTCATGCAGTCTGTCTCCCGGATCTGAGTCAGGATCTGGGGGTCAAAGTTGACGAACAGCTGGCCGGTCTCTGGAGATCTCACCAGCAGGGAGGCCTGGAGACCTGCTTTGGCCACTTCGATCTGTGGACAGAGATGTTCCTGAGATCCTTGCCACCTCATGCTCTCAGATCTTCATCTTATGACTGTAAGCTGCCAGCTATTAAATGACAATCTCCTTATAAACATGCAACACCAGAGGTCTCAAGCTACTGGCCCCATGAGTCTTCTGTGGCCAGTTTACGTGTCTTTAAGTCATTATCTAATCTGGCCCACAGGTCAAGCTTCCCTTTTCCGCTTTATAATTTTTCATTTAAGTGATTAACATAAACTTCATATACATTAGTGGGATATAGCCATTATATTGTTTTGTCCACTCTCATTCAATGGCAGACCTGCAACAAAAAGGAGCTTGGGAATTTGCAGTCAGGGGGCCCAACATCAAGGGGTGGGGGGCTCCGTAGCCTTAGTATATTTTGCGGGTGACTGGGGTGGGGGGCGGTCACCCTTGGTACATTTTTTCCACCAACTGGCCCTCAGTACACTGCCGCACTGGAAAATTTCCCAGAATTCCCAATGGCCAGTCCGCACCCGCTCTCGTTTCTCTTTTGGCTTATAAAAAGCTAAAGTGCCCCCCTTCAAAGGAGATGTCCTAGCTTGTGGCCTCCAGGTAATTCGAGTTGGAGACCCCTGAAGTAGTATATTAAGTTTGATTTTACGGAATATTACATTTTATTATTATGAAAAAACTGTTTAATAAATCTGACAGCAAATGTACAGCAATAATAATAATAATAATAATGTACTTCTATAAAAATAAGTAGAATATGCAGTGAAGTCTCACCCCGTTTTACCAAATTCTTTATTTAACAAGAATAAAAAAAACACCTTACATTTATGTAATCCTTATGCAGTGATTTTTTTTTTATTTCTTATAACAGGATCTTGAGTACAATAAATGAATCCAAAAAGCTAAACTGAACAGAAGCCAAAGCAGGAGTAGTGGAGTCCCACCTGTCTGAACCAGGCTTGGTGGTAGAGAACCTCAAACTCCAGCAGAACCTGCGCCAACCTGTTGTAGTTGCGGATGATGAGTTTGGCCTGGGCGGTGGCCAGCACCCCGCGCTGCTGCTGGAAGACCTCCATGGGGTCCTGGATGCGGCGGTAAAGCTGACGGGCCCACAGGACTCTGCCCGCGATGGGGGGCAGGTCACGGCCGATGGGGGGCTCATTCTTCTGTTTGTTATAAATCCTTGAGACCATCTCAATGTCCCGCCCATAGTTCTGAAGGATCTTCTGATACTTCTCATCAATTCCTAAACCTGGGATTCCAAGCCTGAAGAGACAAGTGGTTGACAAAAAAGGTACAAGATATTTTCTAATATTCTAAGGAAATGTTAGGTGAGACTGCAGGCTCTAGAATGTCTCAGATTTTAGTCGCCTCATTTCAAATTTTTGTTCTTTATACCTTTCAAAATTCTTTAAGATATTCAGTGCTCTTTCGGTGTTCTGTATTTTATCAAATGTGTTTTCCATAAAGGTCTTCAGCTGAGTCTGTAGAAATACAGGCATTAAGAAACACAATAAGCATTACATATATGAACAACATTTGATCAGATTTTTACTACAGACTTAGAACTTACATGCAGTTCACTGGTTTCTTTACAAAACTCTTCATAGTCCTGCTCAAAGTCAGTTCTTCTCTGATCCAGGAAACTGTATTTTTTATTCTTCATTCCTGAAACAATACTCTGAAATCCAAACAACATGGTTATAATCCCGTGGCTACGTTTCTCATTCTTCTCTATCCTACTACTATAACGGGTTTTCCAACCTGGTCCTTGGGGATCTACAGACAGTCCACATTTTTTGCTCCCTCCCAGCTTTCTGCCAGACAGTCCACATTTTTGCTTTCTCCCAGCTTTCTGCCAGACAGTCCACATTTTTGCTCCCTCCCAGCATTCTGCCAGACAGTCCACATTTTTGCTCCCTCCCAGCTTTCCAACATACAGTCCACATTTTTACTCAGAGCAAACACTTGGACTGTCTGCAGGTCCCTGAGGACCAAATTGGGAAACACTGTACTATAAGATCGATAGCTTCCTACTGATATTCAATATGTTCACCTTGAATATCACATATAAATCAATAGAATGTTGAAATCAATAGGATGTAGATGTTTATGAGTAATAATCATCTGTACTGTTCTAAAGTACAGGTCTTTATGTAGGTGTTACAATGACAGCCCAGGAACAAATCCCAACTTATAAGTAACTAGTTCTAAGGTTACCCATAGTCATTTTAAATGTGTTTATTAATTACATCAAGAATCAAATTATTAAATGCTACAAGCAGAGTCCAAAAAAATTCTTGAATTTTTTAAACCTTTAAATATTTCATTTGAACAACCAGAAAAAAATAATAAGTGATAGGATCTGGTTGGTAGTGGAGAATGCAAATAAGTTTCTTAAAATGTAAAGCCTGTTGGATAGGATGTCTGCGTATCAGCATGCAGCTGACGGATTATGTGCAGTACAATGGGCTCGAAAATAGAAAACTGTAACTTTAGATCCGCACATTCAAAGAGGTTTGAGATCTGCTTCACTAGAACTTTTTTTGTGGATAACTTTTGAGGTTCTAAAAATATGGCTTTATATTAACTCCTACAGCCAACTCCTGACTTCCTGTGTGTCCAATGTGACTTTTGTTCCTCTGCTTACACTGGGATTAAATAGGCTAACACAGCTCCACATCCCAAAGCAGCCCTAAATTACAGAACAGCTTATTCAACACCAGCAAACTTTTTTCTGCTCAAAAAAACCCTAATATGTCATGTCCAAAATCTTAAGAGTTAACTTGTATGATATATAACTGCAAATTCTTATAGTTTGGAGCTCATATAGTTTTGACTAGTGAGACATTATATAATATTTTTTTTAAGTGGTTTACCCCCTATTCCAGCCAGGCTGTACCCAGTGTTGTGGCCTGCGCTGCCTTCCCCCTCCCCCAGCCATGAATCTGTCCAGGGTAAGCAGTTAGAAGTTGGACACATGGATGAACAGATAAATGGATTAATGAGTGGGTGGATGGAAGGTGGAAAGCGCAGTCGGCCTTGTCTCACTGATTATTAAGGGCATTTCATTAAAATCGACACTAAAGTTTAAATTACCTCCCATTTTTGCTGCATTTCTGTCGTCTGTCCAGTAATGGAAGCAAAGAGAACAGAAAAACATGAAAACGCTTGGAGGGCAAATTAACATCCGGCCACCGAGCTGAAACATGAGCCCGCAGCCACATCCGCAGCGGCAGCCTGAGTTTCGGCTGAAGTCCCGGGCTCTCGTCACATTTACAAAAATGCCTGTTTGCTTTCCTCTCTTGCTCGCTTTTTCTGTAACTGACAGGGTGCCACTGGCCGGGCCTTTTTAAACGTTTGATGCTTCAGATTGATCGTCAAGCCGGACATCCAGAGAGGCGTCCTTTTCTTTTCTTAAACATTCACCTGAAACCTCGTCGCCATGGTCTCCAAGCCCTCGATCTTGGAGTCCTGCAGGGCAGAATATGTCGTGATCGTCCGGAACATGGTGAGGATCTTGTTGAGGCGTCTTTGGAAAGTGTCAAACTTTCCGAAGATGTACATCTCGCTGAAGTCAAACTGACGTTCTGATGGACTCTCTTCCAGCTTTTGCTTAGTTTCATGAAAGCATTTCTGATACTCCTATTGGAAACAATGGAAAACATAATAATTTTGTTATTCAAATGTTGCTCTTAAACTACCTCAGTGTTTAATGTGTTGCGTGTACATTTAACATTGGATGAAGACTTAGCACTAACCCAACCAGCAGGCAATGGTACATATTTATCTAGTATTGTTCAGCATATTTAAATTCTGCAACATTATGGCTTGACTAATGGCTTTATGTCATATTCCTGATACTGTTCATATGTCTCAAAAACCAGAAGATACTGAGATGTTCAGGTTACATTTAGATAACAACCTGGTGTTCTCATCCAGTGATTTACACGTAACATGACCATGTCACCACATGAAGACAGGTTACGTAAAAGGATTAAATGGGTCATAGTGGAAGAAACCCAAAGGACACCCTTACAATGCATTTTTGTTTGATCTTCATGTAGCAAACATTTATTTGAATGTTTTAATAGAAAGCTCTATAAAAAATTTAAAATGGTCCTATACTTTCACATGTCCATGCACTCCTGACCATCCACACCTTTGAGTAACAGACCATCTAATAATGCCAAAAAAAAACTCCTCAGATCCCAAACCGGAAAATTCCAGTCATGTTGATAATACCTCATTTAAACGGATGGCAGCTTTCAGTTTCTCGGCCACAGCGTTCTGGTCCTGATCCCAAATAGTGGCGGTGCCGTTATTCGTGATGTAGGCTTTGCACGCCGTTATCATTTGGTTCGTCACCTATGGAAAAACCATAAACCATCATTTTTAAATGGATTTACAGTATTTCCAGGGGAGTGGGGGGTACATTAAACAGATATGGGGCACTTACTTTCACAAACAACGAGGTGATCTTCTCTGAAGTATTGTAATAGCAGGAAATACTGTGTATCATCCGGATGGCATTGATGAGGCCAGGAATCGCATCTACCATTGAGACCTTTTCAATCAAAACATAAAAAAAAAAAAATAAATACAGTAATTGGACTGAATGTTGAACAGGTGGCCAGGTGACGGACACCTCCAGGGTTGGGGGTTCAAATACCACCTGTGTTGTGCTTTGCAGAGTTACAACTTTCGGTAACACTTTTCTTGAGGAGGCACAAGTAACAGAGTAACACAGTTATTACTTAAGTACAAATCATGAACAAATATAGTAACAGAGTGAAATACAGGAACCATTATGACGTTATGCATTTAAAAATCCATGCGCCCTGTAATGTGCCTCATACTGCTGCAGGCCCAGCCATGATCCAGACCAAAATAACTACAGATGCTCCTCTACTTACAAACTTTCAACTTACGAACTTTCAGACATACGAACGAAGAGGACCGTAAGTCCAAATTGTGTTCATTGAGCTCCCGTTTCCTGTCCGCAACATAATTTTTTTTTCTGAGCGCTAATTCCGCCTAGTGCGACTTCTGGCCGCTATTCCCGCCGCGCAGCAGCGTAGCATGCGTACTCTCAGCATCCTAGTTCTTAGTACTTGCGTAAACCCTTAAAATGATGTTGAATAGCGACTTAGGAACATTTCAAGTTGCAAACGGCCGTTCGGAACATATCTCATTCGTAAGTAGAGGAGCATCTGTACTTAGAAGATGGATAGCTAAACAGATATTTGTACAAACAGAAATTTTGGCGGCTGCGATGGGCCCCTACGAGCTTTCCAGTTTTATTTTTTTTATAATAGAATATGATACCCAAGAAACTAGGGCAATTGGATGGACACCTTGTCACACGTACCGGGTCACTATTATACAGGGGGTCACAGAACTTCTCCAGGGTGTAGAGATATTTCACGTTGTCTTTGGCTTCGTTGGCTGCGTCAGTGATTCTGCAGTCCAGCTCTCTCCATGACTACAGGTAAGAGGTCAGTTAAATAATAAGTTGGCACCATTTACAGTCCAAACTGCAGGAAGTGTAAAATACAATAAAATATGTTGCATGCATTAAAGAAAACACAGAGAAATTAAATGTGGATTAAAATAAGAGACAAGATCTTCAGGATGTTTCCTCACTTTGATCATTTTGGACTTGGCAACCACCAGTACACCAACCAATGCCTTCACGTCGGGGCTCTTCAGCTGTTCCAGGAGATAGTTAAATCGAGACATGCGTTTCTTCCAGTGGTCCAGCTCAGCACGTGGACCCAGGTCATCCGCTTCTTTCCTCAGCTGGTCGCTCTCCGCCAACACCTGGAAGCACCAACCAGAACTGTCACTGGGCCCAGTCTGGGATTCACCCACAAGGATGTCCTGGAGACAGTTGTACCTGCTCAATCTGCTTGATCCACACTTTCATACAGGCTTCAATTTTCTCCAGGGCTTCTGTACTATTGGCCACAGCTGTGTAGTCAGATGGTCCTTTGAGTGTCTTCAAGTCATATGAGCCACATGGTTTTAGACTGACCTAAAGGACAATATTTCACAGTGGTCCGAAAAATTCTGGAAATTTGCATTCAAAGTTCAGATAAATAGGCAAATGGTATTCAAAGTCTAATTAAGAACATAAGAACATAAGAAATTTACAAACGAGAGGAGGCCATTCGGCCCATCAAGCTCGTTTGGGGAGAACCTAACTATTATCTAGCTCAGATTTAAAAGAACCCAGGGTTTTAGCTTGCGCTACACTAGCAGGAATTTCACAGTATGATTAAAGAACTCCTCACAAATGTGACCAGGGTTAGTGGTAGGAAGATGGACGTATGTATGTATGTATGTATGGATGGATGGATGGATGGATGGATGGATGGAGAACACAAAGAACCACACTTGTTCTCCAAGTTTAATGGACCTTGATGGCTCAGTACCTTTCTTCTCTATGTATATTAAAATATTTAACTATATGACGAAATTCCCTGCGGGACATAACCAGCAGTTTTATCTTTATATTTTATGCATATGATTGTTGTTGACCTCTCTACAGTAAAGGTGGTGCTTCTACTTCCTGTTTACATTATACAAATGTCAATCAGAAAATGATACTCAGCGAGAACACAAATGTTGTATATAAACAATATAGTAAGTTCCAGTTGGTTCCAGCTGCGATCCTCAACAATTAACAAACAGTCCATCCCTCAGCAGTTCTTCAGTAATTCATCGTGGAAGTATGAAGATCACCTTCTCCATAAGGCTCTCCTGGGCTCCACCAAGTACAGCCACAAAGTTATCCAAGGAACTGAGGAAGTCCTGGCGGACAGACAGGGTCTGGGGGCTAGCCAGTTCCCCCCATCCATGATCCATCTTCCTCATGGCAGGAATGAATATCTCTGACAGTAGCTGCTCCACACTCTTCAGCAAACCCATCTCTGTGGTGTCTAGCATGTTGAAGTTGACTTCCTGTAGGACAAGACAAGACAAGTTGGAACTTTTTTGTTTTTTTGATCATTAAGAAAAATAGATTTACTACTTTCAGATCTAAACATCTGAAAACATAAAGAATAATTATATGGAATTTCAAAAAACACAAAATTCACAGAGATGGTTCCGTTCTCTGAAATGATATGAAATGTGAAACATAAATCTGACATAGGAGACTGCGGATTCGTCTTGTCAGGAGACCGCATAATCACACGCGAACTAGACATGCATGTGTAATCATGCCTCATTGACACTGACAACACGAAGAACAAGGAGAACACGTGTTCTGCCAGATGGTAATGGACAAGCTAACTGTGAAATGATGCCGGAGAAGCATTACCGGTGTTCTGTCGAGTTGAGCTACTTTGTCGAGTTAGGCTACCGTAGTGATAATCGATAGCCCTAACCCTAACCCTTACCCTAACCCTAACCTTAACCCTAACCCCAAAAACCTCCCTAAAACCCTAACCCCCAAAATACCCCTAAAACCCTAACCCCAACCCCCTAAAACCTAACCCTAATCCGAAGACGGTGGAACTGCACATGCGCAGAAAGGCTCGATAGCGCTTCTCGATAGGTAGCTCAACTCGTCAGAACACCGGCAACATTTAGGTAGCGGTACAGTAGCTCTGAACCAATCAGAGCACAGATGACTACTATTGAGATGACTGAGCATTAACAAAACAAACTCAAAGGGATTATATATATTTATCATTGATTGGAAAAAATGCAATAATGTACATTTAAACAGCAATTTATTTTGCCAATAATATGGTTAACAAATGAAGTTCATTTAAAATTGAAAAATCAAGAATTTAACACAAGTTGTTTCTTCCCATACTGAACACAGTGTGCATGTGTTGGCACACTGTAATCAAGAAGGTTTGATCTGAGTCTTACCCTGTGCACGTTCTCTGAGGTGACCGCTTTCGACATGTTTGTCCTTGTAAAAAACACACAGACCCCACTCAGCGTTACATCCCGGCCATCCGTCACGAACACTTTAGGCTTCCTGTTTCTGACGAGGGACGAAGCTGCCGCTGTCGGGAACAAAGAATGGCTCTGTGCTCCAAACTAAACTAGGAAACATTTCAGGCTCTGAGCTAAAAAAAAATACGCCTCTCCTCTTTATCAGCAAAGAGATGACGAAGCCAAAGCTTTTCAGGACTTTGTGCAAAAGCAAAATGTGATTCATGTCCTGCATTTATTACCTGCTTCTGGTGTTTCCACGTCTTGATAGTAGAAGATGATGTGAGGCAGCCCTCCAGCAGCAAAAAAACGCTCCATTCGCTCAATCTGAAAAAAGTTACAATAAATTTCACTGCAGCAAAGTAGGTAGCCATACATGGTCATAATCAAAGTTTGAAAAACAAATATCAGCAACGGAGACAAATTTATTCCAAACCAATAACATTTCAAGGGCATAGCTTCAGATCAGTTTGATAATTTCCTACACATTTAAGGTTCCAATATTCATACTTTATAATGCACAGTTAACTTCCATACTGTATAATATGCAGATATTGTATATTGTGCAGTTAATTTCCATACTGTATAATCCACAGTTAACTTCCACACCCTATAATGCACAATTAATTTTCATGTTGCATGAAGCACAGTTCACTTCCATACCATGTAATGCACAGTTAACTTCCATACTGTATAATATGCAGATACTGTATATTGTGCAGTTAATTTCCATACTGTATAATGCGCAGTTAACTTCCATACTGTATAATCCACAGTTAACTTCCACACCCTATAATGCACAATTAATTTTCATGTTGCATGATGCACAGTTAACTTCCATACCATGTAATGCACAGTTAACTTCCATACTGTATAATATGCAGATACTGTATATTGTGCAGTTAATTTCCATACTGTATAATGCGCAGTTAACTTCCATACTGTATAATCCACAGTTAACTTCCACACCCTATAATGCACAATTAATTTTCATGTTGCATGATGCACAGTTAACTTCCATACCATGTAATGCACAGTTAACTTCCATTAGCAATTTAGTGTGCAGTACGCTAACGGAAGGTTCACCTGAGTGCCCTCCAGAATGGCATCCTCCACGTCCGCCTTCTCCAGCCCAACACAGGAGGCCACGATGCTGAGCACGTAGTCGTGTCTGCCATCTAGCTGGGCGCGTTTCATTTCCCGTTCCTCCTTCAGCTTTTGCTGCAGGAACCCATAGATGCAAGACGATTATACATTTTTCCAACACAGCCTCAAAATGTGCCTTTAATGAGAAGGATCCGCCATTCCATCACTTCCCATAAGTCATTCAGCCTCCCCTTATAGCTACGACAATTTCTCAGTCGCTCTCTTTGTCATGCTGTTTATCCCCTACCGAACAGTGCTGTAAAAGCAGAAGCCCACTATTTTCAACAGCATCAATCTCTGCAGATACCTGTCTTCTCTCAGCATCTTTCTCTTCACCTGCTCTCCACATAATCCATCTCTCTCCACAGGCACCCTTCAGCCAAAGCAACCTATGTACCTATCAATGCGCCAGTCAACTGGTGGACTAACCTTCCCCTTTCCTTTCCTGTCTGAGACATTACGGCGATGCTATGTAACCCTAAGCATCTTGCAGGCTCTCTGTATCTTTACCAAGTTTGCTTTGGTCCTGACCCTCCACAGCGAATCAGTCCTCCTTCATCTCGCCACCTCTGTACTCATGCTCCTCTCTCACTTTTCCCCATCTGTGACCTTCATCACGATCTCCCCTTTCCCCCTGCCTGTTGTTTCCTGCCCCCCTCTACTCAAATAGCCAGTTCTGGTTGGTAATGCCTCCATACTTTCTGCACACTTATTTAAAGCTTTGTAATATGTGCCCATAATTTGGTTTTTCATTACAGGGGTCCCAAGTCATACAAAACACAGGCAAACGGAGCAGACAAATAACGCACATCACTGGAAAATCCTTTGTATTAGTATGAAATGTCCTGTTCTTCTCTACAGTAATTCCCATTTCTATGCTGTATTTAAATTAAGAACCAGAGATGCCAGAGCAGTAAAATAAGGAATGTTTCCCTTGCAAAGAAGGCTGGTGCCCACTGTTAAGTTATCCGAGGACAGGAGGTGTCACGCTTGAACGCTAACCGCTTCAAAAGGCCTGCTAATGAATACCTAAGACACTAATTGACCTGGTTTGTTTGCAGTTACAGTTTCGCTGCTTCTTATTATTGGGTTGTTAATTATTTGTCTAAAATTAAACAGTGGCAGACAGAACAACAACCATCATTTTCAGGCCAAGCGCCTTCAGTAGCTCCATCTATCTATTTATAACAGTAATACATGCATCAGCATAATTCCCTTTGTTTACTTAAGACCCTATTTCCATCCATACATACATTTGCCAACGGCATTTCCAGGTCAGCCTTGTGGGAAAAACACTATATATGCAAATACAATAACTATAATGCAAAACATCTAGAGGAGGTAAAAGAGCACATACCATAAATTAGGGTTCCTTAATTCCGGTCCTGGAGGGTCAATCCACAACACAGTTTGCAGAATTCCCTGCTCAAACACACCTTATTCAGCTCACCAGGTAATTACCAGGTTAAGAGGGTGTGTTTAAGCAGGGAAATCTGCAAACTGTGTTGCGGACAAGCCCTCCAGGACCGGAAGTGGGGAAGCCTGCGGTAAATCAATAATCAAAGAAAATATTTTACATAAAAACAAACATTCTTTTTTTCTTTACTGTCCAAACATGTGAAATCAAGAACCAGAAATAACTATTTCAGGGTGGTGTGTGGCTCGGCAGGTTAAGATCTCAGGCTGATAATCTAATGGTTGTTGGTTTGAATCCCATAGGCAGCTGACTGATCCTGAGCGAAAACCTTGCTTCGGGGGCACTATACACTGGCTGAACCTGGGCAGCAACTTCCCCCAGTCATGCTGTCACCTGTACAGTATGAGTGTCTCATGGCAAGCAAGATGGGATAGACAAAAAGACATTTTCCCCACAGGAGTAAATATCTATCTATCTATCTATCTATAAGATTGACAGAGCTACAACTAAAACTCAAGATGGGAGAGATGTGGGTGTATGTGTGCCACTAGAGGTAAGCATCCATCAATTTCCTGAAAATGCTTGTTCTACTCAGTGTTGCAGGTGGTCCAGAGCCTATCTCAGAGGCTATGGGTGTAAGGCAAGGAACAACCCAGGATGGGGTGCCAACCCATCGCAGGGCACACTCACACACCATTCACTCACACATGCACATCTATGGGCAATTTGGCAACTCCAATTAACTTCAGCATGTTTTTGGACTGTGGGGGGAAACTGGAGTACCAGAGTAACAAGCCAGAAATAAAGCCTTCATATAGTCTTTCCCTTGACCTACCTAAGTCAGAACATACCATATTCACACTGCAGGGGTGTTAGTCACATAAATAGTTGCAAAACATAACAGGGAAAATAATTGAATAGTTCAATCCACCTGGCCTTTTAAACCCAGGCATTATTTTAAGGCAGCCAGATACAATCTGCGTCCTTTTGGGGTCCTCGCACTCATCCAGAACAGATGAACGAACAGAAGATAACGCTTTTTTTCTTATAAAATCCTACTGAAAGCCAGTAGGCTTCATTAACTGCCCGATTCCCCAAACCGGCTTTGTTTCAGACTGTTCAGTTGAATTATTTGTGAGTACCTGGTTACTATTTAATAGGCCAACAGAGTGTTTCTTTTCCTAATCTTTTTTGTCACAAATAGAAATACGTAATAAATTTTTTTTTTAAAAAAAACTTGTGCATAATACAATTGCAAGTGTCTTGGCGTATCTAGTTCCATGTACATCCCAAAACCACTGCTGCATAGTCAGTCAATCCAATTAACTGCGGACTCCATCTCCCATCAACAGTATGAATGACATCCAAACAGCCAAATGACATCTTCACTCTCAGATGGAATTACACTCCCGCTGTAACCCTAAAGTTCAATTCTGACTGCATTTCTGAGAGACATCAGGGCCGCTGAAAGCAAAACTCAGTGCCACTTCACAAATAAAGTGGTGGAAATCGAAAGCACTGGAGGAAACCTGAGCTGAATGCAGCTTTTAAAGTTCAGACCGACGTCAAATCCCTCATCAAAAAGATGGAAGGCACAGAAAGAGCTGACATGAGCTGGCAATCAGGGATATTTATCCTCAGAGAGTAGCAAACATGTGCATGTGGTAAAAAGCACCATGAAAGGCCCGCCACAGCTGCCTGAAAACCAGATAATACCGGAAAAAGCAAGTGGTTGCTGGGTGACGATTTGTGCTCACATAGTGACTCTGCCTGTTCAAGCATATAGCTTGCCAATGAGCTGATTAATTCCACAGTACATTACCTGAGTGTTATTTTCAGTAAAAGAGCCAATAAAAATACATGAAGATGATTAATGAACGTATATATCTGGAACTTCTAAATCAGTTGTCTCTTTTTGTTCATGAAATGATGCTTGATTTGTTGTTTGTACAGGTTCATTGGAATGCTTGTTTTCGCATACGCCATCTTGCTGTCCTTTGAGACGCACGCATACAGACGAGAGAGAAGCAGGGGTGGGAGCGCAGGATCAGTCATCCATCCAACAGGCCTGGCTCAAAGGTCCAACAGCGGCTTCATTCTGCCAGCCTGAAGATTCCAACCAGTGTCCTTTTTCGCTGAGCCTCACACTGGCCCCCCCATCAGGAATGGACTAGGATTAAAAACCAGCCCAGGACTTTGGGATTCCCCAAGGGGCGATGGGGGGGGGGTCCCATGATAAATGATGCTGGCCCACCCTGCCCACTAATTCATACGGACTGACATTCTACTAAATGCTTTTGTTACTATTGCAAATGCTTTGACTACTGTTTTTTCCCCAGGATACCATTTTCGGTATCTTCTAACCCTCTGTATACCTGAGAATTTATGAAAACAGACCATTCAATATTAAAAGTAGCAATACAGCTATGTAAATACTTACTGTGTTAGAAACTGGCAGTAAAATGGACAGTGTGAGGTATACTTGATTAAAAATGAAAAGTCCTGTTCATGACTAATAATATGTTGACTGAGCTTTATATGGAATATAACCCAAAATTATACCATACAGCTGCTTCCTTTACAATCCAAGGTGTCTTTAAAAACGTTTGCCAGCAGCATAGTTCGAAAGTGTCAGTGCTCTTCCCATAACACCTTTTCACCGTCCAGTTCTCACATGCGTGAACAGTTAGAGAGAGGGCGCCATGTTCTGATTTGTATTATTAGAGAGTCGAATCCTTTGAAGATTCTTCCTAAGTCCTTCATCACAGCTCTGCCAAGTGTCAGTCATTCTTGACTGCTGGATCTTTTGTTCTTCATGTCTGTTCCAAGTTAATAAAAGCTGCCTATAACCGCCATGTCTTTACCATCAGGAATAAAGTTAGCTTGCCATCCTCTGGTCATAAAATTCGTCTTCACATGTTACCATATTTCCAGCTTTTCACGCTTAACTTTCCTTATTAGTTATCTGATCATCTTCAGTTTTTACTATAAGTATGGTGTCATTGGTCTTCTTCCAGACCAGCTTCTCTTATTGTGGCTTGGGTGTCAATTCATTTCACTTATTTTATAAGATAAGCGTGGATGGATGGATGGATGGATGGACGGCTGGACAGCTGGACGGACAGACAGACAGACAGACAGATAGATAGATAGATAGATAAATAGATAGATAGGAAATCATAAAAAGTGATGTTGTAAAGGCAGAACCCTGTCATTCTTTATATTAAACTTGATGTTTAATAAACAACGCGGGCCACCATGCCATCATGCCATCATGACACTTCCCAATGCCTGTATCCCCTGGTAGGTCCCTGTGATGGGGACATAAGGGCTAAGCTTGTCTTGCTCAGATGATCAGGCCTGAGTTGCTGCATCTCCACTTCTCACTCAGCGCGGCCTCCTTCGCGGACACCCTCCTAATTGCCATAACAACTCCTGACATCATAACCTTCCAGCTGTAATTCTGTTAGCCCTTAGCTCACGAAGCACACTGACGTATTATGTGTCTACCAGTTGGCCAGGTGATTATCAGAAGTACTCCTATCACATTACAGAATTCATCCATGGGTCTCAGGGCTCATTTGAGTTCATTATTACGGAAGTGACTAGAATATATTACAAATCTATTTTGCCATTTTGTAAAGCAAGCAGCACAATGGATGGATTACATGTATATGTGGGTTGTATACTGGCTTCACGCATGTAAGCTAGTAAGCTTGTTTCACAACTCTGACACTGTATACGCAAAGTTTGCATGTTTTCCTCATGTTTTTGTGAGGTTCCTCAAATACCTGCACAGTATAACATGAGAGCCTGTAATTTTCAATACACATACAATGTAACACATATAATTAATACTATTATTAATTACAATAGTTTAAAAATGACCCCCAAAGCTAACTACTCAGTAAAGCTAACTGTAGTCCGAAGACTTTAATGTGAAATACCAGAGGAAGTAAGACTGCTTCGATGCTGTCAACACGAGGGATGATTGTTATGTCACTTTTCACAAACATAATTTTAAAAAAGCTACTTGAGAAAGGACTACAATCTTTGTATTACAAACAGCATGGTAATCAATTATTCATAAAGTCTGGAGTGAGTTCTACAGTCACTTGGCGAAACAGAGTAAGAGGAGCTGCTTTGAATAACATAGGGGGACCAGAGGACATGTAAGGCAGCTTTCCCAGTGCAAAAGGCGTAGTCAGCTAGCAAATAAACAGGCTGCTTCAAGCAGCATACAACAAATGCTGTCAAAGTATATTAATACCCCTACTGATGTCTTTTATAATTTTATATATTCATGTTTTAATATATTTCACATATTCTTAATTGAGTAATCTAGATGGGGACTGTCTGAAATAGATTGTGTAATTATTATATCACAACATTGTATTATCCTGCAATGTATTATTATTATTGTTGACATCATTATTATGAATAATAATCTGTATTGTTATTATTAATAATGATAATAACAACAATAATAATAATAATCGTAATAATAATAATAATAATAATAGTTATTATTATTATTACATTTATTTCTTTACGTTTATTTCTACTTTACACACTTTACATAAGAAATACAGAAAAAAATCACTGTGTGTCCAATAGCTTCGGGATAAACAGTTATTATGTCAAACCATGTGTAGCCCTGCCTTTGGTTCTTCTGCTTCATTGCACTGAGGAAGATTTTCAAGGCTTGGACGGGTGTAAGAAAGCTAGTATTATTTTCATCTATTCCGCCTTTAAATTTATCTGAATAAGCTATACTGCCTTAATTCTTTTTTACAATTGGCTAGCTCAGCGACTGTCAACCCATGGGTCGCGACCCAAATTTAGGTCGCGGCAAGTTCCGAAAGGATCGCGAGACAGAATTGGAAATACAAGAATTTTAAAACCAGCAAACTCCTATGCCGATCCACGATCAGATTTCTCAGCCCTAGTCATAGAATTAACCTATTTAAAATGGGTCTTGGGTCTGCAAATGTTTAGCGCCAACCTAGTGAACATTCAACCAATCCAAGAAGCCAAACCACAGACGCTTAATTTAAAATCCACTGGAACAGCCAATCAGATTTGTGCGATAGGCATTGATTGGCGTAAATTGCAGAGTGCACTGCGCGCTTAATCACAGCGTTAATTTAAACCTATACCTGATATGGGGTCGGGACTAAGCTGGCATGGTAAAAACTGGGTCGCGGTGCAAAAAGGTTGAGAATCGTTGGGCTACCTCACCTGAAAAGGCGACGTACAGCGCTGCATTTTATATAAAAATTATGAAGTTTTATTGCCATCTACTGGCCGCCATGAAGCATCAGCGTTTCCTCAGACGGCCTCCACTCATCACGGGGTGATGCTCCAAACGTATGGGAAATATATTTGGTTTTAGGACCGGTCCATCATTGCTGCCACCACAGACCCTTTCTCATTAGAACAATAATTTATGAAGTATTTCGAAAGTCTCTTTCAACTGGAATTGAGACAAATCACCCCAGAATTGAAGCAGTGCCACTTAGTGGCAGCTAAGGGAATGGTGAAAGCAAACAACATCTGACCTTGTGAATGCAATATGTGAAAAAGTATTTGATGGATCTTATGCCTGCTATGTGGATGAAGATCTACACCTGATTTGATTCTGAGAGAAATTGCCCCAAAATTAAAGCAGCAAGGGAAGGAAGGGGCAGCTGTAGAAGACATTAGATCTTGTGAACACACTAACTCTAAAAGTATCTGAGGGATCTTTGTGGACACATTGTCTTGGTGACGATCTGGAAATGTTCAAATTTTGAGACAAATTGCATTAAAACTGAAGTGATAGTGATAGCAAAGAGAATGACAGCCTTGGGCACCTGGTATTTTTACTGCAATTCATCAAAGCATTTTGGTGGATCTTTTTCAAACTTACAGACACATTCTGTGGGTGAAAATCT
This sequence comes from Mormyrops attenuatus, assembly GCA_026777985.1. NCBI lineage: Eukaryota > Metazoa > Chordata > Actinopteri > Osteoglossiformes > Mormyridae > Mormyrops > Mormyrops attenuatus. The sequence continues at coordinate 4,818,125 of JAODKC010000137.1, forward strand.
AGAATTTATCATATTTTGAGACAAACATCAAAAGATTCAAAATATCAAAATTGAAGGAGCACCATATAATGATATCAAAGAACAGGGCAACATCAGACACTTATCCTGTTATACACCTATTAAACCTGGTAATTTAGCTGGTGAGCTGAATAAGGCGTGTTTGACCAGGAAAGTTGGCAAATTGTGTTGCAGACTGGTCCTCCAGGATCATGATTGCACTGTCAGGAAAAAGTGTACAGTCCTGACACAGTTTCGTTCCCCAAGGTACAAACAACATTAATGTACCCCAATGATACAAAATGTTCCTCAGAGTCCATTTCTGTACCTTAAAAGGTACATTTACCTACAGCTAGGGTACAACTGGCAGACCCACAATTTGGCCATTCCGACAGCATCTGCTCCTGGGATTTAGGGTCTCCCATGATAAATTTTGGCAGCCCATCGCACTGAGAAAATGCCTGGGGTGCCAGAATGCCAGTCCAGCCCTGGTGATTAAGTGCATGAAACCTGCTCTTTATCCAAAAGGCAGTTTGGTATCCTTGGGTCAAGTGCTTCTTCTTAATTTTAAGGGAAAGGACAGTATATGAAAAACAAGCCTTATATGCATATAATAGACTTTATATTATATAAGTATAAACAGCGATAATATTTGATCTTATTTTGGGTAGAGCCTTAAATTAAAATATGTCTACAGAGGGACTAAAGGACTGTTTGCATTCCTGGGCTCATGGAAAATTAACAGCTAATAATGTCCACAGCACATTTCACGACCACCTTCCACATTAAGGATGATGTGTAAATTGTGTAATACATGCCAAAAAGAGCTGTACTACAAACATGGAATTTACTATGTTTGAACAATAAAGAAGTTTACTTATTTTCCTTCTGAGCAATATTTAATCACGGCTGTACTGCCTTGAACAGTTGCTGGGTGGCGCTCTTTGATGATCTTGAAGCATCAGCTAATTATTAACTGACTTTAATAATCTCTAATTTTCTTTCGGTTTTATAAACTGATATTCAATGCCAGTGGACTGACTGATGCGTTTGTCTCTGTAATTCCCACATGGGCCCAGCAAAATAATTTTTCACCAGAGATTACAGTCCCCAATAGTTTAACAAAAAAATTTTTAAATCTAATCCCATAACGTTCACAGAATTTTCGCTGGTTCATGCTTATATAGTGGATGTATCGCGGCGTATTTGGGATCTTTATTTTTAAGCCTGAAGTGGTCTGGTTTGGTCACTGGGTGTCGCACTTGTTTCTCTTTGCTGCTATATTACATAAACTACCCCTGTCAAAGTCTCATTGTGGTATAAAATACTAAACTCTAATAATAAAACCTTTCACAGCGCACATACATAAAATGAGCATTCAGATTCCGCAAATCACCTAAATAACTTTGAAAGACAAAGGCAACATTTTATTACTTCAGTATCCAAAGCTACTTAAAAGTCATTTACATATTTTCATACAGTCTGTACCTAGGCCTACATATCTAAGCGCTGAAAGGTACATGTTCCCCAGGATCCGGGGCACGAATGATACACAAAATGGGCGATTTCCCCTTGCAGGGGCCACATCTGTGAACAAAGAGCAACTAGCTCTCAGAAACAGATCACTCAGCTTAATAAGTAACTGCAGTCCTGAGGGCCTTGTGTCTTATGCCCATGGGCTCTGGACCCCCATGACCCTGAACAGGACAAGCAAGTGCAGAAGATGGATGGATGGATGGATGGAAATGAAACATCCTGTAATCCTTCACTACCCATATTGCAAATGTCACATTTTGTTGTCACATGTATTCTAAGGGGCACAGTGAAATTCTGTGGCCACAGTTGTACGGAAGGGGAGAGATGCTTGGGGCGGGGGCGCAACAAGGCAAACAACAGTGCAACAACAGGTGTATGTCCGTGCTCTTAGACCTGTGAACATATACTATTTGTTTGTACAATGCACTGAAATATTATTGCATTATTGGAGCTATTTCTAATATTTTGTAATTTGTAATATATTGCATTATTTTAATATATTGGTATTTTAACTTGTTGACTACTTTCTTACTGTCCTGCAGCAACTGTAACCACATAATTTCCTCAGGGATTAATAAAGTGTTTTGATTGATTGATAATGCACGGGTATTTTGCCAGAATAACACTGGTTAAGTAAGCAGGATTTTTAAAAACAAGTCACTAACAACTCCGATACTGTCAGTTTCAGTATGTCTTTTTAATTACAGCAGCTTAGTTTCAAAACCTTTGGAGCTCCGTTAATTTTAATTAGGACTCTGCTAGCTAACTGGCTAATTTTGCTTAGAATAACTGGGTTAACAGTATAATATATGTTGATGATATAAGTTGCGTGATTGTTGTGAGCACTCACGAATATTGAACGACTGTTTAAATACATGCGAAAAGCTTAATAGTAGGCTAAATAATTGAGTGGAATCGAAGGAGGGCATGCACAAGTGGAATAAATACTGTGTGGATGTTCAACGGATTACAGCTCTCGGCACCGATCGGCATCTTCCCGATCAAAACTTTTAATGCGATGTTTCCTACAGCTGCGAAGTCCGTCCCAATTGGCAAAGAAGGACGTACATAAACAATACAGTAGGCGTCATATATGAAAAAGCAAACCTGTTTCTCCTTTATGTTCTCCATGGGGGCAGCGGTCTGGATAAGTCTAGTTCTCATGTTAGATTTTGCTGCGCGTGAGCTGACGTCCTTATTGTCACTTTGTTGGCTTAGGTGGTTAAATGCGTGACTTGCCCCTTTTTCTGTCATGTCACCGACACTGTGCAAATCCATTATGGGTATTTCTTCAAAAATCAAAGCAAAATGAAAAATAACGCGGCCAGTTTGAGCTAGCGATCTAACTAATCTGAACCAACTAAAGCTTCCACATCGAGCTGTCCCCACCAGGCATTTGTTGATCCCGGGTTACCATGGATACGCCGCCGTGGTCCTTTTAAAGCGCGAGGTCCCACGGTGTCGGACAGAAGTTAGCATATTGTCGTTCGCCTTTTCCTTGACATAATTTACATACAGAAGAAAGCGGGTAAATATGAACGTGCTTAATGTATCTATAGGACATAACCGCGAATGACGTAATCGGATAAATTCTCTAAATAATTTTCTACAAAAGCTGTTGTAACGAATGCATTATAAGGTTGTCACAGGCGATTGATTAGCTCCTGTATCAGGGATTATTTGTTTGTTTGTTCATGTAGATATATGTTTATTTGAACCGCAGATGATTCTGTTTAGGCTACTCGAATCCATTATAGGCCTAGCGCAGTAACAAAATTAAAAAGTGATATAAAGGAGTTCCATCGTTAGCTTTTATTTAGATTTTCTCCTTAATCAATAATTCTCAACACATTTTATTAAAGAAAAGCAATGGAAAGTTCTGTATTTAAAATCGGAAAAAGGGGTTTGTAACCCTTTTAAGACTACAATGTAAGAACGTTGCTTTAACAGGTTGGATATACAGCTGACGAGAACAACATGGAATATACACAGCTGCCGCTAATTTATGTATTCAAATGAGAAAAATCTCGAGGCTGAAAACGCAAAAATAAGTATGTGAAAATTTATATTGTGGTAGTTTTGGAAAGAACGTTTTAGAAGCAAAAACACTTTAATTAAGTTTTGAAGCAGCTATGATGAAACGTAATTTGACAGCTGATGTGTTGCTGGGTCTCCGTAGACTAAAAATAAATACATTATTAGGCGCAATATTAAAATATAATGTACGTCAAACAAACTTTTAATGTATCTTACACATTGCATCATTCCTCATAGCAGACCTGCCCAGAGGATCTCATGGGTCCTTTAAAAAACATTCACTTATACATACAATGAGAGATAACAGGAATGAATCTCCCAGTACCAAGCCTGATTGCTACCACTGCACATTGCTCAAACTTTGAAACAAACTTCAATTTGGACAATGAGAACCATTATTACTAAAACACAGAAACTAGCATTAGCAGGATTGATATACTTTAGTATAGCTATCAAGTTTGTATCATGAAGCACCAGTGGCCTGTACAACGAGGTGGGGTTACTGGCTTATCGGGGTAACTTGTCGGATTTAAGGTACCACAGTTTAAATGGAATTCATATTCGTTCAGTTACATTTTGCCCAGACTACCTTAAATCCGACAAGTTACCCCGATAAG
>JAODKC010000137.1:4830023-4850260 GCA_026777985.1 Mormyrops attenuatus
CCCTGTGCCCCTCTGATGGACTGGCATCCCGTCCAGGGTGTCCCCCAGCCCTGTGCCCCTCTGATGGACTGGCATCCCGTCCAGGGTGTCCCCCAGCCCTGTGCCCCTCTGATGGACTGGCATCCCGTCCAGGGTGTCCCCCAGCCCTGTGCCCCTCTGATGGACTGGCATCCTGTCCAGGGTGTCCCCCAACTGTGTGTCCTGTGATGAACTGGTGTCCTGACCAGGGACAGGACACCAATATATCGCCAGTCTGTCCCTTTTGTCAAGTGCTGCTTGGAATAAGCTGCAGGCTCTCTGGAATCCTATATTGGAGAAGCAGTTGGAAGATGGATAGATGGATGATCTAAGCTTGCTGTGATTTAGCGTTGATGCAGGACCTCTTGTTGTTCACGCATTTTTCACTGTCCATCACAACCACACTGGCTTTCTGTGAGGTTGGCCGTTAATTTGCTCTCACAGGGTGCCTCTGCTAATGAGTCGGAATCAGCGTCTCCCCATGCTGTCATTGCCTGGTACGTAGTTGTTATGCTAAAGCATACAATTCAGTTAGCAGTGTCTTTCCAGAAGATCTCACCTGCTTTACTTCTGAGATTGCAGTCATGGCCCGACAAAGGTTCCCAGTACAGCCTTCTCAGTATTTGCATTATTAAATTCTTGAATATCAAATTATGTAATCAGGCTGAAATTATCAAGTGTTTTTAGTCCAGCCTAAAGAATCCAGTTTTCCCAAATATCACTAGATCTATGAAAATCTCAAAAAAATAAGAAACAAAGATTTGAACTAGAAGGTTCTGGGTTTGGTCCCGGGTCCTTTCTGCGTGGAGTTCGCACACTCTCCCCGTGTTCGCGTGGGTTTTCGCTCGGGTCTCCGGTTTCCTCCCACGGTCCAAAAGCATGCAGGATAGGTTGATTAGTGAGTCTAAATTGGCCCTGCGTGTGTGAGTGTGTGCGCCCATGCAGTGTGTTGGCGACTGCTCAGGGTTGGTTCCCGCCTACGCCAATTGTTCCCGGGATAGGCTCCGGTCCCCCCGCGACCCCAGTTGGGATTCAGCGGTTTCAGAAAATGGATGGATGGATGGGATTTGAACTAATAAATAATGAATATGGTTTAATGTAATGAAGTTTTATTGTACTTGCATATCATACAAGGTGATGTGTTTTTTAAACTGTTTTTTAATAAAACTGTAATGCTTGCACTGCTGTTTTTCTGTATGTGTTCGCTGAAAAATGTTACATCAAAGAAATGGTCCGTAAACCAAAATTCTGATATGACAATTTAAGGCAAAAAAATGTAATCCAATCATCATAGATCGAGGGATTGCTGTACAAACAAAACCGAGTGGGATTCTGATATCAGCATTCTGAGGGTCCTGAAAGTTGTATAATATGCATAAACAGACGCTACATTTCTACTGTACGTAACCCTGAGCTTTTTTCCATTACATTGATATGAGCTACTGATCCCTGCCGCCCCGGATGACCCCTCCTCGTGCCACCTGGGATGTCTCCTGCCTCATGCCACCGGGGGTGTTCCCATCTCCCGCCTTGTCCTGTTGTTTTTTCCTAAGTGAGATGCTGATTAAATTTAAACCGAATGCTGAATGAGTATGTCCACAATAATAGGCAAAAAAATGTTAGTCTCATTCACTTTGCAGATGCATTGCTATATGTTAAATAGTTCTTTTTCCCCCCATGGCAGCCTTCCCAAATAGCTTTAAGAAGATGAACCAACCTGACAGCCATACTAGCAATGCAGCTTAAATGCAGTATAAAGAAATGATTTTTTTAGCTTCTGGATTAGTTATTAATTATGTTACTTTGCTTAGCCAGTTTAACACCCACGTGTAAAGCAGGCTCTCGTGAAACTTGATAAACCATTTGAGACACAGTTGACCCGGTGCTTGACCTCTCACCTTCTCTGCCCCGTGGCTCCTTCGGCGGGGGCGGGTTTATTCTTGGGGTCCAGACACGTTCCTCTGTGTGTGGGAGCCAGGGCGTCTCTCACTTCATGCTCTCAGGTTATAAGTGCGCTATCATAGCCCACTTAGCACACTTAACAACGTGGGAAGGGACATTCAGCACTTGGCAGTGAGAAGGACTGCCGAGGACGTGACCTTGTAAGGTGAAGGTTGGCGGTTCTGGGGGATGCCCTCTGGTGGTGGAGTGGAGATATGCGATATTTTAGCCTTTATTGAGAGAGTCACTTTTAATAATTTAGGTTCCCAGGTTCACGTCAATTTGCATTTGTGTATGTCACCTATTTTCTTTTTGTCCCACACCCTGTCGTCTCTTCTGGTGACAGAAAACTTTTAGATCTGACTTGATAATTAGAGCTTCTTGGAAAAGCAGAAGGGATAACTGGAATGGAAAACTGTCACTGCGAATGTCTTTACAATCGGTCGTTGAATTGGCATTTGTGCTTATTTTGCTGCCTGACATCAAAGCTGTAAGTAAAGGACTTGGGGTATGAGTGTGTGGTTTGGGGGGGGGGGCACAAGGGCTGTGGAAACCATATGAGTATCCCACTTCATCGTTGGGTTTCATCGCTGTGTACAGAACCTCTTTTCTTGGAAGACCGAACGGGACATGATCATCTTTGTCTGTACCCCACAAGTGTGCTGGACTCCTTAAAACCTGCTTTCATTAAATTGTCCTTGTAATTCGGAATCGTTATTTTCGGAATTTTATTGACGAAAGTATGTTAAACAAAAAAGGAATTTGTCCTGTATAGCATACACTATTCAAGAAGATTTCAGGACAATTTTATACATACTTTTAACACTGAATTTTCTACCTACAGTTAGAAGCAGCATGGGATGAAACGAAGGGTGAAATAAATAGTCAGGCTGCAAGAAATGATTACTTTGTTAATCGATTAATCGTGATATTTTAATAAAAAACATTAAGACATATATTTAAGTCCTTTTGTAATAAAAAAAAATGCACACAGTATAAAGAATCCTGATTTTAAAGTCAAACAAAGATCTGCCATATATAGCTTGCTAACGACCATGCGTGAACCACAACGGCCTGCAGGAAAATGAAGTATGAACTAGGCTTAACGCACCTACGTTAACGTTACTAGGTGGTGTGAAGTTAACGCAGCAAACCGCAAAAATACAACCAGTCCACCACAAAATCTTTATTAGCGACTGTTGTCGAGGTTATCGATTCGTTCTTATAGCCCTAATAAATAGTTAATGTAAGTAAGTAAACAGGAATGTTGCTACTATGAGTTATCGGAGTCCAGCTGCCTGAAGTGCAAAGTGTCTGTTGTTAGCAGACCAATTACTGTTAGTGAGGGACATAGCTGTGGGGGAAAAAACTGTCCCTATGTCTGGTGAATGTTGGCTGTCTTTGCTGAAAATACTCAGAATCTAACAGCCGTTTTAATCTGACCGTTTCAGGCTGTTCGGTATCACGGCTCGGCCACACGTAACCGTCGTTTAGTGGGAAACGAATTTCCAAAAAGGAAGTAAATAGCAGAAAGCGAGCGGCTGTGTTAGTTTCGTGGCGGATTGTATGTAGCATCCGTCTTCTGAGGAGCCGGGGAGATTTTCTGGTTGGAATATTCCAGAAATGAGCCGCACAGCTGGAGCCAAGTGAGAGGAAAATGGAGTTATGTAATACTTCGCCTTCCACCAAAGAGTTTAGCTGGCCGGGCTGCGAAGAGAAGTTGTAGGACAGCTGCAGTCTGTTTGGCGTGCATGCGCTCCTTCTGATCATGGCCGCCCACCAGCTGATAGCGTACGGGAGCTGATGGGGCCTGCCCCCCCCCCGGCCATCAGCGCCTCCTGCAGGCCGGTCCATGCAGCTCTCCGGCGTCACTCTTACGCGAAGCGTCGTCAGCGCCGAGCCAAAAAGCTCTGCGGAGGTTTTAAACACAATTCCCTGCTCTTAACTGAACTCTAGATTTAATCTCAGTGCCATAATTTGGATTTAAAATGGTTTCATTACGAAGCGTAGGTAAGAAATATCATCATGTCTTTATTTACAATAAACCAGAGGAATGATCTGGTCATTCAGATGTGTGTTTTTAATCAACATGGCTCTGAAATGAAATGCACTTCTGAAATTAGGCATCTCCCCCATCTGCTCACAGTTTGAGGGAACAGTGAATTCATCTTCAATAAGAACAGAACGCAGCCTGTAGCATGTAGTCTTTCACTCTTTGAGTCCAAATTGCTTTGATACCCACCCATGGTCAGCCTGCAGCTAGAAATAAATATCTGATGTTTGCCCTGCATTGCAGCCCTGGCCCTGATTATGTATTAGTAGATCCCTTCTGGCTGGGGGGAGGGAGCGTGAATTTTGAGGTAAGACGTGGAAAGAAGTGGAATGGGTGGCAGGTGTGTCTCCCCGCCCAAGGATGCCCAAGTCATATGATTTTTTTTTTTTGTGGTCCAGAAGCCTATTGATGGGATCCCTGCATTATATAAAGTTACTATAAGGTGCCCTGTGGTTTTGATCCGGTTGTGTGTATGTATGGGTGCCATTGGCTGGTACTGCTCGGTCTGTTCGCTATGAAACAGTGTCGGATTGGGCCTGAAATCTCCTTTTGAGAGCACAAATGAGAGGAGTGTTCTGTACACTGTTTGTAACTTATTAGGAAAGATTATTTTTACTGGAATCAGTTAGTCCGTATTAATGGCTCACTCTGCTTATTACACTGTACAGTACCTATTGTATTTATTCCAACATTCCTTGTACTGACATGCACTCTCACACTTTTTTTAATTCATTTATTAACCACATGTGCACATTAACATCAACCAGACTGTCTTATCTTAACTGTGTATGTATCCACTATGTTTGACAGCCATTGGCATCTAGAGACAAGTTCCCTTTGTGTGTGTGTGTGTGTGTGTGTGTGTGAACATAATTGGCCAATAGACCGAATTCTGATATTACACATTCTTGCTACATATTTCCTAGAATTACTTACTATGACTTTGCATCTGTGTTTGTACTGTTTTTAATTCCTTTCCCTGTTTAACATCATACTTCCCTATACTTTAAGAAACGTATATGTCAACGAACATGGTTTGTATACAGTTTATTTTCAGAGCATTTCGGGACTTGAACATCGAAACTTTGAAGATATGAGCGTGTTGATTTGAAGGCGCCGTGACTGTGAAGGACGTGTTACTCACACTAATGGTTTATACTGAAGAGGATGTGCAGCGTTAAGCAGATTCACGAGGCCAGTCTCACTTTAATTTGCCGGATATTGCTGGATAGTGCACTCTTACATATGAAGCCATTTTGCTGTCCTGTCATGAGTCCTAGGGATTTTATCTTCCTTGACCAGCAGTTTGTTGAGTGCTGATCGATATATTCCTTGATAAAAGGGTTGGTGGTAGCTGATAATACATTATTTCCTCCTTTTAAGGGGATTGGCTACAGAAATAGCAGTAATTGTGAATTCCGGTGCCTTTTAGTAGACTGAGACAGCATAGTCTTTGGGGAAGACTAACGGATTGTCCTTTCTTTTACATGGAATGATCCGCGGCTTCCTCCTGTGATGTTCTGGAGGGTGCAGAACATGTGGTCATAACCAAACGCAGATGTGTCCATGTTTCTCGATATGGGTCGGTTTCTTTAAGACCCCTGTCTTCAGGAGAAGCGGCGGTATGCTGAAAAGAGGGATGCATCTCAGGAACTGTTTTCCACTTTGGCTCGGTGTCGTCGGACCCAATAGGATGGCTCCCACTTGTGTTATGGGCTGCGATGCAAAGCCATAGGATATAAAATGAGGCTCAGTGATTATTACCAAGTTTCAAGATTCATTTAACATAAGCCGTCACCTTCAAAGCTTATGAGTCAGTCTCCTCTTGCAGTGTGACTAACACGCTGATGGTTGAATCATGTTGAAAAATTTCGGGATTTGCAGGTAATTTTTATGGATGACTTTTTTGAATATTATACATTTTGTAGATGTGACACATGCTGCATGTGTGTTCACCAGTTCTCAAGCCGCGCATTTGTGTGGGGCCCCCAAGGTTTGGGCTCCTTGTTGGCCATAATCACTACACTAAGTATTAAATAAATGCTTCGCTTATTTAGGAGATACTCTGCTAACCAGCAAGCCAGCTACAATCTTCTGACTCTACTCGTTAGCTTTTTATTTAGCATTTGACACATCTGAGGGTGTGGGGGGGGGTGGGGGGGTGGCTAAGTGACTTTTTGACTGGGGCCCCAGAAACAACAAAGCTGCCCCAGATCAGTTTATAACCGATTTCTCTGATACAGTAGTAACTTCTGCATTGTGTTGTTTATAGAAAGCGCCAAGAGGCGCGTGTGGTATTGCAGCCTCGTGATTGGCCCGCTCAGTCTGGTTTGTGTGGCCACTCTCCTGTACCACAGACAGATTATTGTCTTACAGAGATGGAAACTTCATGTTAGCACTGGGGCACCGACACGTTCCTTCTCCCTCCCCTGCTCTTCATGGCCATGGTTTTTAACACGTCCCAGAAGTCCAGCTGCAAGGCTCCATCCCATTCATACCCCCCTCCCAGCCACTTACACTGGTAGCTGTACTCCTCTGGGCAATGAAATTTGGTTGGGTTTTTTGATGCGGACCTGAGCTGTGGCCTTCACTGCTTCTGAAGACCTTTCCAGGGCACAAGCTGGTGTTTATTTGTACTTTTCCCTGCCTGTTATTACGCGTGGACAGCAGAGAGCAGCCCTGCATTCTCAGACCCCATATCCACCCTCTCCTATTTCCCGGTGGACTCGTGGCTGACAGCACACTTCTGCATTATTCGTAACGACTTCCTCCTGTGATGTCCCCACCAGTGTTTGCATACGCGCAGGCATGCTGTTTTTATGGCTCATTGGTGGAATCTACATGGCTGGTCGATGATGGAATTAGGATCATAAACCACAGAAAAATGGCACATGCTTGTGAGATTGGGGGGAGGGCGTGGGTTTCTCAGGGTGGGGTAAAGTCAGGCAACAAGCCCCATATCACCTGTATCCAATCCCAGAGATGGTTCCTCTCTCTCGAGGGCTCGGAGAGCATTTGGTAGTGCACGGTGGTACTTGCCACGCAGATGCCAGCCACCCTGACCGTTTCAGCGTCGCTCTGGGATATTTCTGTAAAAATTCTGGTGCTCAAATGGGGTGAACTGGTGAAGTGAGACGGCAATGAAACTGTAGGAGAGCGGTCCTCGTTGGAGCGAGCTGGTGACTCAACATCCAGTGTGAATCCCTGCCAGTGGAGCAGTTGATTGAAAGGAAGCCTTTCAGCCTGCGATTGAGGGACAGTCATGGTCTGGGATGTGTTTTAAACCCCTTTCTTTTATGTAATCCTGCACAACATCTCAGTTTCCACAGAGACAGATTTGCTGTAGTTGGACAATGTCCATCTTCTTTCAGTGGTGCTTCAGTTTTATTTTGAGAGTCTGGTAAGGTGACGTGCAGCTTGGAGGTTAAGGGTCTGTCGCCATGTCCAGATGATTATGGGTAGCTATCCCAGCTGCCCCAGGAGTACTGGATGTTTGTCGACGCTGCTCTCTGACCCTAAAACTGGGTGTCTTATGGAGAGCAAGATGTAAAAACCAGGTAATTAATATATACAGATGCTCCTCTACTCACGAACGAGATACGTGCCAAAACGGCCGTTCATAAGTCGTTATTCACCATCATTTTAAGGGCATACGCAAGTACAAAGAACTAGGATGCTGGGAGTACGCACGCTACGCTGCTGTGCGGCCGGAGTAGCAGCCAGAGGTCGTACTAGGCGGAACTGGAGCGCAGAAATTTTTTTTTGGATGTTGCGGGAGCCCAGTGAACACAATTTGGACTTAAAGATCCTCTTCGTTTGTATGTCTGAAGGTTCGTAAGTTGAACGTTCGTAAGTAGAGGAGTGTCTGTATACCAAATGGCAAATATCGTGCTTCTGAACTGCTGATTGGTGTACTTCAGAGCCAGAAATTGTAGCACCTCAGATGTACATCCAAATGAGCATTTGATGCTTCCGTTATGTCCTTAAAACTCTTAGCAGCAATATTAAAATTCAGTAATGTTTAGCAACGTCAATGTTTCATATAGGTGTATTTAAAAAATGCAAATATCTTTTACTTTGAGTCTAATGAGCTTGCTGGGTTTGTTTTTAAATGTAGTTAAAAGAAGCTCCTTTTTGATTTTGGAGTGCTGTAATATTTTAATTAATTACAGTTTTTTGAAATTGATCTTACATTTTGCTGCACCTGTCTTAGATTTCACAGAGCCATTCACCACATGCCGAGTGAGTGATTGACCAGCTGACAGATGCTGGCAACGTGATTGGTTGAATGATGCTGAAGTCTTGACTGACTGACACACTGAGGACGTAATTGGTTGAAAAATATTGCAGGCTTCATTGGCTGACAGACACTGTGGGCATGTGTGACCAGCAGGAGGTGCTGTGTCTTTTTTCTTTTGACGTGATATTGCAGGATAAGTTGCTAATCAATTCAAGCGCTTAAGGGGGAAAAGTACTCTGCCTTTAATCTGTATCTGCTGATGTTAAATTAATTAATGATTTATTAATTAATAAGTTTCCATCCCTGATATACTAAATCTTCATAAAACGTCACAAATTATCGTGATATACTACTATAAACTACAAATATATTTAAATTGCTTAATTTATCTTATTTGTGCAAATAGCTCAAGGAATGAACATCTCTTAAATGATAAAATCCAAATATTTTTGCATCTGAAAAAGATGAAAGACTTTTTCGGCTGCTTGTAATCTCCTCAGAAATATTAATGCTCTCTCTTGTCCTGGCCAAAGTAGCCTGATTATTAGTGACTCTTAATCGGACTGAAATTCAGTCCACGCTGAGCTCTGAATAAACTTCCTTCCGATGGCTTTATCCTTTCACTCCCGCTGATACTCCTCTCGCTTTCTCTTTGCTTTGCAGACTGTTCCGTTCCAAAATGCGAGCCCAGACTGGACGTTCCCAGCCAGGTTGCAGGTATGTTTATAACTGGCTGAAGGATCCCCACAGAGCTCCAGGCTCCCTTCTCCCCACCGTCTCCTCCCTTCTGCACGCTGGCTCCTCCCTTCTCCCCGCTGGCGCCTTCGTTCTCCTCACCATCTCTGTTCCCCCCACCTCCCCTAACCCTTCTCCCCACCTCCCTTCTCTCTGCCGTCCCCGTTCTCCCCACCAGCTCCCCGAACCCTTCTCCTTGCTGGCTTCCTTCTCTCCGCTGGCTCCCTTCTGTCCCCGGTGCCTCCTTTTTCCCTGCTGACACCTCCTTTCTCCCCAATACCTCCTTTCTCCCAGCTGGCTCCCCGCTCACTGCCAGCTCCCTTTTCCCTGCTAGCGCCTCCCTTTTCCCTGCCAGTGCCTCCCATCTCCCCAGTGCCTCCCATTTCCCTGATGCCTCCCATCTCCCTGGTGCCTCCCATTTCCCTGATCCCTCCCTTCTCCCCAGCGCCTCACTTTTCCCTGCAGGTACCTCCTTTCTCCCCAGCATCTCCCATTTCCCTGATGCCTCCCTTCTCCCTTCTCCCTGCCCATACTTCCTTCACTTGTGTGTGATGTGATTTATTGTGATGTCACTCCTGATACAAATCTCTTAGATGTTCTTGGAAGACTTGCTTGCTTCTCCTGCCAAAGCAGCTCTTATATTTTAATTAAGTTTTTTAAATGTGTTTTTTGTAGGGGGGAGGTGTTAATTAAATGGTGATCTTTGGACTGCATAATTAAAGTTCTTTCACTTAGTCATTTTCTATGACATGAGCAAAGTCTTTGTGCCATACTGAGGTATTTTGGGTTGTTATGTTCAAGAGGAAATACTAAATAAGTTCTAAATAATATTTCAGAGTGTTTATTATGCGGTAAGAAACAAATAAGTTTTAAATAAGTTCTTGAAATATTTAAGGCACACTCTAGCTGCCATCTTTCATGCGATTCCCAGTTTATCTGTGGCATTGTGCTTTACTGGTGACACGGGTAACACCCAGAATCACAAGCCAGCAAAATGTTAGGTAGCCTCTCAGCGCAACAGGTTCTGTCTACGTATAATTAAAACTAAACTGGAATCTCCTTAGCTTGATGCATGTGTGCTACAGTATTTGTGCAGTAAATACTGGAATATGTATTAGAAAGCATTTGAAAATGCATTTGAGTCTGGGTAACCGCAAGCAGACCTACAGTTTTCCTGAAGGAAAGAAGCACTTGGTGATCAGTCAGACCAGTAAAACTTGGAATAGAAGTACTTCATTAACCACGAGTCGCTGTCCACGCGGCGGAGGGTGTAATGAACTAGAATGTTCTTTCTTCCTTCCCTGACCCTGGCTTTGTTGGTGCCAGGCTTTGTCCACAGAGCACTTCACGGTCCCTTAACCCTGGCGCCTGGTGACGGGGTTCCCCTTCGGTGGCACTTTGTCATTAGGACACCGCTGCTGAGCTAAGCGTGTCCACCCCATGCTCTTCATGGGTGACTGCTTTGTGGTCAGCTCTTACCAAGAGCCCTGCAGAGCATGTGTCCTGTCTGTCGGTCTCATCTGTAGGCCAGCAAATCGCTGGCTCCGTGCAGTATTCACGGCTGATTCCGTCTTATTAATGTGTGAACCAAATTATTTGTCTGGTCTCTAGAGTGACTAACATTTCAGCATGACTTGTGGAAACGCTTCAGCTTAATCATTACTTACATGCTTTAATATCCCCCTGTGACATTTCCTGAGTCATTTGCACACTATGCTTTCTTGCAAGTTTTGATGTAAAGTAGCATGCCACATTTTCACAAATTAAGGGTCTCTTGTCATTTGTGCTGCAGACTTGTAAGGAATGTAAATGTATTATGATTTCACGATCCATGTATGTTGGGGAAATGACTTTTGACTGTTTAATTTTGGGGAATCGGTCAAATTTTCAAATATTTCTTGCGCCTGTAAAAAATAAAACCGACTTACAGGCAAACAATTTCAGAAGTTAGATTTTTCATGTTATTGTTTTCTTGTTAGTTACCTTTTCTTTCTGCATATGAGAAGAAGAGAAGAATTGGAATGTGTAATTAAGACCAGGTTACCTCTAGAAATTTAGCCCTAAGGAACATTTTTGATGAACCTGACTGTTTTTCTACCCAAAATGATGAACTTTGGGAAACGGTTAAATAGCAAGTGGTGTGACAGGTTCTACCATTCACCTTTAGAGACCTGATGTTTTTAAACAGTACCGCATTGTCTTAATCATGTCACGTGACAGCGCTTCACTTCATGTGTAATAGACAAAACTGTCAGCTAATCTTTAACTAAACCGATGATCTAATGTGTTTTGACTAGAGATGCACCAATTGTATCGGCCAACTGTTGGCCTTCGGCTGATGATTAAAACTGAGCTGATATTTACTGCCGACAATTTTAAAATGCTCACCCATATTGCTTTACAGACATTGTGACATTGCAGACACAACACATTGTGTTGCAGCCATTTTTTTTTCACAGGAACTATGCAACAAGCTACGTGACAAATATCGTCTGTTGAAGTGCGTACAAAATTGACCACGGACTCGGCCTTCACTGGGCTTTTGTTTGAATTAAAAGGCCGATACACGTCGCTTTGCTAAAATTTCACAAGGGAGATCTACTAATACACATTTCAACACGGCAAATTTGATTGCTCAACTTAAGGCGAGAGTGAAGAGTATGACAAGTTTCTGAAAAATCTGTTCCAATAAAGAAAGCTGCAGTGCTGGCGAATAATGCTAGTGTGTCACTCACTCAACGTTTGATAGCAAAAGAAAATTCAGCGCAGACTGTGCAAAATCAAAAGATATTACTCGGCAAATTGCGAATTTTATCACACCTGTTAATCAGCTCTTCTCTATTATAAATGTTATAATATAGTAAATATATAAGATGTATACAGTTATAAAAGAGAGTGCTCTGTCGTTTGCCAGGGGTGGTGTTTTATTACCAAAAAATAAATACTTTTTCATATTTTTGTAATATAATTTATTTGGGTTGAGTGTCCCTTTAAAGTTACTTAAGCAGAACCATTCCTTAAGCATACAATATGTATTGGTGTCAGTTTTCGAAATAATCAGTTATCAGTATCGGCCAGAAATGTGCTTACTGGTGCATCACTCTTCTTGATGTTTCACGGTGATCACGTGGCAGTCCCCTCACGGTGTCCCCTACCTTGTTCCCTATGCTACATGAGATAGACACCAGGCTCCCCGATACTCTGTATCAGATAAGTAGTAATGTGGGTGGATGATGGCTGTAAAAGTAAAGACACACTTTCAAAGCTGATTATGTTATGTTGAAGAACAATGTGCCATTCGTTGATCAGCTAGTTCATAAAGTCATCATGAAGCCCAACAGATACTGGAACAAATGGTTGTTCACAAATCAGTCGTTGAGAGTTTGGACAGTGTACCTTTCTGGTCAAAGCTTGTGAGGGACTATTCTTGTTGGGTGTTTTCTAAAATTAGTTGGCCCAATTTGAATGAAAAAAATAGCTTCTCTTTACCGAAACGACACGCTTCTCTCTCGCGTGTCAATCTCGCGCTTTTATTGGCTCCACATGGCCCACACACACACTCAGTGGCGCTCAGGCATAAGCATGGATTGTGGTTGCGGTGTTGGGGTGGAGCTCTTCATGGGTCAGGACACAGACCCTCCACCCTCCCGGCGGGACGGCAGCTGGGCTCCGGCACTCTGTGCGGCGTCATTGGAAGTTATTGCTGCTGTCTCGCGTCTGTAAGATGAGCCTTTTCATGTCTTATGAAAAAGACGCCTACATATTTCAAACCCGGTACACATTTCTTTCTTGGTTATTTGCAGTAAAAATTCAATATGGGGTTGGTGTGCGGTTCAGGGGGTTGTGCCTGTGATCTGGAGGTCATTGGTTCAAATCTTGTCCTCAGCAGAATAATCACATCTCCATCGGGCCCTTGAGCTAGGGGGCGGGGGTCCTTCACCTACCGCAAAATGCACCACGGGCGCCAGATAAATGACTGCCCCAGTGCTCGGACCCCATGCTTCACTCTCACCTGTACATGTGCATGTGTCACCTGTATGGGTGTAAGTGTCACCTGTATGTATGTGCCATAAAGAAGAGCATGATGGGATATGCAAACGCATATTATAATGTACATGCACTTGTATAAATGGGAAATGAAGCTTAATATCAATAAATAAATACAAAATGAAAATATGTATAGTATGTGTGTTAAAAGTCAGGATGAACAAAAGACATATCATGGAGCCGGATATCTGACACCAGAACATTAGACGACACTTTCCTATCTCCGTATCTTCCGAAAAGTGAATTTTTGAAAATTTAATATTGTACCATACTCAATCGTAGCATAATTGCAGCATGGTTTGATATATGTATGACACTCCATGAACTCTGCATTGGCAAACCTGTTCCAAGCTGGGGGGCAGGCGGGCGGGGCAGGGGGGGGGGATCATTGTGTTTTTAGCGTTCAAATTGCTGCTCGCCCCAGGTTAACAAAACGACGCAGAAACCGCGCTCAGCCTCAATGGTGCCTTTTGTGGCACCAGGCCCTTCATGATCTGGTTGGCCGTTTCCCTGCCCCTCCAGTACATAAACATCGTACTGTTTCCTCCTTGTGAGATCCAGTTTGAATTATAACGGTTGGTTCCTTGTAACGGTTGGATCTTTTTCAGGTCTTTGTTTATTTTCACCCTCTGTGGGGCACGTTCTTCGGATCAGTATTCAAATTGTGTGGTTTGGTCCAGCCAGCATAAGCTTCCTCCCGCAGACGGTTAGACCGACAGCCAGCCGTAAATGGAAAAGCGCTGGCTGCTGTTTGCTTTGCTTTAAGCAGAGACGGACGCCTGTTTCCTTCGGTGCGATGGACGCTTTGTTTACTGAGGCATTTGATACAGTGTGACACGCAAGCTCTGTGGCGGGAGGTGCTGGGGCAGAGGTTGACGTGCCCCCCTCCCACTGGGGCTGGATAGAGTGGCAGTCATGGGGTGCAGAATCCCCGTGGTCACGTGACAGGAAGTTGAGTTTTGTAACAAACTCCATAGCACCACTTAGCCAATGGGCATGAATAGTAATAACAGTATTGCAAAGGGCTGGGGCCCTGCCCTGGGTTATTCCCTGCCTTGCAGCCATTGTTTCTGGGATAGGTTCCAGACCCCAACACCCCTGCGTAGGACAAGCGGGTATGGATGGATGGATGATAACAAAGGGAACTGGTTTATATTATAAATGTACCTGAGTAAGTGATTTACAGCTGTAATGAAATTAAGCCATTCCATTTAAAATGAGGTCATTCTGTAGTTCAGTGGGTAGCACTGTCGCCTCACACCTCTGGGGTTCAATGGCTTCCAGTTATTATAATTTATTATTAGCTGTGCATCCCTGTGATGGACTGGCATCCCATCCAGCCCTGTGTTGTGTGGGAAAGGCTCCAGCAACCGCCCCCCCCAACGCCCTGTCCATGATCAGGGCCTGGAAGATAGATGTGTTTTTCCTGTGGTTTCCTGTAGCTCTCTCTGTTTGCAAACCCCAGTGAGAGTCATACAGAAGCCTGACATACATCATCACCTGTCGCTTTCCTTCTTGGTTTTTCGCAGTGATCTGAGACCTTACTTGTAGCTAACCCCGCATCCAAACATTTGCCGTCTTGCTGGACCTCACAGACTGACATGAAAAGCCAAAAATATTTTGCATAGTTTGGTTATCAAGAAAATTAGCTTAAATTCAATGGTGCATTTTTTTCTACAGCCGAAACAGCTGAACTTTATTGTTTGTTTACTTGTGTTTCCCGTCAGTTTTTGGTTGCGTTGTAGTAGGCTGACCAGATAATCCATGTCATGGAGGACACTTTGAGCTACTTCAGGTTTTACAAACATCTTTCAAACTGAAAGGCTCCTGTGCTCGGCTAAATAGTTCAGTTCTTCTTGTGCTTTGACTGGGTTTGTTTCAGTGATTGAAACACTTATCCAGCTGTTTCACATTAACATTAGGTACACATGCATGGTTATAGGAGACTAACCAATCAGCACGCAGTGAGAACTTCGGCGCTTAAGTGAAATCCGGGTCCTTTTAATTGAAATTGTAGTTTTCAAATCCTGTCCTAGTTGAAAGTGTCCTCCCTGACATGGATTATCTGGTCACCCTAGTTATGGGCAGCCTGAGAGGAGCAGGTGGGACTTCAGGGATAAACACTCTTTATTCACTTACTGTAGCATTAAAACCAGGGTAGGTGTCCCTTTGGCTACGTACAACAGATCCAGAATCCTGGGCCATTAAATCACGTGTCGTACCAGTGGTGTCACATGTCTGTCTCCCCTGTGGCCCGGAGTTGGGTGCTGATAGTAGACCGACAGCAGCGTGTGTCGTATGGAGGATACGTTACGGCGTGCGTCATCGGGAAATGTTAGTCATCAAAAGCACTCAGAGTGGGTCAGGATGGTGAAGCAGAGCTTTAAAAAGATGGCCCCTGTCAGACAGGGATGAGGTCACTGATGCAGCCTGTGGTGTAGCTCAGGTAGCTGACTGAACTGGCTGTGGATATGAAGGACAGGATGGCTGCAATGAGCCAATCAGGTGGCTCGTCACAGTCAGTTATGTCACATGACTCCTTTGAAGCTATAAACCAAAATAAAAAGTTTCTGTAAACTGCTCTTCACATGTTATTCATGGATATGAATTATGTATTTGTTACTGATTGAACCTCGAGTATCAGGTGCTGCCTTTATAATAGTGTTTTTTTTTTCATTTTCCCTCCCTTGTTTTCTTTGTTCAGACATCACTGTCATGGAGAAATTCATTTTCTGAGCAGCTTATGAAATCCAGCAACAGAGGCAAACACATGGCTGGACTTCAGCGATAAACGCTCTTTATTCACTTACTGTAGCATTAAAACCCGGGTGTGAGACAACAGCATTTGCTCCGAAAGTGTTTCTCGTCCTGTCTCGAGCATCTTGCTTCCATATTTTTCGCCTCGTTGATCCTTCACGATGGAATTTTATTGATTTTCCTTTAAAGAATGTAATGTAGCTGATATGTCGTTTTCCAGCTATATAACACATGGTCTGTCGAATGAGGCTCTTTGCTTTCTTTTAATACAAGAAAGTCACTGATATCCCGACAGCATGAAGTTCCTATTTCACTGCCCAGCTTGTTTTCATTTCATTCTGCCCATTTTTGACTGGTATAAATGTACTGGGACATCTTAAAAATGTCTAAGCTGTGGTCCTGGTTTAACTATTCATATTGATAGTAAAGCAAGTTATGCAAGCAGCCTAGATCTCAGGATATTTAAATTACCTTTAGGAAAGGACATGCTTAATGTTTCAGTCAGTGTATCAAAGGAAAGACACTTTTTTAAAAGTAATTTATTTAAAGTCCGAGGATGTCAGTCATTACTATCTTTGACTTCAATTTAGTATCGCAGATTTGTCGTAAATATATTATTCAGTTGCTAACTAGCTACTTTGGCCAGAAGACAGTCACAAAGCTTATGGTATTTTTATGAAACGATGTCAGCTTCTATGATGTTTGGCCTATCCCAGCTCTTCTAGCACGAGGCGCCAGAGAGCGAGCCTTATGGAAGGGGTTCTAGGGGGTGCTGTAGAGCTGCATTAAGGAAGCGTCGCAACCTCCATTACGGAAATAGAAATGGTTTAGTATCATCTGCACAAGCCGCAGTCTGGGGCGTCTTCACAATGTAGGCCAGCGTACTTATTAATAGATGCTTGTTTAATTTCAATGGCCAAAACTGGCAGAAAGTGGAAAGAGCTGCTGTTAAAACTAATGTGTCCCAGAATGGAGGCGGTGGGGGTGCGGATAAACGTTGTTTGCTGAGTCAATGCGGAGAAGAGTGCAGGGTAATATTTAACGCACCGCATCGAGGATCCAAGTGGCCACGCAGATAGCTGAACGGTGACTCTGCAGCCAAGTAAAATCGCTATCTGCATTCAGAACGATGCGGTTTGCGCTTTTGCCAGAGAGAGAATCAGGCGGAACATTACGTCTTAATATTAAGTCTTATTTTAAACACCAGGTCGAATATCATTTCGATAAAACTGTTTGAAAGGTAACATTCAGCGTCTACGGAATGACGAACACAGGAGGTTTTGGGAGAAAATATTATTTCGTACTGTGCAGGTCATATTACAAACAACAGATATTTTCTTAGCAACATGGGGCTAATTTAACTAATCAGTTGGTACTTCTGACTTTCCTTTTGAATTTTTATGGTGAGATATATTTGCAGTAATATTAACTTCCCTGCTAATGTAATGGTTCATGCAGGGACATGTAGGGGACTTTGCTGTCACCAATAAAGCACATGCCAGTGATCTTTTAACCTGAAGGGACCCCATCAGAAAGAATATCGTCCTTTTAGATATCGACAGACAGAGATGTTGTGTCCAATTGCTTTGGAATACATAAGAAGGAGGGGCTTTGGTTCAAGATTTCATGAAACTCAAGGGAGTTTTGGGTTCAGGTTGGTGTAGCAGAATGTCGGTGTGTGGAGAATGTTTGTCAGGGACGCGTGTCGTCAGGGACGTATCCTAACTCTGCAGGGGGTATCCTAACTCTGCAGTGGTGGGGGGAGTGGCAGCGCATAAAAGAATATCCCGTCCAATATCAATGGCAGATAAAATGAGTAATTGCGCTTTGATAACTGGTGTGAGCGGGTCTGTTTTGCTGAACTTTGCATGGTAGCACTATGTTCCCAGCAGAGAAGCAGTGCTTTGACACATGCTCCACACAGCCCTTTTTTATATTTGTATCTGTCGACTGTTGAATGTTTTACCTGTTAATTGGGTCTGGAAATGTCCAGCTAGGAGAGGCTCGAGTATGAAGGCCGTCATCCTTCCCCCGTCGATAAAGAAAAGCGATAACCCACAGGAGACCTGCGTCTTCGTTCCCTAAGGCCCCACCGTTTCTCCGGAGCTGGTCCTGGAAGCCGCCAGCGGTGCATAGGGGTAATGAGGAGCGTGTGATCTTTTAGGCCGCGTCTCCTGTTCCAGCCGTGGGACGGCAGAGGGAGATCATGGAGCAGGAGGTAGAGTTTCCGCTCGCTGGGAGAGGGAGAGGAATGGTTTCTTATTCCACGCTTCTGCTGCGGCTGCCCGTTGGGCTGCGGGGCCTCACATCTGGGTGAAAGTTGAGGGAGGGATGCATGAAATCTGCTGAGCCTGGCAGGAGCATGGGCTCTTCGCGGACGTTTGCTGCCGTTTCCCGACGATGCCAGATAGTTTGGAGAGACAAGGAGTCTTGGCCGAGACTCTCTGCCCACTGACAGTCCTTCCAGGTGTCTTCTGACACAGTCAAGTATGATCTGTAAATAAGTGGTGCATCGATGTGGACGCTTTTTTCCTGATACGATATGTTTTGGTTTAATATTACCGATAAGGGGTTTAAATATGTCTTCATTTAAAATAAGATTAACACTGTTTAGGGTGCAGTTCCACAAATAAACATTAAAAACCTTATCAATATAATTACATGTTTGATACAGGAATACAATCTTCGTTAAGTATGTACTTTACATCCTTGTACTCGGCACGTACAGTGAATTGACCTCAGTAATGTGCGGAATCATAATGAAAGATAAGGAACTCGTCTGTCTGTCTGTCTGTCTGTCTGTCTGTCTGTCTCTATCGGGAGGAGCAGGGGGATCTGCCGATATTGGGTAGGATGTGTTTGAATATTGACTAAAGTCTAAATATCAGACAACAATATCGACCAAGACTCATGCATCAGACTGATGCCGATGTCTGTCTTGATTTTTACCAAACATTGGCCAATGCAGATATATTAACCGATATATCATGCATCTCTGGTGTCAGGCCCTTTAAGTGATGTTGGGGGCACAGTGGGGGTGGGCAGTGTGGGATATCAAGCGACTCCGTAACCTGGAACCAGCCTAATCCCACCGGTGTGAGGCCATCCATCAGTTGCTAAGCTGGTTAGCAGTGGGCTACCTGAATATGTTTGAACTGTGTTGTTAGCTTATTAGCTACCTCCTTGTCAAACGCCTTGGAAGGGAAACGCCCGTGCGGATGAGTGCGGAGCTCACCTGACGAGGTACGAGGGGCTCGCAGGATATGTGTGTGAGGGGGAGAAAAGTCCAGCGTTGGGGCGTGAGGATTACCTTTGTCTGCACATCTGCTCGCTGGGACATGTGGGCCGCTTTAGCCCACATGCCTTGCAGGGGGAGAGGGGGGGCTTACCAAATGGCACCAAATCCCACCAAATCCACTTATTTTTTGAACAAATCAGAAGCGTGACTCACAACCTGATAAACTATAGACATACTATCCCCTACCCACCTCTGAGTGTGGAGATTGTATGCAGTTGTAATGTGCGGTTAGTGGTGGGTTTGCCCTGCAGAGGACTGGCATCGCATCCTGGTAGGGCACAAATGTATAGTACTCATAAATAAAACTTACGTATAATTTATAAATTTACGGGGCCAAAACAACCCTTAGAATATCATTGCACATTTATACACGTAACAGGTAACAGAATCCACCCCCCCCCCAAATTCAGTATGTTCTCGCGCCTGATATCTCTGATGCGATCCCCCTGTGGGGGGCCACGGTATCCTGAGGGGGGGGCAGCCAGGATGTCCGCGTTCTAGCGTCTCGCTGCAAAGTTATTCCCTGGCGGCCCAATGGTGATTCGACGACAGAACCAGTTCAGAACCAGCTGGCCTCTATGCGTATCCGCCACGTGCTCTGCCGCTAGCTACCTGGTCTCGAGGTCTCCCCTGTAAGTGTGTAGTTCTGTCTACCCATCTCTAATAGTGCGATATGCAGACAAATTCAGTGTCCCTCTTACCGATAACTCAGTGAGAGTCGATGGACTGTAATAACAGTCACTTGAAATATTCACACACCCAGAACAGTTAATCATTAAGTAGATTAATATTCTGAAGTCTGTGCCCAAGGAGGGAACGTCGGGCCCCAGCGCATTTCATGAATATTACTTGATTATTAGAAACCCTTCTTGGCAAACACAGCACAACCTTTAGCAGTTTAATTTCATAGATGGTTTTTTAAGTGCTCTTGCTTCTGGAAGGTTCTCCAGAATGTGTGGCCGATTGGTTGATGGTCTTCTGACAAACCGTCTGAATGTGTGATCCTTCTGAGGAGATGCGTCGAGTTTGTCGCATGAAACGGCCCGCTTTCCATGCGGCGTTGGCACCCTGGTGCTCTCTGCATGCCGGTTGTTATGGAGACCTGAGGTCGGTGTGGCTGGGTTATAGTTTAATAATGAGAACCTTCT
>JAODKC010000137.1:4850421-4904990 GCA_026777985.1 Mormyrops attenuatus
CCACCGCCGGAGTGGGGGGGGGGGGGCCACCTAATTGGTCAGTCTGAGGTTGTGATGTGATGCTGTCCCCTGCTGACCCCCCCCGCCCCCCGGTCCCCGCCAGTCCCCCACCAGTCCCCCATGCCCTTCGCTGTAGGTTTGTGCATTTCGGGGAAAAATACTTTTTGCATTAAGAAGCCCAACAACCCCCCACTCTTCCCAAAACACAAAAGTATATATAGACACACACACACTCACTCCTGCAGATCATTACAGAACACCAAGCTTCTTAAGACTGGATGCAGGATATCAAATTCCTTAAGGTCTAGTCTAATAGGACAAAAATCTTGTTAAAGTGTGTATATAGATATATATTTCTGCAAGAGGAAACCCAATTCAGTGTGCTGGACAAATGTTTTCTTTTTATTTGAAGAGGCCTTAACTGGATCCTATTAAGTCTTGTTTATTGCCTAGATTGTTTCACTCAAGTATTTGTAGCAACCGCAGCCCAACCTGTTGGAAAACAATTGCTGGCTGTGCATCGTGGTTATGTGACGCGGGGTGGCGGTCGAGGCCGTGAACCGACGTGAATGTGGGGGAAACCCCGACCCACAAACACACACACTCACAAACAGAGTTCATATATTCCTATCATTGTGGGGACCCGATTCATTTCTATGGACCTAACCTTAGCCAAAACTATGATAACGCTAACCCTTACCCAGCCCTAACCTTAACCATAAGTAATGAAATAAAATATACTTCACCTGAGGAATTACTCAAAGTTAAAGAGCTAAACATAAAAACTTCTAAAAGGCATGTGGAAACAAGCTTGTTTGCTGGGGGGGTGGATCACCCTCTGGTTTTGGGTTCCATACCTTAAGTGCCCAGAAATATAGCTGTATTGCATTTCACCAGAACTTTCCATCTTAAGACAGCTTTTATGCTGCAGTTTCTATGCTTTTCTTCCTTCTTCACTTGTTTCTTCACTTGTCTTTTTTTTTTATATTATTCTGGACAGGTTTATATTAAACGTTTTGCTCAATTGGAAGCCCCCCAGCCAACCCCAAGTGGACGATTTTGCTTAGGCGACACTTTCACTCACGATCAAGTCAAGTGAAGTTAAATTTATTATCCCACCACGGAAATTTCGGTTGCAGCCAGGCATTTAAAAAGGAATACAACAAATAAATGAATGAATGCGACATTAACACCAGATACAAACATAGAGAAAATGACCAATACATATACAAAAGACCATCCACAAAACCACAGCACAGACCAGTACCCAGTACACCCCAGTGCATGATCACTACATGGAGAGACTAGGATAGCAGAAGAGCCAGAACAGAAATAGTTAAGTCCATCAGTGACATCATCTGTGGTTATTCAATATATTAACAGCAGTACAAACAAAAGAAAGGTTATATCTTTTAGTCCTGTGTGTGGGAACTCTATATCTTCTAGCTGAAGGTAGAAGCACAAACCCCCTGTAGAGGGGGTGGTCTTTATAATCCAGTATTGCCGATGCCTTCCTGAGCACGATGGTCATACTGGTCACAAAGCTGGGTCGGAGTTACCCCAATGACTTTACCAGCAACATTGACAAGCCGGCCAAGGTTGAGGTTACCAAACCATACCACAGTGGAAAAGGACAGTACAGCCTCAATAACATTTATGCTTGTCCTCCGGCCTGCATCATTGGAGTTCTTTGGCTACGCCATGGCAGCAATGGTCCTTCTGGGATTCTTAAGTACTGCTCCCCCTGCTGGCCACATCGCGCTGTAAGAATGATGCCGCGTCCTTGCCACCTCTTTCTTTTCTGGAGGCCTGGCCGTGTGATCCGTGTCTGCTAACAATTGGAACCTTCCTCCATCGCGTGGTCTGCAGGGCCACTCCCAGCTCTGACGAGAGGAACAGGAAGCCGTAATTCTTGAGTTCTCATATTAACACATCTTCCCTGGCAGGTATTTGGAGAGCTTTGCTCTGTCCTACTTCAGCTTTTCTTGTTTTTATTCTTATTTTTTGAAAAGAACGACGCTGGTCGACCTTTGTTACTCTTTGCGTTTTTTGGCTTCTTTCAACATGTCAGGTGGCAGATTATTAAAGCTAGCTAGGGAGCTCAGCTCGTAAATTGTCACCTGATCAGGATAAGTAGATGGATGGATGGATTGATGGATGGATGCATTTGAGCTCCTTTGGATTTCCACTGAATGTCACAGTCAAACACCATGTAAAGGCTAGATTTTTCTTAATCAAAAAATACTTAGATTTAACCATGTTTGCCTCTGTTCATTGTAACCTTGGCTTGCATGAGGTCTTTACTGAGTCATAATAGTTATTATGGGCTATACTGGGGCTTACATGTTAGTGTACTGCATACAGCATTTGTTGTATATCTACTATCTCTACCGCATCGCGGCATTGTCCTCAGACCTCAGTGATTGTTACCTGTGGTGCCAGTTACCGTCACCCCTCAGAGGTTTTTTTGTTTTTCCCCCTCGGCCATCTGACAAAGAAAAAATATGATATTTGGTCATGTCAGAACAACACGAACGGTTCATCTGAGATGCTGCCCCAGACAGACTCGGGCTGCTTTAACCGGAAGTCTGAAGGCTGCACTTAGGACGCCCCTCGGTGCACCAGTGCGTCCTGAGTGAATATTATTCCCGTTTCCCCCTTCCTGGGTCTAGAGCTTTCCAGGTACTGGCATGTTCTGTTTTTACAGGTCCCAGCCTTGTAACCACGGCAACAGGATCTCAAGCCAAAGATGAGTGAGACTAACACCATTTCCCTCACCCGCCCTTGATGCAACGTGGCGTTTGTCAGCAGTCATGATTATGATATCGTCATATAAATACGTACACAAAGACGGACGTGAAGACTGTTGCCCCTGGTTACCGCTGTTGAATAATGGTCGCGATGAGGTTTTCCTGTACGCCGGCCTCCCGTGTAGCTGCGAAGATGCTGGAATATACGGCTTATCATACACCAGTATCAGCAGCCCTTCATTCTGACACTTCATTCATCCCGTTTTGTCATTCACTTTTTGACTCCCTTTCTGTCTCTCTGTCGCCGCCCTGCTGCTAGCTGCAATTAGCTGCAGGTTGGGCTGATGTTAGGGGATTACAGTGCGCCTGCATCTTATGCGATCAGCTGGTTCCACCGCATATATTCAAGGTCTTTATATAAAAGTGCCTATTTACTTTACATACACCTATCACAGACTTTATATCATGCCTAGATTACAGAACATTACCTGTACAATGTACATTCTATTTAAAAACAGTACAGTAATTGTTACAATCTATTGCTTATGAAAACATTACAAAAAACATTGTAGATGCACAGTACAGTATGGTATTGTGCATGTATAGTGCTGTACTAAGGTTTATATTGCATCGTTTACGGAAAAAAACAATCAAAGCACATTACGGTACTCAACTCTTTTTTTCTTTTTTTTTTAACTTGTGAATCCACCAGTGAAAACATTATGCACAAGTCTAAGTAAAGCTCTATTTAATGGACTGCCACACGTCAGGGTTAGTTAGGGAAATCCGGAAAGGTTTAAGAAGCTTGTAAGTTTTTTTTAATATAAAGACTGCTATGATGCTATATTTTTAAACCATTCAAAACCGTATCAAAAACCGCGTAAGATGCGGACTGACTGTACATGAAAGGCAGCAGACACTTAAAGAATGGTCGTCATTGTTGTTATTGTTGTGTGCATAAGCGCTTTTAAAAGGGCTGTAAGCTTTACCCCATGATAGTTGGTAGTGTCCAAAATGAATTTACTTTTAAATTTGTATGTAAGCCCCTTCTATTGTCCATTTTATGATGCATGCTATCAAGCTCAGATAGACATCATCTTGCAAGATGAAAAGTCCCCCAGAACACTTCAAGCTATACTTTACATGCACTTCAGGCATACATTAGGCTGTTTTTTGCTAAATAAGCGAATTAAACAAGCCATTTCATCTCCCAATTAACAAACACCCCCCACGAACACAAGCCTTTACTGAGGCTCAAAACAGCATTAAAGAAAGTTTTTACTTTTTTACTTTTTCTCATGAAAGGGACCAAGTGTGCGTGTGTGTGTGTGTGTTTGTGTGTGTAATATGCATTTCATTATAAAAAAAAATGTTACTCCAAGCCTCTTTGATTTTTCCCCAGCCAAAAGTAGTAAAAGTGCAGTTTGCAAGATGAAATTTAACCTTGAAAAAACAAACTGCTTTCCAAGCTTTCCTAAAAGATACAAGTTACAGTTTATATGAAAACACTTTTTTTTCTCCTTACTCGTGGTGTAGAAAAAGGCACTATATTTCAAAGGGATTATTTTTTTATTTTTAAAAGAATGAATTCTGAGCTCTGCAAGATATGTGTAATTCACATGCCAAATTTCATCAAAACCGACGATGCAAACCGTTCGTTGAGTTAGAATGGATCGGTGAAATAGCTGTTTCTTCTTGTGATGTTTTATTACAATCTTTGTATTCCTAACACCCTGAACAGGAAGGTTGATTGACTCATAATCGGTGTATCAGTCAGCCTGAGTGTTTTTTTTTTTGTGTAGAGATTTTGAGGGGGGGCACTGGCATGAAGGGAACTTCAACCACCCACCCACGGCCTTCTCACATCCTGCCCATCTGCCCTAACCATGACAAATGCCCCGGTCCAGCTCGCCAGTTGCCCCTCTCACTCACACGCATGTACATACATGACGTCATG
Source organism: Mormyrops attenuatus (assembly GCA_026777985.1). NCBI lineage: Eukaryota > Metazoa > Chordata > Actinopteri > Osteoglossiformes > Mormyridae > Mormyrops > Mormyrops attenuatus. Next base: position 4,855,129 of record JAODKC010000137.1, read on the forward strand.
CGTCCCGAAATGCACACGCTCGTAAATCTCTCAGGTGCACATGCGGTGAGCACCCTAGTAAAGCCCCCTCCCGTTCATTTCAGCATTGTTGCTCTCCCTTTTCAGGCTCTCTGCAGCCTGTAGAAATGTGCTGTGATCTCCTTCTCCACGTTTACAGGAACAGGTGTCCTTCTGCCGGCATACTTCAGCCTGCAGTGGATGAACGCAGCCTGTGGCTGAGAGCAGCAGATGAAAAGCTTCAGGCTCCTGGTGATTTTTAGTTCTCCTGAAATTTATTCCAAAGCTGTGTTTTTACTGGAGAGTTTTTGGTTGGTTTCTTTCAGCTGACAGTTTGATTTCCCTGCTCCTTACATGGTATAATGTCATTTACCGCAGTATGAAACTTGGACACAAAAGTCTTTGCTGCCTTGTTTTATATACATTTGCCAGAGTTAATTGATTGATTTGTTTTTTAATTATTTGTCTTGTATCGTCACTTTGGAAATTTCATGTGCTGAAGCCTTTGTTGTCCTGGTTTGACTGTTGCTGTTTTGCTCAGAGTCATCGCAGTTATTCCTGTAGACATTGATCCTCATTGCATTGTCTTATCAGAGCTCCAGACGGCGCCTAAAATGGTCTCCAGTGCGCCTGAATATTTTATTTTTTCCGACTAGGTTTTCCATGTCCCACACAAGCAAAGGAAAAAAAATATTGCAAAGGGGTCTCCTATGTCTGCCTGTTCTGCTACAATCATGTGAATAAACTGAGAACAAGAACAAAGACTGTGGGTTAGCTAGCTAAGGAAATTGCGAAAAACGAACAAAACAGTTAATTCATTTCAGGCATTTCTTTTAGTTTTTATTGTTTTTTTCCCATCAAGAATTATCATTTCAGTAATTTTATTAACAGCATTGAATTAGACGTTTTGTGTTTTTATATCTAAACTTGTTGAAACAGCCTATGAAACCCGTCCCAGCACCAAATACCTCGGCACTGACAGAAAAACGGAATATCCAAAAGAAAAATATCTGAGTTTTTCTCTCCTCTTGTGCGTCCAAACCCTGCATCCTCAGCAGCACAGTTCAGGTACAGACATCCCTGTTGGACTCGGCACTATGCAGCTACTGCCAGATGATGATGACAGTAGCAACGTGGACAACTGAGTCTTCCGTGAGAATCAGTACAGAGTAAGGCTGGGAATCAGCCCTGGCCTCACAATTCAGTTTGATTTCTATTCACAAATGCCCAATTCAATTCAGTTTTAATTTAAGTGAATTCAATTTCAATTCAGTTCAGTTTTGATTTGTTTCAGTTTTGCTAAAAGGTCTTTTTTTTAGAACTATCCTTTGAGAAATGTCAAACAAAGGTCAATGATAAACAATAATTTTTTTTATTTAACTGACAAATAAAATAGTGTACTGTGGTTATCAGGTAATGTGCATTGCCATGTAAAACAATAAGTTTTAAATATGTTGTTAAGTAAAGTTTAGCAAAAACATTTTCAAAGTCATGTGTAAAAGGCATAAATTAACAAAGTCGATCTTGGGATTTTGTGAATCATAAATCGATATTTCTCCCTTGCCCTAGTACCAGGGGCCCCTCACACGAGCAATTCAGTCCAGATCCCAGTGTGAAGCGTTGGCTGTTAGAAAGCAAAAAATCATAGAGCAACTACACTGGCTGGCAAGTGACACTGACATTGTGATGGCTGGCGACACTGACTCTGAAATTGAGGAATAGGCTATTTCAAAAAACAACAGCTTGTACAAACTTATTTCTATGTGTTATGCATTCGTGTTATCACATAATGTAAGACAATACAGAAGACATCGCAGACAATGATAGGCAGAGCAGACAGTAAGTAATGTAATATATAAGTTTGACATGGGAAGGAGATTTTGGCACCCAAAAATTTGAATCGGCTCCTAAATATTTTGGGATAGGGGCCAATAACCTGTAAATTTCTTTTCTCTGGAGTCCTGCTTATTGAGTGTCGACCAGCGAACGTGCTGTTGGGAACCCAAAATTTTGAACAAAACCCAGGATGTTCTGGAGAAATGCCATCCAAATGGTTGCCTGAAGCTACTCCAACTAGAAGGTGCCTAATAATAATAATAATAATAATAATAAAAATAATAGGAGAAGGACAATCAAATTCGTACACATTTGGTATTCTACATTTGTTCCTAAAGTTATTATCAAATCATTTTCATTCACTATACCGATATTCTGAAATCCTAGCAATAAAATCTGCCCTGGGCGGGGCCCATGCAATTCACCTTAAGCCTTAAGGCTGAGATGCATGACCTTTTGTTAAGTCTGTCGTTTTATGTCATGGCTCCTGGTTTCCAATCCTCTGCTGCTCCTGACCCAGGCGTTTTGTCGGAGGTAAAATACCCCAGTGAGTAAATAAGTAAAAAAAAGGATCCCCCCCCCCCCGGCGTGTTATTAATGTGTGGAAGCTGGAGAGGAGTGGCCCAGGGGCACAGCAGGTGGGGGGGGCCCCACACCCCGGCCCCCCCGTCCCACCCCCTCCCTCCCCCCCCCCCGGGCCCACCCCACACCCCCCCCAAACCGGGGGGGGGGGGGGGGGCACCAGCCAATATCAGCCTCTCTACTGCTTCAGCGGCTCCTTACTTTTCTTGACATCAGAATAGATTTGTACCATGGATGACCCCAGGCATACAACTTAAAATAGTTTAATAAGTGAATTCAGTTTAATGTTCTCCTTTCTGCTAAAGGGGATTTTCTGGGGGGGGACACTGTCATCGCTGGAATTAAGAGCTTGTCTTGGGTGATGATGGCCGCCGTCTCTTTGTTGTGCCGCTGTCTTTTGGGTTTTTTTCAAGAAGAGCCAGGACGTTTGATGGACAGCTATGAATTCCTTGAGAAAGGTTGGTCACAAATGCGAGGGGAGGGGGCACTCATTTGATTCGGTAATGGCCTGTCTGACTTATATGGGCAAGCTGTTTGTTCCAGTTGAATTATTTGTCTCAGTCTTCCAAGGCGCAATGTCCCACCCCAGGCTTTTTGGGGATACTGTTCTCCTAGGTGATAACTGGCAGTCTCTTTGCATGTGTGTTGAAAAGCCGCAGTCGTTGGCCAGGTTTTTGGGGTCCCAGAACCAAAAAGGGGATTGCAGAGCGGTTTGCAAAAAAAAAAAGCCCCCTTTAACCCACAAAGAGCGACTGTTTGCCTGCCACCCAGGTCCATGCATCTGCATCACTCCAGCCTGCGGGGGGTGGGGGACAGAGTTATGGGGTTAGATGAAGACTCAAGTTGCTCAAAGGGGGCGTTTGAATCTCCTGGCTTTTTACAGAAAGTCTTTGGGGTAGAGAGAGGCACCAGGGTCTTTAGTTCCAGCTGGATTTCAGTTCCAGTGCCAAGGTGAAGGCAGATCCCAGATTATCTTAGGACTCCATTAATGCGAGAGTCTCTAATAGTTCTGTCCCCTCGAGGGACAAGCGCCAAGATCTGCTTTGGCTCCCATCATACCGAGGACCCCGACATGCGAGAGTGATGTCGGTCATGAACAGCGGGTGGCAGTTTCCGCTGCCGGGGACAGCGTTGATCCGGTTGCCAGGTACTGTGATTGATAGTGTGCTCTGTGCTGACTGCGTGTTTCATGCCTTTTAAAATGGGCTTTACTGTTAAAATGCGCTGCTCCACCAAATGCGTGTGTGTGTTTTTGGAGTTGTGACTTTGGGTTTACAGTGCATAACAAAGCCCCCCCCCTTCTCAGCCGCCCCCTCCATTGAAATAACTCTGGCATCTCTGTGTGCTACTTGTGCCCCTGAAAGGCAGATAGATGCTAATATTAATCCTGAATGAAATTGTGGAAAAGAGGCCATCACTGTTGTTTAGATGTGTTTCCCTGTCCGGTCCTCGAGGATCCACAGACAGTCCACAGTTTTGCTCCCTCGCGGCTCCCAGTGGTGTGTAGCAGACCTCAGAGGGAACCAAAACATGGACCGACTGTGGGTCCCCAAGGACCGGATTGGAAGACTGGTTTAGATGAACAGCGAATGCTGTAAGCAGGCAGACGGAGGCTTATCCCTGGCTCCTTTGCTGTGGTGAATGGCAGGTCAGAATTTAAAAGTAGTGAAAACCTGTCTGCCATTATTCTTTTAGCAGCAGATCGTCAGTGTTCATCAAACATTCCACAGATGGCAGCTGCCCGGGTGACTTTCCCTCATCAAAGCCTACGCCTAATATTTCTGTTTCGTTTTTTTAACGTTAAAATTCTGCAGTTGTCTTTAAGCAGCGTTTTAGATGCCAGAAGAGCATTGTGGTAAAACGTCGATGTGATTTTTGCATATACATCCCTCCCTCTTCTTTTTCCTTTTCCAAACAAAATATGAGCATTTTGATATTGTGGGATTTCGTGGTTCATCTTCCACCTGCAGGGTCCTGATTATGTCTGTAATATATGCAAATGGCTCTGTTTACAGCCTGCTCGCCCCAGCACCGAGAGCTTCAACGGAAACAGCGCTCGTCCAGCATGGAGCTGGCGGTATCCGAGGCTGGCCAGACCACGTGACTCAGGGTGCTGCCAGCTTTACCTGCTATTCGTTTTTTTTTCCCTTCATGCCATTTGCCAAAATCCGCCTTTCACCTGACCTCCCGTAATGCTAACAAGACAGCCTGTCTGTGTGCGGGGGCTGAGGCAGGGGGCTGCGGGAGGGGTCTCCGGGAGGGTTGTTTGTGCACAGGACTTTAAACGAGGCTCATAAGGCATCCGTGTTGCGCTTTGCTTGTAGAGGTTTATTGAGGGAGAACTGAAAGTTATCATTAGAAATGCCAGCAAAGATCATAAAAACAGAAAGGGGGCGGGGCACAGATTTTAAAGTGCCTGGTGCACAAGTGGCCTTCTTCCACGTGGAAATCAACTGAAATCTGAGTGAGAACCAGAGCAGGGCCTTAAATACAGGGCTCTTTCCTCAGAGAAATAAAGGCCCCGTCATGTCCATCATCATCACAGTCGTCGTGTGTATCATAAATGCCCCATCCATGTCACCATCCATGCTCATGTTGTCTGGTCCACATGGTATGTTTTCAGCTCCCGGTAACATACTCTTCCAGAAAAATCTTTCCAGGCACGTGTGAAGTCATTCAACCTGTCTCAGATGTCGGCGGGGTTTGGAGTGCACATCCTGGCATCCTGCAGTGAAGTCATGTGATTCGTTCGAGTCGGCAGAAGATGTAACGGTGGCGGTGCATAGCGTCAGTATCAGATATCCAAACGAACAAGACTGGCGACAAGAAAGGCCTCCCTGCTAATAGCACTACTTAATTTATGACCAGCCTGTGCTCTAGTATTTCTTTCATCAGAAGAAAAGAATGAGAGTGTGGTCCTCGAATCCTGTGCCTCACATAAGGTTGAATTGTGATTTATTGCAATTACGACACTGACAGGAAGTTAGGCCACGCCCATTCATAGTTCATAGATCGCAAACATCTCTTTGATGTGGAAATCACCATGTTACATGTGATCTGCATTTTAGAAGCTATTTGGCTTTACATGTAATCTTCAAATAGGTGATGGTCTGGGGTAGGTTAGCTGTGGTCCGGGCCCGTTGCTGTCTCTCATCTTGATTTGAAGTGCGCAGACAGGACCAGACGAAAATAGCAACAGGGCGCCCTGCTCAGGGACCTGACCGGGATCTGTCCTCATTCCTGCCCCGCGATACATATATAGGCTTGTGAAAAATGGAGAAAATAGCACAGCTTTCCTCTGGAGAAGCTTCTATATTCAGACCCAATCAAAAAAAAAAAGAAAAGAAAAAAGAGCCATGTAACGCGGGAGCGCGAGAGTGTGGGGGTGGAAATGGGGTGAGGGGTTCGGCTCCTGGGGGGACCAGGGCAGAGCACAGCAGCTGCGCCTCCTCTGGCCACGGAGCGCGTTTGCATTCCGAGAGCTGTGGCCGAGGTGAAGGGAATCGGGGAAAATGGGCAGCTTCGTTTTGCTTTTCCCTTGTTTTGCTTCTCCTGAAGGGTTTCTGTCGGGGAGGGGGGGTTGTGACAGCACCTTCTTTTGAGCTCAGCAAGTACACACCCCCTACCTCTTAATCCCGCCATAGCTACCTTGAGTTCTGGTTTGATTTTGATGAGCTCTTGTAAAGCTTGTTGCTGTGGGGGAGGTGGCGGATGCTCTCCACTTATAGCCCCCCCTCCCCAGACCCTCTACTGAATCAGCGGTCGAAAGATGAATGGATGTTGCTGTTTATGCCCTTTCGTTATTTTTATGTCTTTGCCCAGATCCCCTTTTCTGGGACGTCACCACAACATTGAAACAGGAGTTTATGGGCTCGTAGATTATGGGGTCGAGGTTAAAGTCGCCGTCATCTCCCCCTTTTGTGTGGGTGCTGTTAAGACAGAGGAGGGATTGACCCAGTCCGGCATGGTGCCGGAGATCACGGTGAGGTCAGGGACGCTAAACCAACAGCTCCTGTCGCTGTAAATGACCACATATACAGACTTCCCTTTGAGAATGGGACTCTGGGTAACCACAGTGAGTAGCCTTCAAGCCTTTGTTTGTGCTTTAGATCTGTTTTTCCTTTTTCTTTTTGTTTTTACCCTATAATTTCAGCAAATCCAAAGGAAGGGGGGTTAAGAAAAGAATGAAAGGAATACATACGTGACATTTGTCAGAGCATCAAAATGAAGGCCTTTGTTCAGGTTAATCATTGTTTGAAATATTCTGTCTGCACCAAGGATGTCAAAATCCATGGTATAGATACTGCAACAGTGATGGTGTTTTCATATATTGTTAATCTCTCACTAATCATTAAATGCCTCTTCCTGTGGTGTTATGACATAGTTGTGGACCTAGCCCCTCTCATTCTTTTTTCATTGATTTCACATTTGTCAGATGTTGAGTTACTTGGACATAAAAGAGAATATGTAAAAATCTGGGCTGGTTTTAGCTTTAAATATGCATGCGGGCCGCTTCTCTTAGGGGTCTAGTTTTATAGAATCTCTGATTTAAAATCCAGCTTATAATGTAGAAAACTGACGTTTAAGGGAGAACCGCCATCGTTGCATTAAAACCTGATTTAAAAGCTGGTCGTTCTTTTCAGCTTTGCTTCACCATTACGTCAGACCCAGTTTTCTAGCTGAGGAGAGACACGCTGTGAAAATCAGATATTGTCTATTTACGTTGTGCCTTTCTGTTTGATGTGGGCAGATGTCTGATGTCCATTTTATATCTTTATGTATCTACAGTCTGTTTCTTTTAAATGGCTCCCATTATTGGGTCAGGAAGTCTAATAAGGGTCGACACATTGTTTTCACATTTGCAATAATTTCTGTAGCAGATGCTTCTATCTGAAGCGACATACATTTTTTGAGAAAGCAGGGTCAGACAGTGCCTGGAGGAAATGGGGGGGGGGGGGGGGGGGGGGTTGAGGGCAACCTAACCCACTGAGTCCCCTCCCCCCACATATTGTCTGGCAGGGCAGCTTCTTGGTACCAGAAGAGAAAACTTTACTTCTCAATTTGGGGTCATGCCTTCCTTTGCTTGCTGTCTTGGTATTCCCCTTAGCCATGCTCCTATAACACCGTTCCACATTCAGGAGTCCATTTGCGCTGGTCCTATTGGGTTCTGGACATCTCAGCACCACACCTGTCCCTTGGTGTCTCACTTCAGTGGGTGCATTTCACTGTAGAAGGTTCCGGGTGATGGCTGTTTCATACTACCTCAATATATGTTTTTGTTTCATGTTTGTGTGAGCTTGGGTCCCTCTTTGTATTGGTGTCTTACTGTTTGTTGGGGAGGCACGCTGGCCTCAGTGGACATCACTGTTACCTTACACCGCTAGGACTGTGAATTCGAATCCTACTTCCACTCTGTGTGTGTGTGGGTTTTGTCTGTCACATGGGTTGTGTGGACCCCAGCCTCGCTGCCTGGGATAGGCTGTTGGTGGCCCTGGCCAACGTAAGTGGTTAGAAGTTGGATGGAAATTGCTTTTTGCTTCACGGCGACTGCACATGATGTATCACAAGGCGGCGTAACTTCCACATGGTGCTTTTTCGTGTACCTGTTTCCGGTGTTGTTATTATAGATGCTGAGATGAAGGTGGTCTTATTCTGCATGTCTGCCATGGCTGGTGTTTAGAAGCTGCTCATATTGTTGTTGAAATGATGTGTATGTAGCACCAAACAGTGGCTGAGTTATAAGACTGTGATTCCTTACTGTGCCCCCAGCTGGGAGTAAATTCTTAAGTTACATAGTAGGGTAGTAATTTCCTTTAGAATAAAACCGAAGGTAAGCATATTCCTCTTGTTCCTTTAAGTTCTTGAACATAATGTAACATTAGCTTAACCTTTTCCACTCTGTGGCACTGAATTACTCGTAATGAGCTAGATTATGAGTATTTTTAAGATAGTGTAGCCCCAGTTTGCCCTGTAGCTCCTAAAGCAAAGAATAATAAAGCATAGTGCTGGATTTGACTCTCCTTCCAGCTCTGGTATTTGGTGCAGTGGGTGTGTAGAAAATGACTAACCTGTTGTTCGACCTACTTTTGAGGATCTTACAGCATGACGATTCTCCACACAGATGGTGAATCTGAACTCCCAGCTTAGGAGCAATGGCAGGCTGCTTTAGCCAGCATGGGAGGGGGGTTTGTGTTGGTGTGCCCCACAGCAGGGGGATCGATTCTGACCCTTCCCCAGTTTGGTGTCCAGCCTTCCTGTCCACACTGGACGAGCCCCTCATGTCTTTTGAGGTTGAATAAATATGACCCAGATAAATGTCCTCCTGAGAAGTGTCCCAGCGGAGGTGTCCACAAGGAGGCGCTCTACATGTCATCGCAGGGCAGGAGACCTCAGGGCTTGGAGAGACTGAGGGGTGAAGTAGATCATCATCATGGCAGCTGGGCTCCCTTGTCCTTAGAATGATACTATGCAATTCCAGAACCTTCATGGGATCTGCCTAATGGGAGAGTCTCGAACCACGGTCCAGGCAGAACTTGTCAGCTCACACTTCCACAAATGAGAAGTATTCTTTCACTGTAATTCTAGTAGCTTCTCCTTCCTCCTGTCTCTTTCTCCACAGTCTGTCTGATCCATTTTTTCTAAAGGCAAGCATCACTTGATGAATCCTCGGAATAGTGTGATGTCCTCTGACAGGTCGTCAGGCCTCATAACTGCTTGACTGTATAGTGTTACAAAATTGCTAACCAGACCAACTTCGTAATGCAGCTCTCTCCTCCATGTTATCATCGCCTGTTGAGTGGCTAGATGGTCACAGAAAATACATTGATCTTCATCACACCATCATTAAGGAAAGTCCGAGGAACACACCAGTTCAGTTTATCCTCATTCCCATAAGGCTTCGGACTGGTCATTAACTCTGACTACTTAATTTTTTCCTCGTTTTCTGTAAAATCTCATCAATGATTTCCCATCTGATCAGCATGTCATCATCCAGGTGAAATGCTGTCCAAATGTCTTTGGACCTGGTTCCCCCTGGGTGGAGAAACGCTAAAACAAACCCTCACCTCTCCTCACCACCACAGGAGCTGAGGAGATTAGCCGCTTATCCGCAAGGCCGTAAATATGCACACGACGTGTATCGCAGCAGCTTCTAGAAACAGGCCCCAGGTCTGAATGAATATCAGGAATAGAAACTCACTCTGACGTAACCTGGGTTCGACGTCCACAACCAGATGGTAGATGTGCCCGTGCTGAAGTCAACACCAAAATGTTATCGCTAATTTTAAACATTTTGCTGATATTATTCCAAAGGTTATTTTTGACTTGATGCTATCCTGCCAATTCGCTTTAGTTTGAAACTGTAGGAAAATGAATGATACTAATACTAATGTCACACAGGATATTTCCCTAGTACATTATTTTAACGACCTGAATGGTTTGAGATCCATTTTGTAGAACTGCTTGCTTGTTATGTCAGTAAATATACTTTGATTAATTGATCAAATAACTAAACATTAGCAAAGTAGAGCGTTTACTCATGTGTACTCACGCCAGCCCCAGCACAGATTGCAGCAAGAGATGTGACGTCTAATTTCACTATATTCTGGCTACTAGCTTAAACACTAAAACACCTAAAGCGAATGATGGGGATCTATAAACGGCTGATTGGAGGCAGAGAGAGTCATGAGCAGCTTAAGCTCACAAACTCAGGCCCCAGTCACGAGATTCCTGCCGCCTGGCCTGCTGTGAGATCATCACGACTTGGAGGGGGCGGGTGGAAGGAGATCTGTGCCTCAGTGTGTTTCTAATCTCCGTTTGTCATGGAAGCTCAGGCTCCTTGTTTGTAGAGTTAAGCAGACTCTCTAAATGTAAATAAAATCAGGCAGCGTCTTTTTGAAACTAGGAGACTGTGATCATTTATATGTGTTTACTTTCCCTGGTTGTGCTTTCGCCTGTTTGCTGATTGTGTCCATGACTTTTTCAGACCTTGGTCTTAATCAAGACGTGTCAATGTACCAGCTCGCTAGTCACTTTCACCCCCCGAGACAGTTTTATACAGCCTGTTACATGTTATTAAGTCATCAGTAAATCTGCTTCGCTGATCCTCTTTTGCCTGCCTCTTTTGTTTAAAAGCAAAACGGAAAACTACATAAGGCCTATATTCCACTAACCGGCACCGGCAGGCCGGCTCAGTAAGTTACCCCTGCTGGCTCGCCATGTTATTCTGCTAGCCCGGGCCCTTGGGTATTTGAGTTTGAGACCCCTCAAGTGGTGAGACAAAATAAAATGGTCAGTGTTTGGCTACCATTGTCTCTGCCCTGACATTTTATATTTCTCTGTGTGCTTGTTTGCTTGTTGTTCTTTTCCTCACTTTCTCACGATGTATCTGTAAATCCGTCAGGCCTGCCTGGGAATGCATATCGAAGGGCTTCTGTGTTTGGACACTTTGTTGATCAACATTAGAGCTCAGCTCCTCCTCAACTGCACAGATCAGTGTCGTTACGTTCCGCTCCGTGGCTTGCTCGTTTTCTGTTTTGACATTTTGGTCTTGTTAGTCACAGACAAAAATAAATGCGATAGTAAGCTAGATAATAATCATATATTCTGCAGAGATAATTAATTCATCCTGAAGGATTTCACTGGAACTTGATCTTTTAACTTTGTTTTTCTTCCCCCCCGTAGGGTTTCACAAAAATGAAGATATGAAAGCGGTGGAGGTGCTGCCAATCCTGAAGGAGAAGGTGGCGTTTCTGTCAGGTGTGTGACTTTGTCCCCGAGGCGCCCGCACGTTGCACCGTGGATTACAGGAAGCTGCGGACGCGTCACGTTCCCTTTCTGCAAGCTGCCAGTTTCTGTGCTAACACAGCTGCCATTTCGGTTGGCAGATCTGATTTCTTTCTGATTAAAAGCACTGCCAGTATCCAAAGACAAAGGCGCCATATTGGCCCATATTCTCACCTATGTGGATAGAGCAGGATTATTAGCATATATTGTATAATTTAATACACGTATGTGTATAATTAAATGGAGCATTTTGGGGTATATAATACTAGGTGCAGGTTACGGGTCCTTAACTTTTTACTTTCTATATTATATTCTCATTATAGGCTCTTGTGAGAAATACTTCATATGGCATGTATTCAACAGTTCTGCTGTCACTGTGGTATTAAATTACCGGGATGTAGCTTCCGTTGTGGGCTGACCTTGCTCCATATTGTGTACACTCTGCAAAATGGATTGAATTTAACAAACAGTAATTTCTGTTCCCATGATGATTCTGAGCACCCGCCGGTTAGGTGAAATGTCTGGAGTTTGAGTAAACCAGGAGGCACTTGGAAGCCTGCCAAAGCAAAGGTGGAAAGCAACTTCCGTGTGACTCACCATGTCTTCAAACAGTGTGTCCCCAGGGGACTCGCCGTGTCGTCATGCAGTGTGTCCCCAGGGGACTCGCCGTGTCGTCAAACAATGTGTCCCCAGGGGACTCGCCGTGTCGTCATACAGTGTGTCCCCAGGGGACTCGCCGTGTCGTCATACAGTGTGTCCCCAGTGGACTAGCCGTGTTATCATACAGTGTGTCCCCAGTCGACTTGCCATGTCGTCATACAATTGTCCCCAGGGGACTCGCCGTGTCATCATACAGTGTGTCCCCAGCGGACTAGACATGTTATCATACAGTGTGTCCCCAGTGGACTTGCCATGTCATCATACAGTGTATCCCCAGGGGATTCGCCGTGTCATCATACAGTGTGCCCCTAAGGGACTCGCAGTGTCATCATACAGTGTGTCCCCAGGGGACCTGCCATGTCATCATACAGTGTGTCCCCAGGGGACTTGCCATGTCATCATACAGTGTGTCCCCAGGGGACACGCCGTGTAATCATACAGTGGTTTTTAAGTGATATTTGTTACACAGCACCTGGATACTGAGTCAATAAGCGCTGGGGCTAATGATAGGGGAGACACACCACAGCAGACTTCTCTTGAACAACTGGAGTGTCTTGAATCATTCAGTTAAATTCTGCCAGTGGATAATTCCCCTCCTCTGATAGCAGTAGATTCAATTTGCAGTGTCCTGAAATGAAATCCCTGCAGCTCCACACAGGTGTGCTGCGGACGTCTCACGGAAGTTAGGGGCCGCTACATAACCTTTCTGAGTATTATCCAACACTAAGTCTTCAGCCCACCTTACAGCCTGTTTAATGACAGATTATTCAGAGATGTCTTGGCTCAGGGAGATGTTTCTGGAGACACACTCAAGACTGAATTAATTCTAATGTTTCCCTCAGTCTTCTACAGTCATGCTTAAATATATTACCCCAACGACAATCTAGAAAATTCAATAAGAATCATTATTAAAGACAACTGTTCGCTTTAGCATGTTGTAGCTTGAGACTGAAATTTTTTTGTTACTGGGAGTAAAGCCAAATTACATTTCTGTGATGTACGATTAGTTTGAGTAGGTCTTACTTGAGTTTGAAAGATGAATGTTTAGCTACTTGGTTATTGGCTGGCTTATTCCAGATAATGGCAGTGATATTTTGATCGACTTATTGCTTCCAGGGGGCAGAGACAGGCGTGGGGGTCCCGTTCTAACGTTTCCAGCAAGAAGCAACCATGACAGAATACGACAAGACGACCTGCGGAGCCTCATAGCGTACCTCGCTGGAATACCCAGGTACGAAGTTGGTTTTTTACGGCCGAACAAAACATAGACTGTGTGTCAATCTAGGCTTCACTTTCAGGGAAACATCTCAAGGCACACTTGAAGCCAATGTGTTCAGCTACAAAGGAGATTGTATCTTCATGATCGCTGGTCACCATATTGCCCGATCGTCACGGTATCCCCTGAGACGTGATTTACATGGAGCATAGACCAGTGCCTGCATTGCAGGTGCAGTGTCGGTCCCTCTGCCTCTCCAAAGCTCATTAAAAAGTACCAGCCCTGTGCCGCCCAGAATGTAGGTTATCCTCCTCTCTGGGGTCCTCTAGCTCTTCTGTTGCGGGTGGGGGTGGGGGCAGGGGCTGTCGGCTCTGGAGTAAGAGAACCACCAGCAGCTTCCAGTGCTGTGAAAAGTCCTTTCTTCCTTCATTCCCTTCTTCCTTCCTCTGCAGTGGGGAGACAGGGCCGGTACGTTCGCCCATCATGGAATTTGCCGACGTGCGGAACTCTTTTTAGGGACTCAAGTACTGTGTTCAGATTTGGTTGGAGGCAGACCAGAGGGGTCTCTGCCTCGGGGTAATTCGGACGAGGGAGGTTGTTGATTAAAGGAGCAGGGAGAAGTTATATGCGAAGGGGAGGAGAAGGAGGAGCAGGAGGAGCAGGAGGTGGGGCTCGGGAACGTAGGGCCTCGTAGCGTGAGCAAGGCAGATGTTAGCGAGATCGAAAGCAGACGATGCCCCACATTGAATCGGGGCGGCTTGAGGAAGCTGGTCCTCGTTCACTCCTGTTCTGTTCCCATTTAGAGGACCAGCTCATATCTCTCCCTACGCTACGGGTAAGTTTGCGTGAAGCATACAGGTTAAACAGCTGCTCCTTGTTTTCCCCGCGGTTTATCCCAGCGAGGAGGTTAGCAGACATGGCTTTACCGTCATCGTCGACATGCGGGGGTCCAAGTGGGACTCCATCAAGCCGCTGCTGAAGATCCTGCAGGAGTCCTTCCCCAGCTGCATCCACGTCGCTCTCATCATCAAACCCGACAACTTCTGGCAGAAGCAAAGGACTAATTTTGGCAGCTCAAAGTTTGAATTCGAGGTGAGTCCCCAGCTTCTGACCTTCTGAGCAGATCTGCTTTTGTGTCACCATCGCACACACGCCTGCTAGATGGACGGAAAAGAAAACAGGTAGCAAGACGTACCCGATGCGGCATTATTGAGATGTAGAGAAGTCTCTGTCAATTCACGCCGGTTTTTAAGTTTTCTTGGGCTGTGAAATTGCAGCATATGCTTCTCTGGATTCTAGGCTGAGGATGTGGCTCTGTGCGTTATAATTATTGTATGGTGGGCCCCAGACATCTTTCCCCTTAAATCAAACAGCGTCAAGTGCTTTAGCAGTCGGCAATTAAGGGAAGAACGCTTAGCGTGACACGCTCTCCACAGGCGACCTGTTGTTTGTTTCCTTACTTTTTTTTTTTTCTTTAAATTGGTAGAATTTCAGAGCATCACATTTTTCATTTTCAGCTGCTCCTTACTCTCCTGGTTCTGGATTTTTCCCCCTTTTTTATTGTGTTCATAATTCAATTCGTACTGGTTGTGAGTGGTGGAATGAGTTCAGTATATTATCAGCGGTAGTTAAGCAAGGATTTTTCATTTGTCTCATTGCACCTTTTTATGTATCTGTTTTGAATCTATAGAGTATACAAACATACTGTGTGTGTGTGTGTTTGTGTGTTTCTGGATTAGGTAAAGGAAAATATATACATACATGTGTATGTTCATCTAGTACGTATCATGTATGTCAAATAAACATGAATGCTATTAACATGTTCATACTCAGGAGTTTTATTGATATTTTTCTGGTTATATCCTTATGATATGGTGGCACAACAGCTGTCAACTTTTAAACTGAGAAAAGAAATCTGTTTAGCATTATATTTTTGAATTTTATTTACATATGGCCCAGATTTCTGCTCTGTCTTTCACGACAGAAACATATCCTCTTCACTTGCATTTTGAGCCTGTTTCCCGTAGTATTTCTGAGCATTGTCTTTCACCAGGATTAAACGTGATTAACCTCTGACCCCTCGCATCCCGTCTTCTCCAGACAACCATGGTGTCATTAGAGGGTCTCACAAAAGTGGTGGACCCCTCTCAGCTCACCCCAGATTTCGAGGGCAGCCTGGATTACAACCACGACGAGTGGATCGAGATCCGGGTCGCGTACGAGGACTTTGTCAGCAATGCGTCGCATATGCTGGCCCGTCTGGACGAGCTCCAGGAGGTCCTGTCCAAGAAGGAGCTCCCACCAGACCTGGATGGGGCACGCCGTGCCATTGAGGAGCACTCGGGCCTGAAGAAGAAGGTGGTGAAGGCCCCCATCGAGGAGCTTGACTCCGAAGGCCAGAAGCTCCTGCTGCTCATCGAGAATAGCGAGTGCTACACCAACCAGAGTACGGGTGTCACCAACGGTGACCTACAGGGCCTGATCCCAAAGGTCTCCGCGCTGCTGGATAAACTCCACTCCTCCAGGCAGCACCTGCACCAGATGTGGCATGTGCGCAAACTCAAGCTGGACCACTGCTTCCAGCTTAGGCTTTTCGAGCAGGACGCTGAGAAGGTCAGTGTGGATGCAGGACGTAGGATGGCGCTCCTTGAGATGTTCTCTTCAGTCTAAGCCAGGGGTCTCAAACTCAAATTACCTAGGACCTACTGGCTAATATGGGTTCACCTGAGCTATTTTCTATGACCCAAAAGAGAGGAGAAGGGGGAAGCAAGATGTATCCACTATAATTTTTGGTTAATCTATAAGGCAACCAAGTCAATGCAGATTAATGGAAAAATACAATAGAAAATGAAAGTGGAGAGATTGATCTGTAGGCCACATTTAATGATGAATCAAAAATGTAACTGGCTGTAAAAACTATTAGGTGCGTCGGATCTGGCCTGCGGGCTTGTAGCTTGAGACCTCTGGTCTAAACAAAGACTTTCACCATTAGTAGACCGAGACCTTCAGAAAATATGGGTGTTATTTCAAACAAAAGACTCTTATCTGATTAACTGCTTCATGCATCAGTTGTGCTTTAATAATAATAATGCAGATGATATCAGTAGTCGCCCTCTAAGGGATTGAGCAGAAGAACACAGCTGCAGGCTTTGCCAAAATAATACACTTTTGCGCATGTGTTGATTTGCTTGTTGTGAGCCTGCAAGGTGCATAATTGCCTTGTGGTATTATAATATCGATTCGAGGCTCCCTCAGAACATCCACCAGGGAAAGATTTCACGGTCACAGACTGTGGCACCCCCACGTCACGTGGGCTTTCCCAGAGCGATCCACACAGTGTCTGTCTCGGCCTGCTCCCCCTGCAGATGTTTGACTGGATCATGCATAACAAAGGCCTGTTCCTGACCGGCTACACCGAGATCGGGGCCAACAACCAACACGCCATGGAGCTACAGACCCAGCATAACCACTTTGCAATGAACTGCATGGTGAGTGACAGATCTGCTGACTTTATATGGTGCGCCGACTAGAGTCTGATGTTGGCATGGCCAGTATGTCAGTCTTTAGCCTTTAACTGTATCTGAAATAACGGCGATGGGATGCTTAGGTGGTATCAGTGATTGACTTCGTCTGTCCACTTCCTATTGGGTGGTTTGTTTTCATTTTGGGTTCCCATTGGGTTGAGCGAGTGATTGACAGTTCCTGATAATTTCACCCCCTGTGGATTCTGATCTATCAATACTGTTGACATTGACATGAACTTCCTGATGAATAGATAAAAAGTCTGCTAATGCGATCCTGCAGGAACCTTGTACGAAGTAGTGAAGTCATTGAGAGTCGAACGTGAGTCGAATAGAGTGATTGACATGACGTACTATACCGCTGAACCACACTGATGAAGGAATTGCATTTAAGACATCTATTTTAAATATAAATATTCCATATTTCTTGTGGAAATTAGTATCCACATTTTTGGCCAGTTTCTTCACCACTATTCAGCCATCTAGTAGAAGATATATGAAGGCTTCTTACAGTTTTATGAACTGTACAATAACACCCTAGGGCATCTAACAATCTCATGAATCGTAGGATAAAAGGTAAAACCTTAGAACTGAACTCAGACCCGTGGTACACACCAGTCTACTGGGCCCTGCTGTCATCCTCACGACAGGCCTCAAGGCCAAAACAGCCGCTTTGGTGTGTCCTACGCCGATTAAAAGTCATGTCGCTAAAGCATCCCTGCAGTTTTTTTACCATCTTTCTTCCCTCTGTTCTTTTGGAGGCTTGTGGCTGGGAATGGGAGAAACTCTGGCAAACATCTGTCTGGCGAACGTAATTAGGAGTCACGTTGCGTACAAACGTCATGTTCCTCACAGAAAAAACGTGGAGGCTCGTTCAGTGCTGTCTGTTTTTATTTTCTTCAAAGCAGTGGACTATCCTCCCAGCTTCCCAGAATAATTTTTCATTCTTTTGATGTGTTTTTATTAGATTTTTTTTGTTTTTTTTATGGTTCGATGGGGAAGCAGGGTGTGCTGTTCCTAACACCTCCACCAAAGCAGATTAGAAGTCAGTCCCCTCTCTGTGTGTTTGGAGCTCACGTATTTATCTAGGTCTTTCTTCACGGTCCGGGTGAGGTGCCTTTAAAACGTGAGTCTGTGTTGTTGCCCTACAGTGGCCTGGTCTCCTGTTCCTCATGGGATAGACTGTAGCTCTGGAGAATGAATGGATGGTCGTTGTTATAATGTCAGTAAAAGCTTAATTTTTGGTATGATTTCTTCAATGCTTTGAATGGCCAGACTGTGGTGTAACAGCAGTATGTGTTCAATCATTTTGCACCAAAGAATTATGCATTTAGTTACTTGATAAAAATTCAAGGATCTCAACTATATCTGAATTGTAATTGCAGCGTAAGCCTTGTGCTGTTTGTTTGAGGTGATTTTGATTCATTATAAGTAATTACTCCAGTCATTTAGGTCCTCCTGTGGTTTGACTTGCTATGAGCTGTATCAGTGCTAGCGCTGAGAATTTCATTGTGCTGTTCAGGATGAAGATGGAGATTAGTTTTGTGGCTGTTGTAAGGCATGTGATCTCCTCTACGAGTTTCTCCTGAGGTCTCAGACCACCCACCACCCTGCAGATGAGTGGGTGTGCAGGAAGGTCCTGTTTGGACTTATGCTAATGAAGGCAGCTTGGCAATGTTAAAAACTACACTGTTTAATGGCTGTTAATCCTCAGTGCTCAAGTTGGGTGCAAGGTAGCCTGTGTGACCCCTAGTGGTAGATGAAAGAACTGTTTTAATTTTCTACAGTTGAATCATTGAAAATTATCTGGCTGTTTATTTGGTAATAATTTTATCTGAGGTGATGTTCTGGAAACACCGCTGTATTTCACAGAGAGAAAATTAAACTCCGTTTTTCCTTCAATTTAAGTTTTTTGTTTTTATGTCAGTATTGTATGTGCAGGACAATGCATTGTGAACTTGAAAAATATGTAGGTACGCAGTCATCTGTTGGCGCTGTTGGTGCAGGAGGGACTCTGGGAGAATTTCAAAATCTCACCATATGTAAGACTAACATGAACTATTACACTTCTCAGCAAACGCTGGATTGGTCCGACGTAGTGATGTCACTGCAGTGTCGCCAGATATGCTATTCTATTTCACCTCTAGAGGGTGCCAATATTCACAAGGCATGTTGATGATTTGTATATATGCATCTGTGCATAAGCTCCGAGGCCATGTTTTTAAATTTAAGCAGTTGTGACGGGTAAGGGAAGATGTTTTATTTATTCTTATTTTGTTTATATTTCCCCTGGACTACTTTGACTGTCTAACATTTACAGTATATGTACTATATACTGTTAATGTGCATAATTGAATAGACTAACTTTCCATGCTGAAGATGTCACACATAAATACCATTTAAAATGTCCACCTTGTCTTTCTCCAGATAGTTTCCCAGTCACAAACACCTCTCGCCGCCTCTCCAGCCTCCGCTTGGCCCGGCGCTCATGTGACCCCCCCGAAACCCCGCCCTCTTATATCTCTCCTTCAGAACGTCTACGTCAACATCAGCCGCATCATGTCAGTGGGCAACCGGCTGCTGGAGTCGGGTCACTACGCCTCGCAGCAGATCAAGCAGCTCTCTGGGCAGCTGGAGCAGGAGTGGAAGGCCTTCGCCGCAGCCCTGGACGAGCGCGGCAACCTTCTGGAGATGTCCGCCGTCTTCCACCAGAAGGCCGATCAGGTGACCCTCTGATCCCTCTCCGCATTGGCTGCTGCTGTTTTCTCCTCATCTCATGTAGTAATTCCTTTTTTCTAGTGTATTTGTAATGAGATTTTTTTTTACTTTCTTTTTGACGTTTTCTGGCCTCCACACACGTAGCTTGATTCCAGTAGCAGCAGCAAACATCTGGGTTATTTTGCACTTCCAGATGTTCTCTGCCATTGTTGACTGCAGCACTGCTGGCTACTCAGACTAGGGCTGGACACCAGTGTCATAGTCATTACCAGTGTGATTGTGCGGCACGATATGGATTTGTACTATACCAGTAACACCATGAGAAGTCAATAGCCTAATTACACAGCAGGTTATTTATTTTAAAAATTATTTCATTTTCTTCAAAGGTTCAGTTGTAATCTGAATACTCGTCCTTCTACAGTATATAACCGGTGTACAGTTGCCAACTTTCATGCTCATTCACAATTTCAGATTCACACGCAGGGAATCTTACGGCAAATCTATATCATTGCATTATAAACGTAAAACTGGCAACATCACAAGTATTGGGGTAGCTTGCAAATCCTACAGACTATTTATAAGGTAATAAAACTGTTATATACAAGTAAATGCGTGTGCAGACTAGTCTCGAATTGAAAATCTCACTCCAGCCAGCTGAGCAAAGTTGGCAGCCTTGAGTTTTATTTGAAATGACCTGTAAAATGCAGTGTTTTCCGCTGAAGTGGCTTGTCAATCCGTTCATGTTGTTACCCTGACAGTTATAAAACAAAGGTGAGAAAGTATTACTTGTCACTTACCCAACCATACCCAACTGTAATAGCAATTAAAGTGTACTTAATATATTATAAAATATTTTTTTAATTTACATAAAGGGACAGTTATATATATATTAAAAAAAGTAATATCGATATAACATTGTCACAGTCCAAAAAGTGAAAAATACTAAGATGATCATTTTAGTCTGTATCACCCACCTCTCACTCACAGTCACAGCCAGATGCAGGAAGCAGTGCGGCCACTGGCATCATCAAAGATCAATTGCACCCCCTCACTGCCTCTTTTTAGGAGGTTCTGCAGCCTCAGAGGCACTGACACTGAGATTTAAAAACAGACTGGCCCCTCCCAGCCTAAGACTGGGTCTGTTAAAAGCACTGAGAACTCAGGACTCATAACTCTATCTGTAAAGGTATTTATTTATTGCACATTTGCTTCCCTTCCATACCAAACTTCCATACATTCATTTCTATGGGAAAAACTTCTTTTTTATAAATGTCTTAATGTCCATGTCTTAAATTGTCATGTCTATGTTATGCTTATATATCTCAGTGTATATACTATATTTATAACTTGAATATATTTATTCATTTATAACTTGACCAATGAGAATGATATTTCACCTCAGTGAATGACTCCACAGATCATATATCTGCAGCTGACAATAAAAGATCCTTTGACTGTGAGTGCAGAACATGCTTGTTGTGATCCAAGGCAGTTGCGGTTGGACAGCTTCTGACACCCCTGAAATCCTGTCTGGTCAAAGTCCCTCATCTCTGTGTCATTCCTCATAGTACATGGGCAATGTGGATTCCTGGTGCAAAGCCTGTGGAGAGGTGGACCTGCCCTCCGAGCTGCAGGACCTAGAGGACGCCATTCATCACCACCAGGGCTTGTACGAGCACGTTAACAGTGCTTACTCAGAGGTGCGGCTTTTAAAGCATTTATAGTCCGAATCCCTTCACCGTAACACAGGTCACTATGTTAACATCTATTGCACTCAAGTTTATGACATGTGACCTCAGCTTCCAGGTAGATTGCATGATCTCTCTGTGGCTATTTCGGCTTCTAGTTCCTACCTCCAGTCCAAAGACTGCTGAACTGCGCCAGTTATGTGCCTGAATGAGAATAGGTGGTTGTCAGTTTCTAAAACCGTCCTCTCTATTGCTGTGGGTGTCTCCCATGCAGGTCAGCCAAGATGGCAAGGTCCTATTGGACAAGCTGCAGCGACCTCTGACCCCGGGCAGCGCCGACTCACTCACGGCCTCGGCCAACTACTCCAAAGCCGTGCGGCACGTGCTGGACATCATCCACGAGGTGCTGCACCACCAGCGGCAGCTGGAGAACATCTGGCAGCACCGCAAGGTCCGGCTGCACCAGCGCCTTCAGCTGTGCGTCTTCCAGCAGGACGTGCAGCAGGTACGGGTCCCCCGCCCTTGTTCATGGGCCCTGTTTGTTGGCAGATATCACTGCTTGGAGGCGCATGGCATCCCTTCTGATGTGGGCTTTTCAAAGAGTTATTTACAGGCGCCAGTTTGCAGTGCATAGTGCTTCTGAAGGGAGGCCCATTCAGCCACAGCATTCAAAATGTAATTTTATACGGCCGTCATTGCATTTATTCCTGTTTATAGAGGAAAACAAGGCCTCAGGAGTTGCACTCTTTAGTGTCTGAAATCTTATGAAAGCTTGCACAACAACAAAAAATTCAATTCCCAGTCGATTTTGAGATTTATATTTTATGGAATATTGTAATAATAATCCAAGGAGTCATTCGACGATTTCCTGTTTTCAGTTCTTCGCATATGGCTAAGATTGCAGAACACCGTGGAATGTCACAGAGTCCAAAGAAATGTTTTCACTAAATATACTTTTAATGTCATTTGTTGAATTATGATATTTATACTGCATTGGATAACTGTGTCCGGATGGCAGGATGTGCTATAAGGGGGTGGGGATGGGGGGTGGCAGTCAGGATGATATATTCCTAAAAAATACTGGAAAATAACTGGATTGGTCTGGACTGGGGGGCCCAATATGATATGCTTCCATGGGGCCAAAATTCTTTAGCAACGCCCCCTGCCGGTTGGTAATTGGCTTATATGTCAATGACAGTTATAAGGCCGTGTTTCCAGAAGAGCCGGGATTCCAGGCAGGCCTGGCCTGTACTCTGCTGTGATGAATTATACTGGTATGCCTGGTAACGGTTGCCATGGTAATGCTGTTCGCCGCCATACAATGCGGAGGGTGTTCGGATGTACAAGACATGATTCTCAGAGAAAAATAACCTTGAAAAAAGGAGCAACATTTGTGATAATTAGGGGACTAGTTTGTTAGAAGAGTAGCTACACTGGTTGTGGTAGATAAACATGGCACACTAATCACTCCTGTTCACACAGAGGAAGTGGGTAGTCACGCGCTGTCATTAAGTCCTTAAGTGCCTGCTGTTACAGACACTGAGTAATAACACTTAATGGGTTTAGTGATATAGGCGTTAGTGAAGGTATATTTTTCACAGCAAGGTCATGCATCTGCTGCAGCACAACTATGTGCATGTGTGTGCATGTGCCCTGCGATAGACTAGCAGTCCGATAGCCCAATACTGCCCGGGATAGACTCCAGACACCCTGCGACGCTATCCAACATTGAAGATGTATGGGTGGATTTTGCACTGAATCTGCACTAAAGCTGGTAGTGAATCCACAATGTCATGTGGTGGCGCTGTGGGCTGTTGTGACTGTTTTAGACTGTTAACGTGTGAAACGGGGGTGAAGAAGCGTTGAAATGACCAAGACTGAATGTGTGAGAATATACATTCCCATGTAGAGACTGATGCTCAAATAGATGCACTAATATTAAGATGAAACTTCATTGTCCAGTATCACCGAAACACATCCAATAAAGGATAACATGAACAAAAGGGCAATAAATATGTAAAGGAAAACTAGTAATAAAATAATCATAAAAGTAACAAATTAAAGAGTAAATTAGAGAACTGTGCAAAACAATGGACCACTATGATAAATGTAGTGCAACATGTCAGTTCTGCAAATGGAAAATGTACATTCAATGTCTGCTCAGAATAGCAGGGCTGTTAGCAGAAGCGGGATTGCACAGTCGCACGGCAGTGGGTGACAAAGGGCATGATGACTATCACTGTTAGTGGTGAAAGGGACTTTTCAAAGTGGTAAAAGTTTTATGGCAGGTTTCTGACACATGAGGTGGGGCCTAGAATGTAATTTCCCAAACCTACCATCATCCTGTCGATGTGAATGCTGTGCTGTCCCGTATGAAGAGCCTGGCGTCCCACTCCGGTCCTCAGGTGCTGGACTGGATCGAGAACCACGGGGAGGCCTTCCTCAGCAAGCACACAGGGGTTGGCAAGTCCCTGCACCGGGCCAGAGCGCTGCAGAAACG
Organism: Mormyrops attenuatus; assembly: GCA_026777985.1. Lineage (NCBI taxonomy): Eukaryota > Metazoa > Chordata > Actinopteri > Osteoglossiformes > Mormyridae > Mormyrops > Mormyrops attenuatus. Next base: position 4,878,631 of record JAODKC010000137.1, read on the forward strand.
CCATGAGGACTTTGAGGAGGTGGCCCAGGTGAATTAAGACGCCTAGGGGTTCTTCAGGGCCCTCATCCTGGCTCCACTCACTTTTCTTTAACCAAAGGAACACCCAGAAATTCTTTATCTCTTTATTTACTCCACAACAAAATTGACTCATTTGTTTAAGCTGATGGGTAGTCATGTTTTTAATAGATTCATTAAATGATATTTGCCTGGCTAGTTTCATGTACTGCCAGACTGATTGTTTGTACTGATTTAAATTTGTTTCCTGGGTGTTTTATCAGCATGCATTCTCAATGCTAACCTTCAGTGTTCAGACACGGTACATTTTATATTGCAAACATCCTGCAGTGTGCTTCCCAAGTAATAATATAGTCAGGGAGCCAGTGAGATTGTAGATTGTAAGGCTTTTGTTCTACTTTTATGAAAAAAAGAAATGTACAGTCATGATAACATTTTCAGAAAGTGCAGGATGTTTATCTTTAAAACCGTGTTTTGTTCACCGTAAAAACACTTCATTGTCATATCAGGACAGATCTTTTTCGAATTACCTGTAAACTCCTTTTCTCCAAAAACTGGAACAACCCTGACCATCAGGAAATCCTGCTATGAAATATCCATCATCTTTTGGGTGGCATCTGCTATGACAGGAAGAAAGAGCTGCTCGTAACGTTAATCAGAGCTTAACGATCAGTCTTGATAAACAACTCTTGACCTGCACTTCTCTAGATGTGTATTCATAGAATGAAGATGCTAATGGCCTTAAGTTCAGCCGTTTTTAATCACACCCCCCGCCCCCCCGATCCAGAATACATATACCAACGCTGACAAGCTGCTGGAAGCTGCAGAGCAGCTGGCCCAGACAGGCGAATGTGACCCGGAGGAGATCTACCAGGCCGCCCACCAGCTGGAGGACCGCATCCAGGACTTTGTGCGGCGTGTGGAGCAGCGCAAGGTGCTGCTGGACATGTCAGTGTCCTTCCACACACACGTCAAGGAGGTGGGTCCTTCCGGCAGCTTTGCACACACACACACACACACACACACACATATTTGTATTTATATCTTTGTAGGGACCGTCCATTCGTTTCCAATTACAACTATACCCCCTACCCAGCCCTAACTTTAACCATAAGTAACCAAAAAAATGTCTTTTGGCACAACAATGTCAAAATAACATTTATCATCACATTTGGTCCCCATAATGTAATATATACATTACCACACACATACACACACATACACACAAACATGTACGCTATATCAGTTCACACAGACACGCACAGTGAGTTAGTGGGGTAGGTCTGTGATCCTGGCTGATTGCACCATAGTAATGCACATTTATAGGAGTGACCTGCCGGAGTTTTTCACCAATTCCAGCTCATGTAGGCTCTTGAAAAGTGAAAGAAGAACGCTGAAATGAGGGAATCCTGGAGGCCACTCCTTCAGGAGGGAAGGGTGAATGAAACTTACCAGAAATGCTCTCGGATTGACTGTTTTGCTGTCTGATGTCAGACCTCGCAGCTTGTGGGCAATGAGATGAGCGTGAGATATCTGCAGGTTTCAGCGGAGAAGTTCATACGCAGGGAGAAAACCCCTAACCTTGAATTACTGGAAATTAATTTTGGCTCTCTGAGCAGTTCTCTGAGTCTGAACAGGGTGATGGCGGTAATGAGCAGGATGGACACCCACGGATGTAAGATTTTATTTTGCTAGTATTTTTAACTCCAGACACTAGAGGGCACCCTACAGCGTATCTCTCGGGAGGGATGTCAGTTCCTGTGGTGCTGCAGATGGATTCACAGTTGTGGCCCTGAGAGAGGGAATGGGAACTTTGGGGGGGTCATTTCCTAAATGTAACGCACCTTAAAAGCAGGCGGGGCACCCCTCCACCACACAGTACCAACTGCTACCTGTTAGAGAGCTGATGCTAATTTGCAGGATGTTATGAGACTCTGCTGATTGCATGTAGATTAGAGCAGTAAGTTTCATTAACGGTGCATTTCTCACGCTTCCAGGGCTCATAAAAGCCCCGTCTTTGTTCCCTAACCCTCCATGATTTCCTGTCCTGACAGTAAGCAGCTCTCTGCTTCTTTCTGCGTAGTGGCAACAATACTGGATAGTACCATTTTGTAACATGCTTTCCGATTGGTCCAGCAATAATGCTTTACCTGTAAGAAGTGAATGGTTATAATATCCCATGATGCTGCCCTTAATCTTTTATGATATGATTTGATTTTCTGTTGTTTCGTGCAAATAATACGAGGAGTAACCTTATCACACATCGTAGATGTCTGAATGCTGTGCTTGATCTGTTTGCTTATATTTTGAATATGTCTACTCCGGTTTTGGATTCATCCATAGTCCAGCTGAGATGCATATTGGGTCTGATTGGGTTTCTCCTCCCTCTGCCTAAGAACGGCTGATTTTTCCGTAATCTGTGTGATTTTTATGGGACCTGAAAGCGCATGAACCCTCATGCTGAGGGATGGTTTGCAGCACAGTGACATCAGCTCGGATTTCCTTCTCCACCTGGCAGCTGTGGACCTGGCTGGAGGAGCTGCAGAAGGAGCTGCTGGACGATGTCTATGCTGAGTCGGTGGAGGCCGTGCAGGACCTCATCAAGCGATTCGGGCAGCAGCAACAGACCACCCTGCAAGTCACCGTCAACCTAATCAAGGAGGGCGAGGACCTCATCAAACAGCTGAGGTAGACCCCTCCATGGTTCCCGCCGAGGCTCCACCAAGCCTGCTGGTTCATGGACGCCGGGTTCCCGGGGCTGAAATTGGAGTCAAACTTGTGCGGCCCACTCCTGAAGCTGACAGGGCTCACTCACCAAGAGCCTCGTAGGTCGATGCAGTGAGATGTGACGATTGAAAATTTGATACATAGTGGTTGAGGATAACCAGGCGCTCTGCTCTTGTGCCGTTAGGTGAATTATTTTGATTAAAATGTTCCATTATTATATCCAGCACCAGTAATGGATGAAAAATTGATCCTTTGCATAAAACTGTCAGCTCATGAAGTGCAAAAGCACAGTTAGCCTCTGTTTTTGATTCTTTCGCAGCTTATGTAACGCCTTTGTGCCGTGCCTCTTGAAAAGAGGGCTCCGTTTGGACTTCCACTGGTGTTTCCATTGGATACAAACCACTGCCAGACAAAATAATGTGAAGGGAGGAAAAAAAACAGTGAATGCTTTATTGATTCGACACCCGCGTGTTTTGCTCCGGCATTGTCAATGGCTCATTCAGCCCAAGCCGCGATAGCCGACATTAATTGATTCCTCAGAGTCCTCGAATTACCCACTCGAATCCCCTGTCCCAGCTGCTGTGTTAACGGGCTGCGCACTCCCTGTGATTTAAACGTTTTTATCCATCTATAGTGGGTTAGGATGGAGGGATTTTGTGCATCGCATGGATGAACGAAGCGCACGGGCTCTGCGGTCTCTGCCACGGTCTGTCTCCTTAAAGCTTTTAGGCTAATGGGTAGACTTTGGGGCACCCATGTTATTACCATGGATGACATGCGCCGTGACCATTGACGATCCACCAAGGAAGGATTTAAAATAGCTGAATAGTAAGTGGCCTCTTTCCAGGAGCACTCAGATCCATTTGTGAGTGGCCTTGTTCATACCACTCTTTATAAAGCATTCTTATTAGCTTGTTGCTAATGATTCTGTTAGCTTGTTGAACTGCTGTTGTCGTTGGATTTGTTGATGCACTTGGCTGGATATATGTCCTGCGATGCATTCCCCTCTTGTTCCCTGTGCCGTGCCTTGCGCTGCCTGGGATTGACTCCAGCCTCAACAAAAGATAAATATATATATATAGACAGCAATAATTAAACTGAAATTTTGGGCATTTCTTAGCAATAAAACAGCAGAGCATGAACTATTAATTACTCCAGCACAGCTCTTCAATGATTATGCCTCTCTGCTAGTAAAACCTGTTACATGATTCAGTCGTAATTCCATTATATTGGTATATTCTGGCCCTGCCTTAATTTGTTCAAAGTGCTAAACTGATGTTTTAAGACTTGTATCGATCCTGGTCTCGGAAACGAATCGTCACAGCTTAATCTGCTGTGAATTACTCGCTGGGGATACTGATGCAATGGCAAAAGCCTTAAGAATCACTGGGAAGTGAGTTTGCGTCAGGTACCTGTAGGCTGCTGGATACGTATTAGCTTCATCAGAGTTCTGTTGTCGAGGAATAAGTTTGCTTCAGAGAGTTTAGTAGCCAGGGGATAAATTTAGTTTAGAAAGCTCTGTAAGCTGCAGAGATAAGTTATATTATGCAATGCTGCCTGCAGTTACTCAATTATGTCAGCATCTTAATGATTTTATTGTGCCCCAAGCATTTTAAAGAAAAAGAACGATATGTTTAACAAAAGTGGCCTGCCTGTAAGGTCTAAGGTAACTCCGACAGCTTCCATTAGTGAGCAGTAGGGAATCACTTAATCCAGTAAGGAATTCTGACCCAGCGCTGCACCCCCTGCCTGCGTCCCTCCCGCAGAGACTCGGCCATCTCCAGCAACAAGGCGCCGCACAGCAGCTCCATCAACCACATCGAGGGGGTGCTGCAGCAACTGGACGAGGCACAGGGCCAGATGGAAGAGCTCTTCCAGGAGAGGAAAATCAAACTCGAGCTCTTCCTGCAGCTGCGTGTTTTCGAGAGGGACGCCATCGATGTGAGTGTATTTAATTACCTGGCCACTCCCACAAATAGCACCAGTAACATTTTACACCCCTTACTGCATACCATTCTACACTGCCTGCCCCACTAGCTCTGAACAGACATAAAACTAAAAGATTTATATGTAAAAGCAGAGACATCTGAAGATTTTTTTTTGACAAATGGGTTATCAGTATTATTTTTAATTGCATTAATTTCATTTGCAATTAATGTTGCCTTTGAAGTTGCAGATCTGTGTCTTCGTTATTCTGAGTGCTTTAATTACGCGGCGACTTTGAAGTGAATCAACCATGAGTCACGTAAGGCCCGATATTTTGTTCAGTTATCGTCATTAATCTGCGCAGAGCTGCCTTGTGATTTTTTTTTTTTTAAACGATATCGATCCATCTCCGAAATGAGTTCAGCGTTTAAATTCGTGGTAACCCGCTTACGTTCCCCAGGTGGCCCCGGTAATGCTTGCAAATGGAGCCGGGAAATGTGCCTGTGGTGGTGTTTACCACCACACGCCATGCATTCCACTGGGGGGGGGGGTCAAAGTGACTAGTTTAGTGGGGCCTCAGAAACAACAAACCAGGAGGTGGGGGGGGGGGGATTTCAAGTTATTTAGCAGTAAATTATTATTATATTTGTAGTGCTGCATTCTGAGTTGGGGCCGGGTTCTCATGGCATTCCTGATGCCTTTTCTGATACACCTGCTGTTCATCCTTTGGGTTTTTATGCTGGAATGCTGCCCTAAGATGTAGAGCAGCTATAATCATTGTGATATCTGCCCCGGGGGTCTGAATGGCTAACAGATTCGCCCCCGCCTGGTCAAGACCAACGCGCTGGCCCGGAGTACCAAGCAGGCTGGTGCCCTCTGCAGGCACCAGGCTACCTGCGAGTCCTGTTTTGCGAGTCTGAGTGGTACATGAGGCATACAGTGACCCCAGGGACGTCCACCCTGCCTCCCAAGGTGTTTTGCTGTCTTAGAGAGTGTCTGGAAGTTACTTCAAGCTGTGTTGTGGGACAGTTTGCAACAGAGGTCAAAGAACAATTAACATTACAGCCAGTAATTCTCTTTTAATCTGATATTTTCTGGTAATCCCTTGGACTGTTAAGCTGCCTGCTTCGTGTTATCTGTGTAGTAGAGTGTAACACTGCCTAGTGATCACTCTCATGCTCTGCAATTTGAGTAACAGTTTACTCAGATAATGAAACTCATTTCTTTCTTCATTTGACTTTACTTAGATTTACATGTTACATTGTCCATAGTGACGTTTAATTGTGGGCAACAGCAAACTACAAATATCAGTAGTGTCAAGGAGTCAACTAGGCATAAGTGCAGCTAGCCTGCTCTACGAATGAATGCCCAGGTATGATTGTAAGCAGTACTACAGTAAGAGCAATATAACATTAACATCGAACCAAGCATGAAGCTAATTAGACAACTACTCAAATCATCAGAAAGTGCAACATTAAGTACATTCAAAGAATGTGGATTAGGATAGGTCTACTGGTGGTGTTCCTGGAACTAATGGATCTTGAGGTATTTCTTGAAGGTGGAAAGGACCAGTCTGATGACCAGATGTAGTTGGGTAGCTCATTCTACCGTGGGTGAACCGCAGTTGAGGAACGTCTGAAGTGAGAGATGGAGAGATCTCCAAGCAGCATTGGTTTGCAGAGCGAAGAGGGCGAGATGGGACATAGATCTTAAGGAGCCACTTAGGGATAGGAACTGAAACTGGTTTGACTTTACCTAGGGCAGTGTTTCCCAATCACTCCATGTTTTTGCTCCCTCTGGGCTCCCTATTAGACAGTCCACATTTACTGGGATCTGGGAGGGAGCAAAAACATGGACTGTGGGTCCCTGAGAACCAGATTGGGAAACACTGAGCTAGGGAATGGAACTAAAGCTTAGAATCTGCTAGACTGTTAATCTGTGGAATTGCCCTGCCAAGCAGTAGGGGGTGCTGTGGTGCCAACCAAAGATGGCATTCTGGGTTATGTGTTGACAGGTGAAGTCAGGTACATGTAAGAGTAGCTTTTTTGTTAAAGATATGTTTTTACCCTGAAATATCTGGCAGTATAGAGAAACATTTTTCAGACTGTGTTAATGCTGTGTGTTCATCCCAGTCACATGTTATGATAAATCTGCATTTGTGTCAGGCACAGCGTTCTGCAAATAACTGGCAGCCTTTTTTTATGGTGAACTAATTCATCAATCCATCTTCCAACAGCATATCCTGGTCCGCGTTGCTGGGATGATAAACTAGTTCCAGTGTTAATTTATACTTGGGTTGATATATCCTGATAAGTTCTGAAAACTGAACAAAAACATAGCCAAAAATTCCAAACTGACATTGTCCATGGAAGAAATGTGTGATCCTTACATAGCAAAATAGATGCAAAAGTCTAATGGCAAAATCAATACAGTGATATAAGCATTATGTTTGCTGGAGCCTGTGTTTCTCATGCTAATCCATAAAGATAATATAATGTTCGACTTCTTCAGCAGAGTGACTACTCAGATCAGCCACAGTGACACATAATGGCCATAACAGTGACACCAGTGCCACTGTACAAAGTCAGACACGCAGGGTGAATTTTAAAGACCGTGACGCCCCTTTGGAAAGTGGCTAGGGACAACCGCAGCCGCCCTCTGGTTAGCGAGGGGGAACGGGTTTGGGGCTTCCGTTTGGCGGAGCCTGCAGGGAAAGGGGGCCATGGGGAAAAGGACCCACGGGGGAAGGGGGCCCACATGGGAAGGGGGCCACTGAGGGAAGGGGGCCATGGGGAAAAGGGCCCACGGGGGAAGGGGGCCACAGGGGAAATAGGCACCCGGGGTAGAGGAGACTATGGGGAATGTATGCCGTCTGCAGTGAGATTCACAGCCGTCACAGAGCAGCCGTATCTCATGGTCAGATGCCAGAGGGCAGGATTCACAGGCAGCTCACAGCTGGAAAACAAGGATGTGCATCACTTTGTGTTTTTGCGGTCTCTCATTTCAAAATGAATGTTATTACTGTATATTCCAACGAGAAAATGCTCTTCCTGTTTTCTAAATTTGTCTTTGCATATTATTTTCGCTAAGACTTTGTTCACTAGCTTTTTTGTGCCCCTGTTGCTCACCTTGGGGGCGGTGACTGACTTCACACTGATTCTTCCTCCACAACTCAGATCATCTCAGACCTGGAATCCTGGAACGACGAGCTGTCACAGCAGATGAACGACTTCGACACGGAGGACCTGACTCTGGCCGAGCAGCGGCTGCAGCACCACGCCGACAAGGCGCTCACCATGAACAACCTGACCTTCGACGTCATCCACCAGGGCCAGGAGCTGCTGCAGTGCGTGGGCGAGGTTCAGGCCTCCGGTGAGGCCGCCTCAGGACCAGAGCGTCCGCCTGCTTCCTTCCGCATTCATTGTCAGACCCACCTGAGGACCACGATTCTCAACTCTCTGATCTCGGTTGAATATTTGATACTTTTTCTAATCAATGCATATTAATTATGACACTAGTTCCAGTGTTAATTTATACTTGGGTTTTAAAGTCCTGAAAACTGAACAAAAACACAGCCAAGAATTCCAAATTGATATTCTCCATGGAAGAAATGTGTGATCCCAGGACAGAAATGCTGTATACATATAGATCATACTACTTAAAATACCGGGCAGCCAATTTGGTTCATTTGTGTACGGGTAGAGGTGTGTTAAATTCCAGGGAGAAAGCACCCCCACTCACCCCCCAAGGATATCCCTGTTGTTTGTATTTTACCCTGCGTGTGCGTGCATAGGTGCCTCAGTTTGCGGGGGGGGGGGGGGGGGGATCCAGGTGAACCCTACTTTTAGCTTTTGAGGACATTTTTCAGGTCTCCTCTCTATAACCCCTCCGTCTCCAGGCGTGGACCTCCTGTGCGACCGCGACGTGGACATGGCCACACGGGTGCAGGACCTGCTGGAGTTCCTCCACGAGAAGCAGCAGGAGCTGGACGTGGCGGCCGACCAGCACCGACGCCATCTGGAGCAGTGCGTGCAACTGCGCCACCTGCAGGCCGAAGTGAAGCAGGTAACGTTACGCCTCTGCTGGTCAGTCAGTAGGTGACATTAATGAATGTCAGGCAAATGTTTGTTTAAGGAGTCAAAGCAACCATAATCAGCAGCACTTCGGTGTATATGCATGCCAGAAATGCCAGCCCTGCCAGCCCGGGCCCGCTACAGAGACTCCTGTCATTGGTATCAGAGTGCAGACCCGACTGGAATTAGATATTACAAACAGCATTCAGACACGTGAAGGCCTGGTTTCAAGCAGCTTTACACCATGTGCTTCTCGTGATCCGGGGCTGGCGTGTGCCTATACATGTGATCAGAAGTGGAAATCCCAAGTTTGGTAGAATGATGTCACCATTGGACCCTCATTGCTTCAAGGATTGTCTGACCCTGCTTTCTCAGCCGCTTTAGATAAAAGCGTCTGCAAAATATATAAATGAGCCTATCCCAAGTGGGACCTTCAGGCGTGAAGTACTTATTAACGTGCTGATTATTACTGGTTACTTAAAGAACCGTTAGAAGGTCAGGCCGGCACCCCACCCCCCATCATTTAGGCCCCAGTATCTGATCCAGAGCACGGCTGACTGTCTCCGCAGGTCCTGGGCTGGATCCGGAACGGGGAGTCCATGCTGAACGCTGGCCTGATCACGGCCAGCTCGTTGCAGGAGGCCGAGCAGCTGCAGCGGGAGCATGAGCAGTTCCAGCATGCCATCGAGGTGCCCCCCAGCCCCCTACTTCCTGTTCCAGCCTCACTCACTTCCTCCCCCACTCACCCCGGGCTTTCTGGCCCCTGTCGCTCCATTGGCACAAAAACAGAGTTTGGAAATTGGCCAGAGTGGAAGGCAATGTGACGGGACATGCATCGGGAATCAGAGCCTTTTGTGACTGTAGAGATATACAAATATGTCTCAAAATATACTTTTGAAGTTGAGTAGAATCCCTCTCCTCGTGTATTTCCACTAAAGTACTTTTTATTACAGCTGTCTTCCGTTAAAATGAGCAATTTTAATGCAATAACTAGTATTACAAAGCAGTTAATTTTAGCTGTTTTATCCGACTGGTGCCATCACTAATTAAGCTGCTGTCTTTAATCGCAGTGGCAGTCCCAGGTGCTTCTTATTACAGTGTCATTTATATTGTATTTCGTCACCCAGAAAATGGCTTCCGAGCTGCTTAGCCATTAGCCAGATGGTAAGATAAAGTCTTAAGCTTTCCTAAGATTCCTCGGTGCAGTTAAACTCAGTTTCTCTCCACTGTAACCTTGAAATGCGGCTGTGCAGGGAGGTGTTCAGCCCTTTAGACACCATCCACATCCAGCCTCTGTACCCCTCACACGCCCGACAAGAACTGTAGCAAAAGGGACAACAGTCAGACGTACAACCGAGGTGATGAATGGATTTTTATATCAAGGAGTAGCCATAAATAAACAAGCATGTATGCATTAGGTGGCTCCTCTGTCACTTTGAAGTGCATACTGGGAGGACAGGATGCGTCACGGATGTTGGTGGTGTGAGGGAACATGGCTGCCGAAGGGGCATAATGCCCTTACTCCCTCTTACATTCCCTTAACCATCCCTTAAACCACCATTAATTACTCTTACTTGACCTTACTCAACCTTGATCCCCCTTACTAGCTCTTAGTCTTTATCACCCTTCCCTCACCCCACTCTCCCATTCTATTCCATAACCCCCAACACTCCCTTATTTCCCCTTACTCCTCCATACTCACCCTTACTCCCCCTTACTCATCCTTGCTTTCCCTGACCCTCCCTTACACCCCATTACTTACTGTTATTGACGCTTAGTCACCCCTACTCCCCCTTACTTCTGCTTGCTCTTTCTTTTTTACCCTTAACTCACCCCACTCTCCCTTACTCCCTACGCTCCCTAACACCCCCTTACTTCCCCTTACTCCTCCATACTCTCCCCAGCTCCTACATACTAGCCCTTACTCTCTCTTACTCACCATTACTTTCCCACCCCAGAAAACGCACCAGAGCGCCCTGCAGGTCCAGCAGAAGGCCGAGGCACTGCTGCAGGCCAACCACTACGACATGGACATGATTCGCGAGTGCGCCGAGAAGGTAGCGTCCCGCTGGCAGCAGCTCATGCTCAAGATGGAGGACCGCCTCAAACTCGTCAACTCGTCTGTGGCCTTCTACAAGACATCTGAGCAGGTGAGCGCCCGTTTCCGTGGTGACTGAGGCTGTTCAATGACTGCCTGCTGCCATAGCCTGAACGTCTGACTGATGCAAACAGCTCATGGCCCCAGCAAACACTTTGGTTTTTGGTTGTTCTTCTCATGGACAAAATTGTAATAGTTTAAGAAGAATTGGGTGAATGTTCATCAGTCTTGCGCTCTTTGCAATAGCTTTGACAACTCAGTTCAATTCAGTTCCGTTCAGTTTAGCATTTTCATGACATTACATTGTCTCAAAGTGCTTTACATCATCCCCACCCAAAGCCCCCAGTGAGAAATCCAGAGGTGACAGTGGCAAGGAAACACTCCCTAGAAGGAAGAAAACTTGGGAGGAACCAGACTTCAAGGGGGAGCCCATCCTCCAAGGGCCAAAGGCCAACAAGGGGTAGATGAGATGAGAGAATCAGTGGTACAGCAGCAGGGTGTTGAGAAGATTTAGTAAAAATAAATTTTCTGAACGTTGCTGTTCTTGTTGACATGGGTGGGTTAGGGTCCCTTACAGTTGTAGAGCGAGCAGGGCATTCTGGGTAAGTAATGCTTTGACATGTTTGCACCCAAGGTGTGCAGTGTGCTGGAGAGCCTGGAACAGGAGTACAAGCGTGAGGAGGACTGGTGTGGGGGAGCTGACAAGCTCGGGCCCAACTGCGAGACGGACCACGTTACACCCATGATCAGCAAGCACCTCGAGCAGAAGGAGGCTTTCCTCAAGGTAGAACATGTTTGCACCCGCCCCCTCTGGGCGGCTTCCTGGAATCTTCTGGCTTATAGAAGTGATGCGGATGTCACTTCACATTAAGATTCGCAAAAATCCATTCTGTTCTGACAACCAGGCCGAATGTGGTGTATTTGTTGGGTTTTTTGTGACGTTAGTGAGTTAGCGCTATTCTGAAGAACCATCTGAGGTAGGACTAGTTGTGTCATTCGTCTGTTTACTTGGGTAATAATGGCATATTCAACAAAACACATACTTGTGAAACCGGCTGCCTGAAATAGGTGTTTTGCTTTCTGTGTGATTCAAACCGAGTTCCGCCATGCTCTCTGGTCTCCTTTTGCATTCCGAAGACCTGCAGTTTGACTGATTGGCATCTCTAAATAGCCCAAATTGTATGATTGTGACTGTGCCCTGTGATGGGTTGGTATCCCATCCAGAGTGTCCTATCCAGGGTGTCTTGTGCCCTCCCACTGCCTGGGAGAGACCTCCCCCCATCCAGAAGAAATGGGAAGAAGATGAATTGGTGGCTGTTTTAACCCCAAACTATCTGCTGCTGGAGTTTAGTATTTCTGGTGATATATAACAGTGCCGCTATCGCCATGGGTGACGCACCTTAATGACAGCCATGCTCACCGCATGCCTCTCGCTCGCTAGGCATGTACGCTGGCTAGACGCAATGCAGACGTCTTCCTCAAGTACCTGCACCGGAACAGCGTCAACATGCCCGGGATGCTGGCCCACGTGAAAGCTCCGGAGCAGCAAGTGAAAAGTAAAGTCTGGCCACTCGATCATTACCCCCCCCCGCCCCCGAATATGCAGCCAGGTCCGTTTACAGCCTCCCGTGTCCCGGCAGACATCCTGAATGAGCTGCTGCAGCGGGAGAACCGTGTCCTTCATTTCTGGACCATGCGCAAGAGGAGGCTGGACCAGTGCCAGCAGTACGTGGTGTTTGAGCGCAGTGCCAAGCAGGTACGCACCAGCCCAAAGGAACTCGGCACGCTTAATGATGCGTGTCACAGTTACTGCACATGATGCAATTGTGTCATCACTGAGCAACCCCCCCCCGGCTAAACTTAAAAAATTATGTTGATTTCCGACTCCTGCATCCCAGTCCTCAAGGGGAATCCCAAGCTTGGCTCCCCCATGGTGTTGATCCCCTCTAGCTTCAGAGTGGCTCTTCACAATGGCACGCCTGTTTTGTACTTGTCCCCAGGCCCTGGAGTGGATCCACGACACGGGCGAGTTCTACCTGTCCACCCACTCTTCCACAGGCTCCAGCATCCACCACACACAGGAGCTGCTCAAGGAGCACGAGGACTTCCAGATCACCGCCAAGGTGCGCTTGGCAGTCCCTTGGGATGTCACAGGGCGCTGTGCGAACTGTTAAAGTCTTTGTATTTTATTGGATAACAGATTTAAAGTATTTAAGGACCAGGATCAATTTCGAGATTTTGTTAGAAGGTGAATTAATTGTGTGGTCTGACTATCACATGTCTGCCTGCTTTATTCCAGGACTTTTCCATGTTGACTGGGGTGTAATAACCCTACAACAAAGTTATGGGAATGTTGTTCTTAATGATGTCAGAAGGTTATACTGGCTGTGCAAGTTCACAGATTCATTTAATTCCATACAGGAAGATTCCCCATTAGGGTGTCCGCCAGGGTTCCTGGGTAGCAGCTCCCTGGGTCGTGTTTTGATGTTTTGGCTCCTGTAGGGTTCAGGGTCGTTATGCCCTGGGCTGTATTCTTCATTTGGACTGTGATTGTATTTTGATTCCCCTGCCGATGTCTCCTTCTCTGCTATTTTAATCTCTTCCTGTCTTTGTATTGACAGCAAACCAAAGAGCGGGTGAAGCTGTTGATTCAGCTGGCAGATGGCTTCTGTGATAAGGGTCACGCCCACGCTGTGGAGATTAAGAAATGGGTCTCCGCCGTGGACAAGCGGTACCGAGACTTCTCCATACGCATGGACAAGTACCGCACGTCCCTGGAGAAGGCGCTGGGCATCTCCTCGGACTCCAACAAATCGGTACGTGCAGGTGTCTGCGTGCGGGTGTTTGTGTGCAAGCGTCTGGCCTCACCTTAGCACCAATTCCTTGGGGCCGTGTTATTTTCCGTGTTTTAACGTTTTAATCGCTTACACACTTGGTTGTCCAATCGCAGAGCAAAGACCTGCAGCTGGACATCATCCCAGCCAGCGCTCCGGGGTCGGAGGTCAAACTGCGAGACACGGCGCATGAGCTCAATGAGGAGAAGCGCAAGTCGGCCCGCAGGAAGGAGTAGGTCTCCAGCCTGGGTGCAGGTGTTAAGTGGCTGAGCCTCCATGCGTTCAGTCTCTTTTGGCTAGAGAGTCAGTTTCTGAGCTCTCAGGTTCAGTCATGCAAGAGCAGCATCAGAAATACAGGCAGATCCTAGCCTCCTGCTGTCCTGTCTAAACGGGAGTTTGACACTCCTGTTTTTTCTGAGTCTTCCCCAAATGCCATCTAATTTCCCCCATTAATTCACCCTAATCACCAGTGTACGACCCGCCATTACATCACGACAAGCCACAGCGTTCCTTAGGTCCAGACTCCATCACGTTGTGCTTGGTGATCTCAGTTGTTGCACAAATGAACAAGTGTGTCGGCTGGGCTGTCGCGTGCATGTCACTTACTGCTGGATGCTGTTTTCCAGCTTCATAATGGCTGAGCTGATTCAGACAGAAAAAGCCTATGTGAGAGACCTCCGAGAATGCATGGATGTAAGTACTACCCTACCACGTTAGTGGAACGTCTTAATTAATGACTGTCCGCTGCAGTAAGAGAGTATAACTTACTGTCTGGTTTCTCGGTGAAGTCACATCTTGATGTATGTGCTGTTTAGAACCTCAGTTAAATGCCAGACAGTTTTATCTATGAAGGTGCTTCTTTAATCCCCATGATGAAAGCCAGTCATTCACCCAGACCCCATAAGAGCTAGTGAGCAAGTTTGAAAGAGATGAGAGCATGTTTGAGGTAAGGCACAGGGTTAAGAGGTTAAGGCCCTTATTCAGTTGGGGTTAAGGGTCTTAGCGGAGGGTCCAGCAGGGATATGATTGCTTTGACAACCACGGAATTTGAACTAATTAACTTTGAGATTCAAGCATTGATTGCTAACCTGTTGAACTAAGCACCACCCATTATGGGGACACCCACAGTAAATGATGGGGGTGTAGGAGTGTTGGAGACCCTCAGTGAATCATAAGGGACCCACATGACACAGTCCACATGAAAGCAGTAGGGTCTCTTCAGCCTTTGACATAGTTTGTGGTCCTTTGGGGTCCTTTGCGATCCTTCGCTGTTCTTTGCGGTCCTTCGTGGTTGCAGCTCGGCTAACACGACAGGTTCCCGCTTGCAGACGTACCTGTGGGAGATGACCAGCGGGGTGGAGGAGGTCCCTGCAGGAATCGTTAACAAGGAGCACATCATCTTCGGGAACATGCAGGACCTCTACGAGTTCCACCACAAGTGAGTCTGTTGACCTCCAGGATAGACAGTGTGGTCCTGCGTATGATGGACCCTTTCTAAGCAGATGTCTCTGTTCCTCTCTCAAAAGTATATTCCTGAAGGAACTGGAGAAGTATGAGCAGCTGCCTGAAGATGTGGGCCATTGCTTTGTGACCTGGGTTAGTCCAGCATTCTTTCACTGAAGATCAATCATTCCTCTGACCCTCATATTGAATTGACTAATTATTGCGCTTAACTGATGCCAAAAGCCATTATTTTAAGTCGTTCTATTCACCTTCACAACAGACAGTTTAATGCAGGGCCAAACTGTCCTAGCTATGAGTTTCACGTTTTGCTCTATAAGTTACTCTTTGGAGCGTGTTCAGTAATACAGCTATATTGATATGACAGGAGGATGCATTTTATTTTTCTGAGAAGTGCAGCCGCAGTGCTTTCGCCTTCGTAGTTAATCATAATAAAATCGAGTGCATAAAACGTTAATGGTATAATATTACGGCGGTACATCCCGTCCAGGGTGTAGCCCCCCCCCCGCGCTGCCTGGGATTGGCATCAGGCCTCCATGTGACCCTCAGCTGGATTAGCAGTTGGAACATAGATATTACAGCAGTATTTAGGCAACTTATGTGTTGGTGATGAATACCTGCCTTTTTTGCAGGCGGATAAGTTTCAGATGTATGTGAATTACTGCAAGAACAAACCCGACTCCACTCAACTCATCCTGGAGCATGCCGGCTCCTATTTTGACGTGAGTTGCACTTTTTGTGCACTACGGAATTGGAGTAAAAGATGAACTATCTTGTGTAATTACTGGTACAAATTCAGTGTAAAAGGAAATCAGCAATCTGTTTGTCTTCATTATTCTTCCATACTGCCCCCCCCCCACCCCAAATTTTTTTGTATTTGGCCCAGTGGTCCGACGGGAGCTGCTGGGCTGGTGCATCAACATTTCAGAAGTGCATTAACATGTTTATGGGCTCCCTGGAGGCAAATCGCAAAGTGTTTAATGGTCACAAAAGCGTAATCTTTAACGAGTTTATCGAGCACATGCAGACCTTCAAGGCTTTGCCTGCCCCCTCCCATGGCTCATTCCCATCGCCCCCACTGTGTTTGTGCCCCCGGGGGTAGCTGTGATGATGACAAACCGAATGTATACCTGTGCACTGCCAGGCGTGTTTAACGGCCACAATAACCGTATTCTCTAACGAGAATACGGTTCTCTGACTATATGCAAACCTTTAAAGAAACGGAGGCACAAAGGCTCTGCATATTAGCCCCTGTGGCTTGTTTGTATTACCGCCGTGTTCCTGCCCCGGGCATCATGTCTGGCGGTGGTGATAAGCCCAATATACCCATGTCCGCTGCTAAGTGTGACCACTGCCTGGCATCAGCCAATGGCGGAAGGCTGGGAATCTCTCAGTATGGTTAGGTTTAGTATTTCTGTGTGTGTGTATATGTATGTTTTTGTCAACTACTCTCTTCCTTGTTGCCATTGTGCACATTGCAGGAGATTCAGCAGAGACACAGGCTGGCCAACTCCATCTCCTCATACCTGATCAAGCCAGTACAGCGGATCACCAAGTACCAGCTCCTGCTGAAGGTGGGCGGGCGGCCCAGGCCGGTCCAGAGCGGTCCTGGCCAGTCCTTAGTACTAAGCTCGCCTTCTGTTATTGCTTGAAGCGTTTTGTTCCAGATGTGCTGCTTATATGATTGTGCAGCCTTTTGATTCGGATTGAGATGGACGCCGGTGCAAGCATGGTTAAGTACAGAAAGATGTCGGCTGATTTTATAGCTACATACCCTGTAGAATCTGTAGAAACACAGACCGTCATTTACCTTCCACTGTTCACAAGCAGCTGCGTGAAAGATCTCTACCCAGTGGAAGCTGTACCGTGAATGATGGGAATCTGATTGGCAGCAGATGTTTTATGGGCGCTGTTAATCCCTGTCATTTTTATCTATTTATATTTGAGGGGTGTTTAAATGATGATTTGTCAATGCTGATGATTCCAGAAAGGAAGCAGCATTTATGAGGAGTGATGTTGCATGCAAATACGTAAGATTGCTATAGGAATGTTTGTATGAAGATGCTTTGGCTTCTTTTAATGCACTGTTGAGATGCTACAGGGATGTTTGTATGAAGATTGTTCTGGTTTGTGGCTTAGGGGGCTAGGATGCTTTGCCTTTAATCAGCAGGTTGTTAGGTCAAATCCCAGGACTGGTAGAGTGATTTAAGTGCTGGCCCACTGGGCCAGCCCCTTAACTCCCAGTTGCTTCAGAGACTGCCTGACCGTGAATTCTTGAAATGTTTGCCACTTTGAATAAAAGCATTTGGCAAATAAATACAATTTAAATGCTATAGGGATGTTTTCATGAAGATGGCTTTGCTTGTTTTATTTCACCATTGGGTTTCAGGAGCTCTTGACGTGCTGTGAGGAAGGGAAAGGGGAGATTAAGGATGGCTTGGAGGTCATGCTGAGTGTACCCAAGCGGGCCAATGATGCCATGCACCTCAGCATGCTGGAAGGCAAGTGGCAGCGAATCGCATGCGGCCAGGACCATGCAGGACCATGCAAGCCTACACACACCTCATGGGTGTCATGGCTTACAAAGTTTGCTTTAGAATTGCGACGACTTTTTTAATGCCCAGATTTGATGGTCTGTCTGCTTGGCACCTTTCTCCTCAGGGTTTGACGAGAACATTGAGTCTCAGGGTGAGCTCATTCTCCAGGAGTCCTTCCAAGTGTGGGACCCCAAGACCCTTATCCGCAAAGGCCGTGAACGCCACCTCTTCCTCTTTGAGATGTCGCTGGTCTTCAGCAAGGAGGTCAAGGACTCCAGCGGCAGGAGCAAGTACCTTTACAAGAGCAAGCTCTTCGTAAGCACCTTCAACTTAGTCGAGTTCCTTGCTCAGCATGAAAACCCTGAACGTCCTCCAGAACCTCCTACCATGCTCTGTTATCTCCTCCTCTCCATAGACCTCAGAGCTTGGAGTAACAGAGCACGTGGAAGGTGATCCATGCAAATTTGCACTTTGGGTGGGGCGAACTCCTACCTCAGACAATAAGATTGTCCTAAAGGTGAGTAACATCAGCACTTAAAACTGTTTTTTGCATAAATTCTCCATTTTGTAAAAATGCTATTTTTTTCCTTATGGGTTTCTAAGTTTTAGGTTTAAAAATAGCTATTGTACATATACCTCCTCTGAATTTGTTTTTATTTGTTGTTTGAATTTGTTGTTATTTATATGTATATTTAATTTATTTCTTTAATATTTTCAGGGTCTGCTCTTTGCACTGTGTATTTTTAAAAATTTGACTGTACATTGTTTTGCAGTATATTTTTTCTGCATTTATTCAGCAGTATTATTTTGCTTGCTGCTGTATGCAGTAGACTCCCTCAGGATAAATAGAGTTTGTTATTTTATCTTACTCTTAATGAATACTGTAAAATTGACCTGCTTACGACTCGTATTATATTCCACCCTATACTGTTCCTGTTCCTTTTGTGTAAATAAGTTTCCTCCTCGCCTTCATACCGTTTCTGCCTCCGCTTACAATACGGCAGCCGGTCTTTACACTGTACAGCTTGAATGGCACTGTGACACTCACTTCTTAATCAGACTTTTATGTAAGCTTTGGATGACACCACCGAACGCCCTTAAAGGCCAGACGAGTGACTCATATGCAAATATCACCGTTAACTGTAACGCGCAGATTTCTCAAATTGCCAGGAGTTATCTGGTCCTCTAAGCACGTGTCATTAATGTCTCCAATGTTTGCAAATGGTGACATTTTGTATCTTAATACAAATTAAGCTTAATATGTTCGAATGAGGCAGGGGTGAAAAGGGGTGGGGTCACTGTATCTGGAGATGATATTAGAGAGTGAGACTGGGTTCATATTGGGCTTCCGGTTCCCTCAGGGTTCCAGCCTGGAGAACAAACAGGACTGGATCAAGCACATTCGAGAGGTAATCCAGGAGCGAACCATCCACCTCAAGGGGGCGCTCAAGGAGCCCATCCACATCCCCAAAACAGCCACCACCAAGCACAGGACCAGGAGGTGACCTGCTCGTTTTAATACTGGGATTCCTAAAGTGCCCTCCGCCCTAAAAAAAGTCCTGAAACTGCATTAACAGCTTTTTCTCGTCTAATGGAGTTAAATGCAATACATGCCAGCTTTGCTTTTTGTTACAGTTTTTTTTCCAGTCGAGAAGCACCTTTTACCTGCATTATTAATATTCTGACTATTTTATAAACAAACCTGCAGGGAAGGCGAGGACCTGGACAGTCAGGGTGATGCTAGCAGTCAGCCAGACACTATCTCCATCGCCTCCCGCACCTCCCAGAATACCCTGGACAGTGATAAGGTAAGGAATCCCCTCTGTGCTTCTGGCCTCTCGGAAACCAAATTACCACTAGGTGGCGCTCTAGCTGAACCCGATGCCTGAGGATCGGCTTCAGGGTGTAGGACCTCCCACGGGCCCTATGGAGAGTCCCAAGGTCGTGCGTTTCTCTGTTTAAGCAGTAGGGGAAAAGGGTGAAGGACCTGCGAATCCCACCTGATCAGTAGGGTGCCGTTGTCAGTCTGGTTCACCTTCTTTCAGGTCTAACTAGTGTGAGGAGATGCAGACTGATAAATAAAAAAATACTTCTTACAGCAGCAGTTCTTTTTGTTCTTCCTGGTCACTACTATTAGTTTTGCTTTTGCATGGTTTTGTGGATTCTACAGATATAATTGTTGCTTAGCCGAATATATACTGTATTCTAATTAAACTGAAACCGGACGTCTTCCAAAGGGTAAAATCCACAACACAGAATGTCAAAATTTACACTTTTACAACCATGAACCGCCGTCCCTGACGAGAGATGGACCCGGATGATGTCAGAATGTGGTTGCTGTGCCTTTAAGTCTCGCGGAATCAATCTGCGTAGTGACGCGTCGGCGATGTGTGAGTGTCGGGACCGCTCCAGCTCTGCTCAGCTGCCATCCGTAAGCTCAGAGACTCAGCGTACACACAGATGGGAGGATACACCCTCCATCAGTTTCTGTTCTCTTAGCGTCCCTCAAGTTTTAACACCGGATCAGTTGCAGCTCTGACCCTGTCCAAGCCTCAATCACACCCAGAATCACGTATAGAGTCCTCGGGAAGCGTGCTCTCAGGGTTGGGCATGAGAGACTGCAGCCCGTCTCAGAGGATGGAGACCAAGAGTGCAAGTCCCGTAGCTCAGCTGCTGAGCTCCTTAGCGCTGCCTCCACACCAGTGGGTACGTACGTCTCCACAGAGGCCCGCCTGTGTTCGCGTTAATCTCGCTAATCTACCAAGAAGCATCACAGTCATAGGAGGCGTGTTCGGTTTCCCTCCGATTTAAAGCTTCTTAATGGAAAAAAGGAGCGTGTTGTCGGTTTCTCGTGTATCATGCTTTGTTTTGCATTTCCTGTTCAGGTTCTTCAAAAATGTACCTTATTGTCACATTTTATCAAGGAACGACAGACTAAGGTTTGCTGAAATATTCAGTGTGGAGTAATCTGGCAATGTACCCAGAGTCACATGGATCACGGTGATGTTGTGTTTGCAGTCATGTTGTGGTCGTAAGTGAGTGCGGTTTTGTGTCCCCAGCTTTCGGGCGGCTGTGAGCTGACTGTGGTCATCCACGACTTCCTGGCCAGCAACGGCAACAGCAACGAGCTGACGGTACGGCGCGGCCAGACGGTTGAGGTGCTGGAGCGCCCCCACGAGCGGCCCGACTGGTGCCTGGTGCGAACCACTGACCGCTCGCCCGCCCAGGAGGGCCTGGTGCCCTGCAGCGCCCTCTGCATCGCCCACTCCCGCAGCAGCATGGAGATGGAGGGCATCTTCAACCACAGAGGTACGTTACAGCTTGTCTCATCTCCTCTATTACCAGCAAGAGGCGCTGGTCTTTCCAGGCTTTCGGTGCACATACTGACCACGGAGACTGGCAGAATGTAGCCTCTTCTGGAAGTAATGGGCCATCCCAACCCAAACCTAAACCCTAACCTATCCGTTAGAGATTGGAATTAACCAACTCAAACCCTAACCCATCCTTTAGAGATTTTCTCGATGCAACCAGCCAGCCTGTGGTTGGGGTTATGGTTGTTTATTTTCCCTCTGGTGCTGGTCTGGTCCTGTCTGCACTGGCAACCGAATGTGGAGTTAATCCGGCTGAGGTGGGGGCTCCACGATAGAGCCGTAGGTGTTGAGCTGCAAGTGTTTGTTAGGGCTGGTGATTCATCATATGTTTACGTTTGCCTGAGCTGCTCTGAAGGTTCCACCTAGAATCCTTTCCAGATTCTTAATCGTGGAGCCGTGCAGAAAGACACATCCGCGGCACATCCCTTTGTAGGCCTGATACAGTCCCGTTTGGCAGGACAACCCGGATAGAGGGACTGCCGTGTAAAAACAGTGTGTGTCTTCACTCCCCTTACAGCTTCCTGTGATTCAGCTTTGCTGTCCGTTTCGCATCTTTCACAGTGGAAATCTGAGTGAGGCTGTATTCTCAGCACACGCTGTGACCTGGAGAGGGAGCAGATGCCAGGTGACACCTGACAGCACCCTGGGGATGGTGGAGGAAGAGAGCTGTAAAATGCCCCCTCATCGTCCTCACCAAATGCACTGATGAGGAGTCGTCTTCCTTATACGAAACCTTCCAATTAGATTGAGAGGCACATTAGGTTAGGGTTGGAGTTAATCATGATGTTTCAGACAGGAAGGGTGGGGTTGAGGGTGGGGTTCCTCCTGTTCTCATCCACATGTCAGCTGAGGTGTTCAAGTCTGGATTTCCTCTGGAATTGCTCCGTGTGTGCGTGCTTCTCTGACAGTGCTGTGGGAGCCTCTCTTTTCTCTTTCTTTTCTTAAACGGATTGGGAAAGATCAGTATCCAGATGATGGGTTGCCTTTATAAAATGTGGATTAAAAGGCTTATATGAGCCCCTGGGTTTCTGTGAGATGCTGTCTGGCAGAGCTGACCATCCTCTCGTTGCTCGGTACCTGCATAATACAAACGACTGCCTCTCGATTGCTTGTTTGTAAGATGCGCCCATGTACAGTGCTCCCCATAGATGTCTACCTCCCACCATATTCTCCGGACTGTGTCTGTGCCTGTCCAGTGGTCAATACGAGAGGCGGTCATGCTAGCTCTTTCACCTTGCTCTCCGATTAACTCTGCATCAGCTGCCTTGTTTGTGCGGTTAGACATCAAGTCAACATTACACAGTTTTCAAGTTTATATGGACCTCAAACTTAAGGGAAAATGTCTGCAGATATACATGAAATGGCACGAGGTCTCATACCTCCAGGCTTGGGGGTGCAGTATGCAGTATGACCTGCCATATACCTTTTGTATCCTAGAATAAGTTTTACATTGTATTTATTCTAAAGACACATTTTTCAAAAATTACGTGTAATTGAGGACGAATGCCTGGAGCAACTGGGGGTTAAGGGCCTTGCGCATGTGCTAAGCAGTGAAACCGTGCTATCGACCCTGGGATTCCTGCTTTTAAACGGTAGCTTTTGAAGCTACTAGCTACTTATGATTAAAAGTAGCTGAGCTACAGAGAGCAAGTTGAGGGAGGCGTAAAGACAGTTTCCCCATGAGGATTAATAAAGTGATGATGATGATGATTATTACTGTTTTAATATAGTAGTTAGCTACAAGCTACAGAGAAAAAGTAGCTAACTATATCAAAGCTATTTCATCCGGTATATTTATCCAATATTTAATATTTGTGCTGTCGGATACTCTTAAAGCAAATTAATAAAAAATAAATGTGAAACAGGATGTTAAAAGTAATATGAAAATCTATTTATTTTTTAAGGTAATGTCAAACCACAATAAGGTTTCAAAAAAGTTTCTTTGTTTGGTGTAAACCAAGAGTACTTCACAATTACTGTGTGAAAATTAGAAGGGTTACAGCAAAAAAGATTTTGATAATCTGTCTAAGAACAAAGTGCTCATATGCATTTTTATGAAAGTGTCATTAGTTCATTATTGTTACACTAACGGATACGAATGTATCCTGTACTGTGAGCTCGGCCAACAGTAGCCTGAGTACGAGATGAGTCGGAGCCGCACACACACACTACATCAGTAATTATAAAAAAAAAAAGTTACTGTAAAAGCTACAGCGTTTTAAAAGCAGCTGCACTACTAATAAGCTACTGACAAAAGTCGTTACGTTAGTAGCGTCGTTAACTGTGGTTAGCTACTACGCAGCACTAGATAGCACCTTCTCCAGCTGGTAGTTATCTTGAGGTTGTTACGGTAATGTAATGCGCTCTGAGGTGTTGTAGGGTCACTGCAACCCTGGTGTCCTAAATATCAAAACACTCCAAAAGACTGACAAAATAAGACTCGTCTTGATTGGTTTCGCAGCACAAATGTACTTCAGACATGGCTTTCTGTACAAAGTCCTGGTGGGCATTGAGCTTGTTTAGTAAGTGTGCTGCTTATCTAGCTGTCCTCAGTGTGTCTGGACACTTCCTCCTGTTTCGTAAAGAGACTCCCAGATGGCATGAGAGCAGCATGTTATTCTATCTCCCCAAAAAGAGCAGTCAGGTTTGATTCCTTTTGCTGAAACCTATCGAACTAATTATGCTGAGTGACAGCAAGAGAGCATAATGCTATAAACGTGTGTTGGGTTTACTGGTGTGAAGGCTGGCAAGATACAGGAAACAAATGACAAATTGACAAACAAATGTGTTAACATTGTTAAATAAAAGCAGGGCTGGGGACCCCTTTGAAGAAGCTGAGCTGAATTACTGTGGCCAAGTACCTAAAACCCTCATACCACTGTCAAGACATCAACTGTAGGCTCCCGCAACTGACAGTTCCCCTCGGTTACGGTTACCGCACCAACATCACCACAGGCTTTGATTAGAGATTGTCATCTGGCGACGTCGTGCTACACTTGAGGTCAGGGTGTTAATCAGGAGGCATGTCGAAAACTATCCTGTCTGCCCAAACCCTTGGGGTTAGAAGCAATGGAAATGTTCTGTGGGATGCTAAAAGATGCCTGGGTTCTAGGTTGGTTAATACACTCATGTAATGAGGAAGTTAGGACCTAATGCTTTTACATACATATTTTGCTGATGTAGATATGCTTATGAAGAATGGCTTTGTAATATGATGGTATTTCTAAAATATGGAATTATTTATAAAAATATGTTTTTCACACTGCCTTATATTGCTTTATCAAAGGTACGAACAAATTATAAATTGAGGAATTAATTGCTTGTGTCTATAGTGACATACATGAGTATTATTTTTTAAATTTTACTGCCCATTGAATGCAGTTGAGTCTGGTTAGGTTTTTATAATTTTACATTACTGCAGTTTAAGTGAATTTTGGTGTTCTGGTAAAAAAAAAAAGCTCTGTTCCTGAACCACTTTATTGTTCTGTAAAAACAACTGTGAAAGGAACCTTTTATAGATATTTTCAGTTCTCCAGCCACAATGAAGCCATAATTTTGGCTGTCATATCTTTTGTGTCTATTAAACTCAGCTCAGTAGTGACTAAGTTGTAGAATTAACATCATTCTGTTACAGCGTTAATGATCAGATGGTTTTCCCAGCAAAGTGTCCAAGACTTTTCATTACATTTATTCAGAATGATATCCTCTGAAGTACTGTTACATTTGGCCTTTTCATCTCTTAATTTTACCTGTCATTCATTCGCCTACAGTCTTCTCGAAACTGGCACTGAAATTATGTGTTTTTTTTTCATTCAGGCACAAATACTTTCCCGTTGCATAAATATTTGTTTGTATGAGCGAGATTTCATTTGTTTGCAGATGGACGTTGAGAGGGAGTGAAACAGGACGGCTATGAACATAGACACTTGTTTCTTCAAATATGTACAGCAGCAGGATTCAACAATTAGAACAGTACAGGCAAAACGCTAAACTCTCCACTTCCGGGAGCAGCGCCACCATGTGGGCGTGGCCTGTTTTTGCCAGTTCCGGGTGGCCAAGAGCACGGTTTCCACCAAGGCCCCCAGCAGTGTCCTCTGCTGTTAGACATTAAACCAATTTTATTGATGGAAATTCACAGTTTGTGGCTATTAAGCTTAGCCTCGGTTATTTCATGGCATGAAAAGTGTGTAACGCACCTACTCTAGAGATCCCATACCCTGTATGCCCACAGAAAAGCTGGTTACCAGGACCAGAACCGTGACATCACTTCCCAAATATTTCTACTGGCCCTCCCCAGGAAATCATCTCTCGTCAGGACTACCATAGTGGCTTTTCTGTCTAAGATAACAGCTCTTCAGAGGCGTGTGTTATTATAGTGTGTAATTGATTTTTTATCTATATTGCCTTTGCTTACTAAATTAGCAGCGCAGTTTGTGTTAATCAAACATGAAGAATTGTGCTGTATAGATCAGCGTCTTGATTTGTCTCGCCCTGGAAAGGCGTTCGTTATGCGGCCAAAGTTCGCAGGACACCTGCTTTGGCTCTGATGCTTGGGAGCAATTGCATCTTCTTCACCAGGCATTTACGAAGCGTGAGTGTTTCCTTTTCAACTGGAGAGACGTGTGAAAATCGCGGTACAGTCACAGACACCTGATTTAATCATTTGAACACACTGGCAGGTTGTTTATGATGTACCAGCTCTTCTGAACACAAACAACAACGCTGGTCTTATCCTGTGGGCGTCCCGTGTGCCCTTGTGTCCCCGTTCCTTTTCCAGACGCCCTCTCTGTCTCCACGAACGACGTGAGCACCCTACCGGCAGCTCACGGCATGGGCTCTCACAGCCTCCCCGGCACCAAGCGGCCTGGGAACACGCTGCGTAAGTGGCTGACCAGTCCGGTGCGGAGACTCAGCAGCGGCAAGGCCGACGGCCACGTCAAGAAGTTGGCGCACAAGCACAAGAAGAGCCGCGACGTGCGTAAGAACACCGATGCCACGTCCCTCAAGGACTCTGACGACAGTGCTGCCACGCCCCAGGATGAGAGCATGGAGGAGGTCTGCTAGCCATCACCCCTCCCTCTCTTTCCCTCTCTCTCTCTCCCCCCTCCCTCTCCCTCCCTCTCTCTCTCCCCCACTGCTAACCATTGCACCTCCCTCTCTCTCTCTCCCACTGCTAGCCATCGCACCTCCCTCTCTCTCTCTCCCACTGCTAGCCATCGCACCTCCCTTTCTCTCTCTCTCTCTCTCGCGGGGCGGGGGGGGCGGGGGGGCGGCGGGGGCGGGGGCGGGGGCGCGCGGGGCCCGGCGCGACAGGGGAC
>JAODKC010000137.1:4920048-4937992 GCA_026777985.1 Mormyrops attenuatus
GCTTCCTCAAAGAACTCAAGTAAATTAGTTAAACAGGATCTACCTCTCCTAAATCCATGTTGGCTATCCCTCAAAATGTTATTAGAATCCAGGTAATCTACCATTTTAGGTTTCAGATTAAGGACTCCAAGGAAGTGGCTACTCTGCTGAGCATGGGATTCGAACCGGCTACATTCCAATCACAGGCACAGAGGATTCACCGGCTGAGCCACACACTGCCCCCCTACACAGGATGTCCGTTCTCAGTCCTCTGCTGTTCTCCAGGGGCAGGTTCTCTGTGGTGAAGAGGGTCGAGCAGCAGGAGACGCAGCTCGCCGTGGCGGCCAAGCTGGTCAACAAGAGGCTGGTGAGGCGTGACCAGGTCACCCGAGAGCTGCGTCTGCTGCAGCTGGTGCAGCACCCGCAGATCCCTGGCCTGCTGGACACCTTCGAGACGCCCACCAGCTACGTGCTGCTCATGGAGATGTAGGTGGAGCCGCCCTGGTCTGCATGAACACGCTATCTCAAATGCCACCACACGGTTGTCAGATGAGATGAGATGAGATGAGATGAGATGAGATGGCCTTTATTAGTCCCACAGGTGGGAAATTTGCATTTTACAGCAGCAAAGTGGACAGTGCCACAGAAATAAGCAGAATGCAGACAAGTCCTTAAGCAATAGCAGTAATATTAAACAATAGAAAATAAAATACAATATATACAATACGGTAATCAAAACTGTACAATATGCCGAAATATAGTATAAGTATAAATGTAGATCATATTGATCGATAAATAAATAAATATGTATATATACATGTTAATAGCAGCAAGAAGAGGAGTATTGTAACATAAAAACTGTCTCAGTATATGTGTGGGAGTATATGAGCATGGGATTTGGTATGTGCTTATTGTTTGTTGTAAAGTCTGATGGAAAAGTTGAATGTGTACTATGCAGGTTCACAGTGACACAACAGACATTCAAGGACAGGCAGTCTGCATGTTTAACCTCTGCTGTCAACGTCACTATATTATATAAAATATTCCATTATATTCCATTGCAAACTGGCATGTCCCTTGTCTTGTCCCCTGTCTTGTCCCTTGTCTTGTCCCCTTTCTTGTCTTCTGGGATAGGCTCTCACCACACACCTTAAGGGGATAAGGGGACATATTTTTAGACTTATACCGTACCTACCACAGATAACCTGTGGGTCACATTTGTACCTGCTGTTTCATGCGAAGCCTGGTTCCTTCGCCTTGATGACAACTTTTTCTTATTGATTCCCTTGCTGCAGGACAAACACACACTCACATATACAGTACTCACAGAAGGTCTTGAGACATCTGCTTGATTCACTAAAAATATTGCAAATATTTGGTTTTATTAAAAAAAATCAAATAGAAATAAATTGAAACCCAAATTATAGTTCTAAAAGTTTTCTGAGTTAAAAATTTTATTGGCAAGCAGTCTCACTGTGTGCTTTTTAAGCATTAACACTTTTGCAATAACATCAAACACCAAACATTTGCGTTTTACTCCTTTGGCAGCTGATGACTACAGTTGCATTTAATAGCAAAATGGCAAGAACAGGATTGAATGAGTCAGTAAAAAAATTATGAGACTTGGCAAAAAAAGTGCAGATAAGTTAATCATTTATTGTCAATGGACTTTTGTTATGAGACCAGTAAATTTGCAACATTTTTACAGAATCAGTCAAGCATCCCTAGACTTTCCATGGCTACCTTATATAGCAGTAACTAATTAGGACTGACATTTACACAAACATGGCTGTCCTTCTAGCAGTAATACCCCCTGACCTCTGGCCCTGTCTCCTCCCAGGGCTGATCAAGGCCGTCTGCTGGATTACATCGTCAGCTGGGGCGATCTCACGGAGGACAAGGTGGCTCTGTACCTGAGGGGCATCTTAGAAGCTTTGCAGTACCTGCATAACTGCAGAATAGCTCACCTGGACCTGAAGGTCAGTATGCCTTATTGTTTGGTTCATATCAGGGTTCCCCAAATCTGGTCCTGGTGCGCCAGTCTGCAACATAGTTTGAAAATTTCCCTGCTCAAACACCTTATTCAGCTCATCAGGTAACTGCCGGGTTTAGTAAACTGTGTTGCAGACTGGCCCACCAGGACCAGATTTGGAGAACCCTGGTTGATACTATCTTTCACACCATTGTGATTTTCCAGGTGAGATGCTCAGAAGATGGATGATATTGGCTATGAATGAAATGGAATGGTATACAGAACAGTATAGTAACACAGGATAGTATACAGAACA
Source organism: Mormyrops attenuatus (assembly GCA_026777985.1). NCBI lineage: Eukaryota > Metazoa > Chordata > Actinopteri > Osteoglossiformes > Mormyridae > Mormyrops > Mormyrops attenuatus. The sequence continues at coordinate 4,922,316 of JAODKC010000137.1, forward strand.
GTATAGTGACACAGAATAGTATACAGAACAGTATAGTAACACAGAATAGTATACAGAACAGTATAGTAACACAGAATAGTATACAGAATAGTATATTCTGTGTCCAGCAGAATAGTCACACTGCGCTGGCCCCTCAAGAGAGACCCTTACCCCCCTGAAAAGAGCCCCAGGGGTGCTTCACTCACACCTGCATATGTTCATGCCTCAAAAGAGAGGAAGATGGAGTAGGAACTCATAGGAATAGGAATTTATAATGCTGAATTTACTTTTCTTTAAATTGAAATGTAATTTAATTAGCATTTTAATTCGCTTCAAGTAGTTTTCCCTTCCTTGCTCTGCACATGTTAATGGCAATGCCTTAACATCCACTTTCACATCCGGTAGTTGAGTCCTCGTATGAGGGTATATGTCAGGGTACATCCTGTATAATTGCCTGCCCTTCCCTGTATCCCACCAGCCTGAAAATGTTTTGGTGGACCAGATGTCCGACAAGCCAGTGGTCAGACTCGTGGATTTCGGCGATGCAGTGCAGCTGAGCAGCACTCCCTACGTTCACCCGCTACTGGGCAGTCCCGAGTTCGCCGCCCCTGAGCTGATCCTGGGTCAGCCAGCCAGCCTGGCCTCAGACATCTGGAGCCTCGGGGTCGTCAGCTATGTCATCCTGAGCGGGGCCTCCCCGTTCCTGGACGAAAGCCTGGAGGAGACCTGCCTCAACATTTGCCGGCTGGACTTCAGCTTCCCAGAGGACTACTTCAGGGGTGTCAGCTGTGCAGCCAAGGACTTCACCTGCTCGCTCCTGCAGGGCAGCCCATCTAAGCGGCCCTCCGCGGCCCTCTGCCTGCAGGACCCCTGGCTGCAGCCTGGGAGCTATGGCAGCACAGAGTGCATCGACACGTCCCGGCTCGTCTCCTTCATCGACCGGCGCAAGCACCAGAACGACATTCGGCCCGTCGGTGGCATCAAGGCCTTCCTTCCAGGCCGAATCCTCCCCCAGAGCTGATGTGTGGCACAAGCGATCTCATCCTCTTTCATCTGCCTGGCAGATTTTAAATATCCCGGCGCGATTCGGTCAGCCTGCTCCATGCTGACGTGATTCCCCTTTCCAATATACAACAAACTGTCATATTACAATAACGTAATTCCTTTACACTGAATACCTGCAAAAAAAAAGAAACCGTAGTCATGGTTTTTAAAAGGGCAATTTGGAATAAACTAGCATGGTGGAGAAATGCTGCTTCTCTAGAGATGGAAACACAGACAGTATCCTTTTAAGCTACTTATGGAGAAGAAAAAACAAACCTCTTTTCAACCAAACTCCTTTTGTAAATAAATACTGTATAGGGAAGACCCGCGTGTGCAAACCATTTGGATCTGACTTTCAGCTTTTTAATAGCCTGGCTTGTTTGATTGAATCACTGCAATTAGGGAAAAAAAAACAAAAGCAGTTACAGGTTTCAACTTCTGCTAATCCAGTGTTTGTACTTGAAGACAAATGTATTTTGCTTTTACTAGAACAAAAATGTGTTGCTCAGAATTAAGACGTATCGACCTTATTTTGTACAAAGATTGTATCTGACCGGTTTCGTTTGAAAACTATTCATAGAAGCAGGAGTCCCAGCAATGGGACAGATTTCTGTGGACGTGGAGAATAGAGCGACACTACTTAATGCTCAGCTTCTGGAAAACAAAGGTCATAATCACATACAGTTTATGCCCTCGTTGTGTTTTCATTAATATTATGTGCAATGTTGCAACAACTTTGTCGTTTTATGCAACTCTTAATGAAGACTTCTATTGAACCTGTAATAAATGTATAGAAAATCGACATAATTGGTACTGCAGACTAAACCGTCGTTTGTGCTGCGTTTGAACTGTAACCTTGTTTGATTCAGTATTATTTCCTTGAGATCTCTATGTTGATTTCTTGGACGGTGAATATCATTTGGTCTGTATGGCACCTAAGGTTTAACTTTTCATTTTGATAGCTTTACCAAAGTTTTAGAGTTTCTTAAATTGTAGTTTTTGTTTTGCTTTGTTTTTTCTGTATGACATCATGTTAACTTAAGTTATGAATGCCATAATGAACTTTGGGAAGTATTGTTTACATTCGTTTCACGTGCTTAATTTATTTTTGTAACAAAGTTGCATATAATTTGCTTTCCATTAACTTTTTATGTCATCTACTGAAAAAACGTCATTGCGGTGTAATTTTACCTAATTTCAAGTAAATTATTATAATGTTAAGGCTGTCATTCATCTGAATGTGAGTGTTTTGAGTGAGTTAATGTTGGAGAAAAATAAAGCCTAGTTTATTGGGAACAGCATAGAGGAGATAAAGCAGAGGTGTACGCCTGAAATGTAACACATTGATTGGATTTGTGTGTGTGTGTGTGTGTGGCTCCATGTTATGGATATTATTTATATTTGTCATTACAATATAAAACTGTACAGGCACTGATAAACACCAGACATGACTGGATGTGTTTTTTTCCTTTCAACCTCATTGTTTTTTTTTTATGTCATGTCTTGTGATTTGTTTTTTGCATGTGTATTCTATGTATACAGGCCATGGGTTTACACAAAATGTGTTGTAGATATTTTATTTTGCCATCAGTTATTTTAAAATTTAACATATGCAACATACTTGTGACTGCTCTTGTTTTTTTATTATTTGGTCTGTTTTATTATTTAGATGCAACTCCCATGTGGGAATGGAGTGAGGATCTTTTACTGCTTAGAACTAAACAATATTTATCAATGGCGCGATATTTAACTATTTAACAAACAACACCGGCTGGTAAGTATGAAAAAGCTGAACGCTTTTCTGCTGTCCTGTTTCGTTCTTTCGTCATCGTGGTTTTATTATAAGTTAGTGACCAATGTATGAAATGTTTACAGCATGTGCTTTATTTCAGAATTTCAAATATATTCATCCTTTTAGTTACCTCTTCAATTAAAACTTCTATTAATTTAAGAACACATTATTTTCATCTCAAGTCATAAGTCTATTAAGATCTCAATAATATCAAAATGGTCACAAACTACAGCAGAGGAATATTGGATTGGAAGGCAGTGCCTGAAGCAGAACTAATACCAGGAATATAATTCATTTTCTTCTGCTTAGACACAGAGAGAAACTTAGGTTAACCTTTAACGTATGATTCTCATGCCAGAAAAGCAGAAGTGATGCAGTTTTCACGGACAAAACGTTTGTCGTTTTATCTCACGGTTCCCTTCTGTGTGAGGTACATTGACTCAAATGGAAGAGATTTTACTATACTGATCTTCTGTTACGATTGTGGTCGCCAAACAAAATGGCATTTATTCACATTCTTTTCAACGTCCTTTACACATAGGCCTGGGCGGTACGGCAAAACTATTTATTAAAATTTTGCCACCCTGACTTTTATGTCCAGTGGACGTCATGCGCATCCATGGACATTTACTGGGAATTTAAAGGATTTAAAGGATGGGCATTTAAAGGAAAATGACTAGGCGTTCCCAATGAATGGCAGCACTGACTTTGACAGAGCAGAGATCAACAAAGAAAAGAGAAGAAGAATATTTGTTGTCATAGGAAGTGCAGAGGTACATCCGTATCTAGTTTTGCCATACTGTTCGGACATCATACCGCAGTATACTGTATTTTAAAAAGGAAAACTATTTGGCATTTTGAAATCTTGTGATAAACTTCATCGAGGAGAGTCCCAGCTAATTTTGTTGCAATGATTTCAAAATGCAGCGGTATGCTGTATTACCATACTACCACCCAAGCCTAGTAACAACTTTAAAACTGTTCAGAAAATGTTTCGCTACATTGCTTGAATTTGTGTTTGTTGCTGTATGCATGCACCACCTGCGACCGTCTGCGTCCACAGAGTACGTGTAGCACATGCGGAAGAGTGAACTAGACTTAAAGCACTTAGCCACACACCACCCCCAATACAAATCGCAATGCACTGGGTTGTGACACTCGTATCATGGTGAGAATTGCATCCTGGGCTAGCTGGCAATACCCAGCCTTAGACCAAATACCTAATAAACCCATGTAGCACTCTTTCGAAAAAAAACATTTCCACTTGTATTTTTGTTTTATTTATATTATTATTCAAGTATAGGCGGTTTCAAGATTATAGGGAAATTATCTTAAAGCATGGTACAGGGACAATGAATTGCTACATTAAAATGAACAAAAAATCTACATGGTGCTAGGTAATCCTAGAAGCAGCCATACCGGGTTTGCATACACTGGCCTCCACCATAATTCTAATTGGCAAGGTTCTCTTCTTAGTGTTATAAAAGACAATTTCTCATTTTTCACTTAACTACCCATGCTTCACTATTTTGTTCTAATGTGTAAAATTCATCGGAAGTGGGGGGGTCGTGTTTTCAAGTGGCAAATATAAGAAACCCTGAGAATGTTGTGTCATCATCTTCATCGGCAAAAAGTCCATTGTACAGTTCTCCACCTACCACCTGTAACCAAACCTTGTCTCCAGCCTCCAAGTGCAGCACAGCGCCCCCTGCTGCCTGGTCCTCCCCGTTCTGGTAGATGTCCATGGTGTGAATAATGCGTGCGCCATTCCTTACCAGGGCCACCTTCACATTACGAGAGTACACCGTAATGTGGTAAGTAAAATAGTATGCCCCAGCGATAGCGCAAGAGAACCGTCCCGTTTTGGCATCGTAGTGCCCTTGCTGGTTGTAGATGATCTTATCAAAGCGGATGGCTGTGTTTACTGGGGGCCGCTTGCTGTGATCTGTCAGGCCCACGGAGAATGCACTCTTAGGTATGACGGGCATATCTCCAACATCCCCTTTCTCTCCTGGGTCTCCTCTGTCTCCTTTCTCCCCTTGGAAGCCTATGCTTCCTTTCTGACCAGGAGCACCAATGTCTCCTTTGAATCCAGGACGCCCCGTGGGACCAGAAGGCCCAATGACACCCCTATCTCCTTTTATCCCAATTGGCCCACGGTTACCCTCCGGCCCTTGGGGGCCTTCTTCTCCTTTCACTCCCCGCGGGCCGGGTAACCCCAGCTCCCCTTTGTCCCCTTTGAGCCCCAGGGGCCCAGGCACACCTTGGGGCCCCATCTTCCCAGGCCATCCCCGCTCTCCGTTCTCCCCTCTTTTGCCCTTCATGCCTGATAGGCCTGGCTCTCCTGCAGATCGGGGGAATAAAACCAGGACTGATCATCAACCACTTCAGCTTTCATACATTAACCAAGCAAGTCTCTACTAGCAAACTGTATAACAATACTGGAGCATAACACCCATTAACAAGCATAGAATGTTGTATATTCAAAACGTATTCAGAGTAATTTTCCAAATATGCAGTGCTCACAGAAAGTCTTCAGACGCTTTATTCTGTAAAATTGTTGCAAATTTATTGGTTTCATAACCAATAACAAAAGTCCATTGACAAGCAATGCTTAACATATCTGTACATATCCTCCACACAAACATTTTCTTTTTATTAAGTATCATAATTTTTTGACCGACTCATTCAGTTAAATTCTGTTCTTGCCATTTTGCTATTAATTGCAATTGTAGCCACTGGGTCGCAAACAGAAATATTTGGTGTTTTTTTGTCATTGCAAAGGTGTTACTAATCAAAAAGCACCCAGGCATGCTCATGTCAATGAACTTTTTAACTCAATACAGCTCTTGTAGAACTATAATCTGGGTTTCAATTTATTACTACTTGAATGTTTTACTTAAAATGACCAGTTGTTTCTAATGTGATATATACTTTTGGAAAGATATGAATAAAGTGATCATTCTCATTGGAAAAACCAATACATTAGCAATATTTTTACTTACGGAAGCGTCCCAAGACTTTTTGTGAGCACTGTATATCTCATTTAATGTAACCATACTTACTTTCAAATCCAATGTTTTCAGTGTAGAAGATACAAAATTTCATGCATTAATAGAACAATATGTGAAAATATGATTATTTTAGAGTATTACGAATTTCACTTGATACAGTTTCCTTTTGCATGGTATATGAAGCTGCATGCATTCCCAGATACAGACGTGTTTTCCACCTGGGTCTCCTTTGTGTCCTTTGTCACCCTCTTGTCCACGTGGGCCATCTGCACCAGTGACACCTTCAACAGAGATGAAAACTGTGAGCTAATATACAATCGGTCAAATTACAACAGTAGATAAAATGCAGCCAGAACAACCAGCCGCTACTGGTTTATTATTAACACTGACCTATGGTTCATAGCTATGGTTGATAACTATTGTTTGATCTCCGACAATGAATGATGTTTCTACTTTTACCTTGATCCCCCTTTTCCCCTTTCACGCCATCTCTGCCATCGCGACCCGGTGCCCCATTATGTCCGGGGTCGCCAGGGATCCCGGGGTATCCACACACGCAGCCGCCTCCCTTGACGTCATCCAGCAACACGCCCACCGGTGCTAAAGTCAGCAGGCTGATAAACCACAGGAACAGTGTGGTCATCATAGTCACAGATACTTCCCCTAACCCTACGAGCAAACACTCACACTGGACGCTGAAGGTGTAATGCCATGCCCTGTGTATAACCACCACCTGGTCACACAAAGAATCTAAGGGTCAACCCAGCTTGGTAGCCGTCCAGTTAGATAAATGTTCAGCCTAACCTAGTTATACTGTATCTCTGGTTCCTCTTTACCTTGAGATAATGATCAGCTAGGAAAACCCTCAACCCACAGAAATTCACTGCTGAATTCTGCAGAATGCCTGCTTGTATATGACTCGGGTTCCTTAAACAGCAACGTAATGTTTTATGAAAACTATGACAAGCATCCCCTCATCTGATAAAGAAATAAGGAACGAGAACTGCCATGGTTGGGGAACGATTCTAGGTCATTCTATAATTAGGAATTAATTTCGCATTATTTTACCTCGAAATGTATATCTATTCTTACACAGCGCCCATAAAATTAGTTACTATTTACCAGTGTCAAGGCATAGTAATTTTACTAGTAATCTATACTGTATTTGTTTTAGAACTCACTAGTAACATGGTTGACAGTGTAGAGACATATTTGAGACAAGTAACGCAGTTAACAGGACATCAAAAAGCAGAAAGGTGTGTATGAGCATATGACCGAGAATTTTTAAATAAGAATTAATATTTTATTCAGACTACAGTGATCGAGTAATTTAGTTAACTTATTTAACTAAGTTTAATGTTTCACCTAAAGTATAACCTTTAAAGTATTGTGTACCGCTAATTGTTATATGGCGGAGGCACAAAGATAGCGGATCCCTGGTTGCGGAGGTTCAGAAGGTTTATTAAGCCCAGCAAGACAAGTACAACCAAATCGGTAGATTGGAATCGTGGTCGTTGAACAAGCCAGAGGTCAGTTGCCGGGGAAGTCAATCCTACACACATGGACGGGACGGGACGGGAAGACGACGGGTAGGCAGGATTGACGTAGACGGGATCGGAGGGATGGACGAGCGAGGCAGGCAGGGAAACAGGGAGAGACAAGAGACAGGTAAACGCTTGGTAAAGTTCCGGGTCATGGGCAACAATACTTCGCACCGGGCATAGCCTTCGTTCTGCTTAAGAAGCCGATCTAATCGGCGGAAGAACGTCTTCCGCTGGTAGGTACTGCCCGGGTGGGCGTGACACTAATACAGAGTAATTATGATTTTGGGACAGGTCCATCACCTTTCCCACAGACACTTATCTCATTAGCACAATAACTCAGAAAGTATGAGACAGATCTTTTTAGAACTTTGCAGAACCATTGTTGTGGTGAAGATCTGAATCTTCTTTCAAATTTTGAGAAAAATCACACCAAAGCTGAAGCAATGCCACTTATTGGCAGCAAAGAAAAAGGTGACCACAGAAGACATAACCTTGTGAACATGATAACACAGTAACCCTAAAAGTATTAAATGGATCATTATCAAACTTCTCAGGAATATTTTATAGGTGCTGATCTAAAGCCTTTGTCATTTTAAGACAAACTGCACCAAACCTGAAGCAGTGATGCTAAGTGGTGGCTCATGAATGAACAGACACAGATTGGGTAAACGAGATCAGGCCATCCTCATGAGTATTCTGAGTGAAGCTCATTTTACCCAATCACTTCAAAGGAACTGGAGGAATTACCATCCATTTATGCTCATCAGGTTATTTTTAATCTTTCACAATATTGCTGTTGCTTTTTTGTAACGGATGATCTTGGCATTTTATTGTTACACAAAAAAGTTCCTTGATTTTAATGCAGTAGTTAAACTGTTATGCTATTGTTTGTTATATACAGTGTTGTAGTTATTGTTTTGTAAGTAAAAAAATAATAACAGACAGTAAATCAGTATGTAAAGCGTCAAAACTGAGGGACCCTAAATGTCTTAAAATGTTCATTATTATTGTAAAATAGTGCTGAGTGATCCCTTGTTACTTAATTTCTTTTTTTCTTTCAAATGGAACATGTGTAATTAACTCTTTAAATCTGTAAGAATGTATCATCAGTGTCAACACTATTATTCTTGGTCCACCAGGCTACCCTGACTGGATAACAGAATTGACAGGTAACATGTGAACATTTAAAATTTTTGACCTACTTTTCTCCACATACAGACCTAGAGCTACCTATCACGTCATACCCTTGGAATAGCAATCATATAAATATTACATTTCTATCAGTGTTACTAGTAACACACCGTTGCCCATTTCAAAATCCACTCTTGACCTAGATGCAAATTTTTAACAAATATTTGTACAGAAAAGATAGGACCTTAATGGTATTCAAGCATTTTCAGTAAATTTTATGAGGAGCAGAGGACCTTGGCTTTGCGTTGCTGATGGAATTTGGACCTCGGGGAAAGTTGTTGAGTACCCCTTCTATAACCAGTAATTTTACTGCTTAATTTTTGACCACAAGAATGTAGAGAAAAATTACCAGCTACCAAGAAAATGCATCAAGAGGAGAATATAATAACGAGTTCTCGCAGTGTTACTATTAGTAACTGCAGTGTGTCCATTCGAAACACAAAAAATAAAATTAATGGACTAATAAGTATAAAGGTAAATGACATAGACATACCCAATAAAGTGTGCTTTGGTGCTTTAAGCATTAGACTGTGGGGGGACAATGTGCATCATTTAATTTTCAGATTATGTATTTTTGTATGTTTTTTTAAATAATTCATATTATTAATAATGTTTATTAATGTTACCCTAATAAAACATTCTATCCTTGGAACGGACACAATGAAGTTATTGTAGTAACGCAAAGGTTTTGCGGATTCGTTTTTTATTATTCAATTATGTTTTCGACTCCCCTGTCCCCTTTGGGACACCGTAGGAGCTACAGGACCCCTCGATCATTCTCTTTTCTACCCAATACCGCCCTCTGGTGCCACGTTGGCCTTATCAGTCTTTTTCAGCATACCAGGTTATAGAATAATCTACGGAGGCGTCCAAATGTGGTAATGTCTTTTACATGCAAGAAGTGCTTATAATCCCGATGTATGGCTACATTTATGCTGTAATATGAATTGTTTTATTAAAAGTGTTTACGAAACCCTCCTCTGTATGGTCAAACAAATAGTTATGTTGCTTTTTGCTGATTTATACATGAAACCATTTGCGTTAAAACAATGAAAGATAATCGATAACCCAAATTCAATTATTTACTAAATGCTGTGGTACAGTGTTGGATTAACAGCGTGTGGAGGACATGTTCATTCGGCACTTATTGTCCAAGCGGTTTTTGGGAAACCTTCGTATTCTGCAACTGCACTCGGTGAGAAGCTCAATCCCTTATTTCTTTTATATCAATGAGAAATTGCTTGTATATTATATAATATCCTACAGCCTATTCTTCTTTTTTCTGTTCCTTACCTGTTTGGTGAATAATTAGCAAGGATTTGAAACTAACGGTACACTTTTCGGAACATTTTTTGTCCGGTTAATCTTAATGTTTAAGTCCTTAGTTAAAAATAATTTGAGGACCTCGACTGTTTGTTGAAATGTGTAACAAAGTTGTGACAATATGTCAGTAAAATCGTTGCTATTATGTTTCTTTTGAGGTCATGGAGAAACCTTGCGTACTGGCGACCACATTTGGATCACCTGGAGGGATCTACCGGTGTTTCGCCCCTGTTATTGAGAAGCATTTCACAGTCATCCCTCATGAAGAATTTGTGAATAATAAGCATCACTTTGCAAATAAGATTAGTGCAGTTTTTGTGTGGGGAAGCGCACTTAAAGTGGACCGAAATCTACTGCAAATCTTACCTAACCTGAAGGTAGTGGTAAATGGAGGCGTGGGTGTGGATCATCTAGATATATCCCTGATCAACAGTTTTGGGATTAAAGTTTGCAGTACCCCTCATGTTGTGGACAACGCAACGGCTGATATAGGCATTACTTTAATGTTGGCGACAGCACGAAATCTCATATATGGTAAATATGAGGAAATGCTTGTAAATCTCATATGGGAAATATGAGGAAATGCTTGTATTCTAAACAGGGGCCAGTAGGGGCTTGACAGCTTCAAGCGGCCCAGCACTTTACAGGGATCCTTAAGTCAGCGAGGCAGTATTTCTAGCTACGCCCCTGTTTCTGAGTCTGTTGTACACAGCTTCACTGTGCGCTACCTATGAGTGAAAATGTTGTGTTTCCCTTTCCTTTTGAACTCTTGTCTTAAAACTCACTGTTAAAATGACTTAGTGATAAATTTCTTGCAGGACACAACTACTCTGCCTCTCACGAAACTGAGAAGTGGGATTTGCCTGAGAGCAGCATGGGCACAGATGTAAGCGGAGCCACCCTCGGCATCATCGGCATGGGAAGGATCGGATACAAAGTGGCCAAACGGGCTAGTAGCTTTGAGATGAAGATCCTGTACCACAACAGGAACCGTAGGTAGGGTGTGACAGCGCACGCCAGCTGATGAAAGATTAAGGAGAAGATGCCTGTCATGTTATTTTGTAGAAGTATGGGCACAATACATTTTGCTTAATAATTTAGGTAGTTTTTAAATAAATACATTTTCGTGAAGTTTATGTGCGTGGCACAGAGTAAAGCCATGGTGATGTAGAAAATAGCCCATTCTCCACAAACAGTACATTTGTTTTTTCAATATTCAGTGCAGTCGCTGGATGCTTATTGTCCGAATAGCTCAGTTTTAAAATACGATCCATCTAAATATGTCGTCTTCTTTTTTTTAACCACACTTGCACTTTTTCCACAGGAAAGAAGAGGATGAGAAGGCGGTGGGGGCAGTTTACTGTGAGAAGATGGATGAACTGCTGCAGAAGTCAGACTTTGTCATGGTTGTGGTCAATCTGTCCCCTGATACACAGAAGCTGATTGGCTGGAGGGAGCTAAGCTTGATGAAGCCAACAGGCACCCTCATCAACATCAGCAGAGGTATCATGGCAACATGATTAATGAAACTGCAGCACTACTGCACTACTCTTCCTGTTCAAATGACTGCTCAATGTACCTGCGGAAAGTGACTTCCTCAAATTCTAACTTCATCACCTGCAATGCCATACAGTATAATTCAGCATACTGAAGATCTGACAGTTTACAAAATATTACAAAAAAAAGAAATTGGGCCTTGTCACTTATGTCCCTGCATTTCAGTCTTTCGCAAGTGTTAAAAAAAATCATTAACATGTGGTTGTGGAACGATTTTGCACGCCACTGAACTTTCATTGCCGAATTCACAGTGCAAATTCTGGTCACGTTTCCTTAGCTATGTATGATTTTAATACTAAACCCATTTTCAATAATATCCACACACCTGAACTGAACTAAATTTTATACTATCAAAAAACAGTAACAAGCTGTTGTAGCACGTGTCGCTTTTTTCTCCTAGGCCCAGTAGTTGATCAAGAGGCACTAGTGCACGCCCTTCAGAGGGGAGTGATTCGAGCTGCAGCCTTAGATGTGACATACCCTGAACCTCTTCCAAGGTTAGCGCTATTCTTTTAAACTAAATAGCACAGGTTTTCATGACAGATGATATACCACATTATTGCCTTGACATTAATGGCGTTTCGTAGTATCTCCAAGTGTACCATGATAAGGATGTTTTTTTTGCATTTCATCTGTCAGGAGCCACCCCTTGCTGACCCTCCCCAATGTAATTGTGCTGCCCCACATGGGCACCCATACTGTGGAGACTTCACAGCTGATGGTGGAGAGGATGGTGACCAATGCCTTAGCCGCACTGAGTGGGGACCAGCCTGCTGATGAAGTTAAGGCCTAGTGTGGCAGACGTATACTCCTAGTTGACCATTAAGTTACAAAATTGAAATAAATAAGGTCATTGCCACAACCACAGCTGGAAATGTGTTGAACACCCAGACTGCGGTATTAACACATTAATCAATATGTTGTAGGCAGAGTTGGGTAATTCAGGTCCAGAGAGTAAAAGTCAACTGGTTGGTTGAAACAAAATCTAGGTCTGGACTTTTACTCTCTGGGCCTGAATTACCCAACTCTGTTTATGGGTATTAGCAATGTATCAATTGAGGTTTTTCATTAACTGAATGAAAGTTTTGTAATTTCAGTTCAGATTTTACACTTTGTGAAAACTTTCATTGCATTCTACATTGTTTAAATGACAATATAATGCCTACTTATTAAATTGCTTTTACATTTTTTTTTTTTAAATTTAATTTAACCCTAACTAAATACTGTACTACACAATCTCATGTTTTTGGAACAGCTGACCTCTGTAGTCTGTATAATATAAAGCTGTACACTTTTTACATCAATGACCTCGATTGATTAAACCATTTGTTCAGTAACGGTGTTGTAATATTTGAATTGTTGCATGTGGTTTTTATTAAATAACACCTCATTAGTATATTAGTATACGTTTATTGTTATTACTTATTATATGACAATTACATCTCATTTTTTGCTCTTTCTGTCTGTATGTTCAGAATCGCACCCTTCCCAGCATAAATGCTCTTAAAGTGTTTAACAAGGACACATTATTACCATAATTGTTCATGTATTTATTATTTTACAGAAATACCTTAATATGTATTTGTTTTGTGTTTGCGGGTGACCTGAAGGACATGCAGCAGGGGCGTCAGAAACATTTTGAATGTGGGGGGGGCACACTGGCAGGGGGATCTGGGGACCCTCCCCCAGAATTTTTTTAATGAATTAGATGCAATTTCCTGCATTCTGGTGTATTTTTAACACCTAATTTTACCTACAAAAGTCACTTAATTCAATGACTATTTTAGAGACTCAATAAGTCCTCATTCAACTAGTCCATATTCATCAGCCTGTTTTTAACTGCTACCCACTGCTATTCCTAAGATAATGATGTATTCCTATGTATATTCTCATATCGATCAATTGGAAGGATTCTTTCGCGAAGCAATAGAAACAGCGCTGGGTGAACTAATATTTTATATTAAATGTGGGGGGTGGGGTCCAAACGAATAATTATTAAATGTGTGGCGGCGACGCCCATGATATGCAGTGAAAGATTTTCGTTGATAGAGTGACTGATTACGGCGCATGTTGTTGTACATTAACTGAAGTCTCGAATCGTGAAACCGTGAGAGGATAAGCGATGTGACCGGGGGGCAGGGTGGAGGGCGGATAATCAAACTTGATGTAAACACCATTTCGCCTCCGTTTTTAAGAGAGCTTAACAAATCTGAATTGGCGACCTTGGACTTAAGGCTGGCTTTGAAATGATAGATGGGCAGGGTCGCCAACACTCACGCTTTCTGAATCCCACGTTCACGCAAGAAGTCTTACGGCAAATCTATATTATTTCATTATAAACCTAAAATTAGCTGCATCACCAGCGTTTTTCAGTTTGCAAACTCTACAGACTAAATACAAGAAAATTTTTAAAAAATCTCTAAAAAAAATTTTAAAGGAAAAAAAAAAGAAAGGAATGTGGGCAGTGGTGTCTTAATGGTTAGAGAATGCTAGATAGATGTTTTGTATATTTTTCTGCTGTTCGCAGTTCTCTTTTCGATTACATTTCCTGTTCGAATACATCAAGACCTAACAAGTCAATAACTTTAGCCAATCAAACGTCACCACCACTGTCAGCAGCCGTTAGCATTAGCCGTAGCCACGTGAATGGAAAGCTTTTAATAGCAGTTTTAGCGGTTTGTTGACGCTATGTTTGGTTCTAGAACTCCTTTTTGCTTCAGAAAATGTCCAGCTTTTCAATATCGTGCTAATTCGATCCCAAAGATCTGGTTGTTTGCGGAAGCCACACAACTACAATGCTATCAGCTGCTCCCCGGCGAACCGAAGGCAGGAATAGCTGCAGGAGGAATCCATACATGCTCCGTTCAGCAGGGCAAAAATTTATTCAAGAAGTTCGACATGAAAACCAAGTAAGTTGGCACAACAACCGAAACTAATCGGGTTATTTATACAGTATAGGCTAGTTCATCCTTGTAAGGAGTAGCAAAGCCAAGTGCATTTTGGTAGTGAAATCTTGATCTAATGTCGTGTTTATTATTAATGCGCTGTCCACCTTTGAGTATCTTGCTCGTTAGTTAAACCACGTATATGTAATTTAGATCACAAGAAAAGCAAATAAGGTACCTTTTTCATAAAAATGTTTTCGATTGTCCAAACTCTCTTGTATCCTTTGCCATATACTCTGTGTGTGTGTGTGTGTGTGTGTGTGTGTGTGTGTGTGTGTGTGTGTGTGGGTACATGCACACACATACCAAAGAACCAAAACATTATGGCAACCCACAGATGATGCAAATAATGGTGATTATCTCAGAACAACTGCACTAATCGAGATCTATGGCAAGCAAACTGCTAGTTTTTATGGGCCATGAGTTGGATGCAGGAGAGAAGCACGAACATAAAGATCTTAGTGACTAGCAGGGGACAGATAGTCATGACCAGACAGCTGGGTAGGAACATCTCCAAAATGGCAAGGCTTGTGGGCAGCTCATGGTCAGCAGCGGATGATGTCGGAGGAAGGAAAACCACAAACTGGCGACAGATGGCTGATTGATTCGCAGGGGTGAAGAAGCCTGTCCCGTCTGGTGCAGAGCAACAGAATAGCTACTGTGGCACAACTGTTTAGATCTACGGTAAAGGAATTACAACAGAATCTGGCTACAGTTTGAAATGATGTCGCCATAGGTGACTGTGTGCAGAGAGTGCAGACCTATAAATACCTGGGAGTGCTGCTTAATGACAAATTGGATTGGACTGCCAATACTGATGCACTGTGCAAGAAAGGACAGAGCCATCTATACTTCCTTAGAAGGCTTGCGTCATTCAACATCTGCAGTAAGATGCTACAGATGTCCTATCAGACGGTGGTGGCGAGCGCCCTTTTCTATGCGGTGGTATGCTGGGGAGCCAGCATCAAAAGGAGGGATGTGTTACGCCTGGATAAACTGGTGAGGAAGGCGGGCTCTATTGTAGGCATGGAGCTGGACAGTCTGCCATCTGTGGCGGAGTGAAGAGTGCTGAATAGACTCCTGTGAATTATGGAGAATCCTCTGCACACGGTGCCGCCCCTGGCCAAATTGGGGCCCTAAGCAGAATTTTATTTTGAGCCCCCCCCACCCCCATTACAAAAAGAAAGAGTAAAAAAAAATCCACTAACAATCTTTTCCTGTGCACTCTTTCCTAACAACTTTTATACAACGTTCTTAGTGGTAAATTGATCTTGACAGCTGTTGATTT
>JAODKC010000137.1:4938092-4950376 GCA_026777985.1 Mormyrops attenuatus
CGTCTCTTTCTTTCTCTCCTGCCTTGGGCTGACTTGGTGCTCTACGCGCGCCTCACGGCAGCGATGCGCATCCTTTGAGCATTTGCGGAGAATGCGCCCCCTTGCGGAAAATGGGGCCCCCAATGGATCGTGGGGCCCTACGCACAGCGCGTGTTCTGCGTGTAGGGAGGGGTGGCACTTTCTGCACCCATTGAACAGTATCATTTGCAGACTTGCCCAACTGATGGAAATTTAATGCTGCCCATGAAATTACTGTGCCATGGCACACATTTCACTGCACCCTGCTGCATATAGGGATCCGTAGCCCAGACCAGTCACAGTGCCCTTGCTTACCCCTCTTAGCTGCATGCCTGCAATGGGCACGCAATCATCGGGGCTAGACCTTGGACCAGTGGGAGAAGATCATCTCGTCTGATGAGTCCTGTTTCCTTGTACATCATGTGGATCGGCGAGTATGTGTGCACCATTTCAATGGGGAATAGATGACTCCAGGGCACACTGTAGGAAGCAGACAAGCTGGTGGAGACAGTGTGAAGCTCTGGATAGATTTGGGAGGTACTTTGATGCGTGACACCTATAGCGACATCATTTTGGACCAATGGTATTTCCTGATGACAGTGGTGTGTGTGTGTGTTTATATACACACACATACACACACACACACACACAGACCGACAATATCAGTATCTTATGGTATTAGTCTCCTCAAAGTCTTTTGAATTTATCTTCTCCTGGTGATTGCAACTGATCTTGACAGAAATATGAAAAACTGTTTTTCTATTACAGGAAAAAACTTTGGTACAAAAGCAGTTTTGTTCCCAAACAAGTGAGAATAATTTTTCTTTTTCAAGCCAGTTAATCTCTTTCCATTGTGACATCTTTTGTATGGCAGTATAACAAACTAACACTTTGCATCGTCTGAAACAGGTGGCACCGTCCACTCATATTGATGGGTTGAACCTGACCACGCAAAGGAAACGGAATGATGGAGAAAGTGCAAGAATAAAGATCCTTAACAACCTTCTGTTCAAGGCTATCAGCGATCTTCTGAGCACGCCTGAAGTCAGCCCTGAAATTTACCACCTGGGATTTGAGATTTCTAAAGTAAGATCTTATACTGGGGGAAAGATTTGTTTGGGGGAAATTGGGTTGTTTTGGTTAATATCTTTAAAGCAAAATAGTTATTCTTGTTTACATCTGGCTTCTTGTTTAGTTAACAGTATAAAAATATAAAAGGAACAAAGAGAAGATTTCTCAAGTGACATTTAAATGCTTAACATTTAAATTTATAGTTGGAAGATTACAAGAAATGGCCATCAAGGCCATGAATATAACAATTCCCTGAATTACAATTATATATAATTTTAAACCTCAGGCCGTGATATCCTCTCTAAATATTAGATTCTGTATTGCCATTTTTCAAGAAATTGAAATTTTTGCATTAAAACAATATCTGATTACAAACTGGTATAGTAAAGTAGTAAGGTGTAAGCAAAAACAGATGTAACATTATAATACTATAATATTCGGCATATTATAATTAAATCGGTGTAAATGATGTGCCTCGCTGTAAGGTCTCACTGGCGGGGGATTACTCAAGCTGCCGTATTTATTGGAGGACAAGTGGGACCCATGAAAAGGACAGTCAAATTCAACAAGCTCTGGACCGATATGCTCCTCGGATAAGGTAGTGCCGGATATCGTCAGCAGGGGGCTCTCTCCTCAGCTCTCCCTGGTGCTGGTCATGTTGACTAGATATCGTAAAGAATATCCTTGCCTGGTTGTTTTTTTCCCAGTTTATCATGTATTTTAACGCTAATGTAAAAATCTGTATAAAGGCACTGATAATCAAATTAACCTTTTCTGAGAGCAATTACATATTATTTAAGTGTTGCAGTTTACATGGTATAATTGACCAATTCTGATATGAATCATTTTGAAAATAAATGCATTGAAATTTGTGATAGGTATCTTCTCATTTCGCACCAAGTCATGGGCAGCGTTCCTCCGGTGTTGTTCATCAAAGACAAAGTGTATGCTGCCATTTCTGAGGTACTGCACTTCTTAAATAGAAATTATTCTAGAATTGCACATACTACCTAGATCTGTCTGCCTTTCCTGAGATGTTTCATGACTCATTCAAATGAAAGAGTTTTGGATGCCGAGACCAGCAAAAGTGCATTTCCACAGAGGATTTCTGCTTGTTTCTAGGTTGAAAATCTGCTGAAGGTAGCTGACTTTGGTGAAAAATTTGCAGAGGAGGAAAAATTTGAACCGAGTTTAAAAGATGGGTGAGAAATCTGATTACCTCCATTTTGTTAGTTTTAATTTTGTCTTCTCACAGAGTCATTTTAGAAATTACATTAATAGGTACTGTAGGATACTGGAGAAACATTACTTCCTATCATTTCCTTGTTTACACAGAGAATCTGATCAGAGAGGAAAGTTGGGTATTTCCAAACAGACTAATTTGTTTGGCATTGACCATGAAGCACTGATGAAACAGATACTGGAGCACAAACAGAAGCGGAGAGACTTGCAAAACGATGACTGTACCGTGGTATCCATGCAACAGCACCTCGAATTACTGCAGGACCTAAGGAAGCAAAAAATAATCGATAAGAAGAAAAGAAAATTGAAACATCTCATTGACGACGACGACATCACACCAGAGGACTACCTGCTGGCCAGGTATGGGCAGGAGGAGGAAAGGGAAGATCAAGATGATGAGGAATATGGAGATGGAACTACACAAGTGAAAGGCTTTATGGAAAAGGAGGAGAAAAGCTCAAAACCCTGGACATGAAGAAAATGCAGTGTTTTTTTGTTTATTTTGGTTGTCTGGTTCTCTGCTGCGATGCTTGTTGCTCATGTTGTCGTGTGTCATTGTGTATTGCAGATTGATTCTGAGTAATTTGAGTTCCCCAGTAAATGTATGTTCCTGAAGTCCTAGCAAATGATGCATTGGCAGGGCGGAAGTTGATTTTATATAATCTAGGGAAGGTTTTTCCCTCTTAGTGATAATTTCTCTACGCTAAGCAGAAGCCAAATTGCTGACATCTTACAAGTTGAACAATGACCTGATTGCAGTTAGCCCTAGTTTCAGCTGTTTACTCAAATCTCAAAAAGCAGTTAACTGGTCTCAAATTTTAACATTATATTCTCCTTATTCAAGGAAAACTGTGGGTTGACGTATGCAGATCACACACAGACTCATGCATTGTGAAACAGTGGATTTGGATGTGTTAAATAGCTGGTGTCAGTGATACGCAGAAAAAGTTCTGACAACTCGCTTGAGACAAGTCACCCTTTAACACTGTTAAGTTAACTTCCGTGTTGTGCAAAACAATGGTGGGGGGTCTGGAGCCTATCCCAGAAGCTAGGGTCATTAGCCAGGGAACAACCCAGGATGGGGGCGACAACCCATCGCAGGGCACAGTCACACACCATTCACTCACACAAGGACACCTACGGACAATTTGGCAACTTCAAATTAACCCAGCATGTTTTTGAATTGTGGGGGGAAAGCAGAGTACCCAGAGAAAACCCCATGGCAACATAGGGAGAACATGCAAAATCCACACAGAGAACCCAGACAGAAACTTGATCCCAAGTCCCAGTGCCGTGAGGCTCCAGTACTAACCACTGTACCAGTGTGCTGCCCTGCGTGTGCAACTGTCAAATAGAATTTTTTGCAAAGTGTTAAATGAGAAACAAATCAAGTTACAGACAAAGGGAATAGTATAGTTTCTTTTGTTCAAAAGGTGTTTAATTTAAAAATATGGCAAGAATTTTCCCCTTATCCTCCATTAAGTACAACTACAATATAGAAATATTAAATTAGTTTAACTACAAAATATACAACTGGGACAAGTTCAAATACACCAAAAAAGATATAGAATTTGTCTATGAACAGACTGGTGATTTTATTTTATTTTCCATTATAGTGTCTGAAGTCATTGAAATAGTTACAAATTTAAGTATTTTCATAATCTTATACAAGACCTTATTAGACACAGGCCAGAATACTGCTGTGGAATATTTAGTTTTGCATGTCAGGAAAGCTCTTACTATGTACCATATTCCGAACAAAGTGAGCACACAGATTGTGCGTAACGTTTATGGGCGATTTTCAATGTCAATCTTTGAAAATTTAAAACAATGCAAGAATTTTTTCATTTTTTCTCTTAATGCTTAATTGACATTTTGGATACTTCTAAGAGTTTCACTTAAGAAACATACATTTTTGGTGGGTTTTTTTGTGGTTTTCCTGATTCTTGAGAACATAAACTAGTAGTTATTGGTAGTAATATCTGTATGCAATTATAAAATGAATTGTAAATAGTTCTTGACAAAGACACCATTCTAAAAACACTTAAAACTGTCAAAAGAAACCATAACCTATTCTTACATGATTTTGCAACAGGAGAACGAATTAAACAAGTTAAGCCAAATTCTAATAATGCAGTATGTGGTATAAGATCAAAAGTAACATTCTGTGACACAGGACCTAGCTGAAATAGTTTCACACTGAGTATATGCATACCTGGAGATACCTGGAAACAAGTAACATTACTCATGGAAGATTGGGAACAAATGAGAACAGTGTGTCAAACTAGGGGGCCGGGCCCCGAGCCAGGGTCAAGCCCGTCCATGGCAAAGCCTAGACTGCCTCCAGTGTCTGCTCCTCAGTGCGGACAGCCTCCTGGACATAGACGATGAACTGCGAGGCATCCTCCCCTTGTGTGTACACCGTAACAGTCTCGATGCCCTCCATGTCATCGGAAGACACAACCAAGTGGTGCTCATCCCCCAGCCCAACGGAGGCTTGTTGTAAGGCATCCTGGATCATCACTGTGTGGTTAGTCTGTTGCTCCTCTTCTGATACCTGCACATGAGTGTGGGATTAGTTCATTAGTCCATGGTTTAACACTGAACATCATGGTTTGTGTGTGTGTGTGTGTGTGTGTGTGTGTTGGGGGTGGGGGATTCCATAATATGGTTGTTTTAACAAGTCGTTCTATGAGGAAGATCAAGGTCTTTTCTCACCTGCTCTACCACTGTAACTGTGCCAGGGGCCATGGCAACAACAGACGCGACAGTAGTGTCAGGATTCTCAGAGCCAAGCTCAATGATCTGCTGGAGGATGTTGACTGCTGTGGGGTCCAGGCTCTCGCCCGTGGTGGTCGATACAACAGCTGGAAGGGGAGGCCGCAGGCACAAGGTCAGCATAGCGGACTTGCCATGAGTGCAAAGTAACCATCAAAAGATACAGAGATGGAAACGCAAATGAGCATGTCAAAGTGATAAAAAAGGAAATTTAAAAAGAGTGACTGCTTTCACCATTCTCTGCGTTGTATCTCAGATCCTGGAGGGCAGATACAGCAGCTTCTGTCCCCTGAAGGTCCTCCGTCTCTGTGATGTGGAGGTACTCAGCAGGAGTCTCCTTCAGTGACTCACCCACCTAGGAGAACACAGACGTGCAGTGTCTCCATTCATCATACAAGCTCTCCTGGTCGTTTCAACAGGCAGTGGCTGACAACATGGAGCCAGAACTTCAATAAAATATTCAGATGCATCAATATGCAAATACTGTAAATCGATTAGGATGAAAATGCCATTTAAACAACTAAATGTTAGGTAATGGACAAATTTTGAAGATGTTTACACAAACTACGAAATTAACATACCACTTAATGAGAGTAAAAGGCAGAATCTCTTACAATGCTGGAATGAGAGCGAGCAGCTGGCCTTACCTCCCACTGGTTCACCCCGATGGTGTCATTCTCCACTAGCTTGAGGCCATGCTTGTTCTTCAGGTGTCTGTTCATCTCCCACTTAGTACCATACACATAGTTACACACTGGGCAGTTCACTCCTCCTGCAAGGAGCAAATACGAATTCAAACTCACTCTCAAACACTAAAAATTTGGTCGACGCATCAGATATTTTCTTTCCAGCCCAGATTATTTACATATACGGTATATAACAGTTACGCTGTTTCCAGCCCAGCTTGTTTATATATATGGTATATAATGGTTATGCTGGTTTAATCCCACAGTCAAAAACGTGTGGTAGGTGAGCAGCATCTCTGAATCACCCATGGAGTGTGAGTGTGTGCATGTGTGTGACTGGCAATGGACTAGCATCATGTCCAGGGTGAATCCTAGCCCTCTGCCCTATTGCAGATTGGGACAACCCATCAAGGTAAGCTGCAAGATGGATGGGTGGATGGTGTACTATCATTGAATATTACTATATGTTACTTTATCTTTAGGAATATCTGTTGCATGATCTGTCAGCTATAAATGCTAACCCAGTATACAGTTTCTGGTAAGCCTAGACCAGAGTTCTCCAGTTCCGGTCCTGGGGATCCAGTTTGCAGATTTCCCTGCTTAGACACACCTATTAAACTTGGTAATTAGCTGATTAAGGTGTGTTTGAGCTGAGAAATCTGCAAACTGGGTTCTGGCCCTCCAGAACTGGAACCAGACAACCGTGGTGTAGAGAAATGGGACATTGTATGATACAAATACCCCAGGAGGTCCCTACAGGTGACCTGTGGGGCAAAGATGCTTCAAAAAATGGGGCCTATAGTGAAATAGCATAAAAAGTTATTTCCCTCAGAGACTGTTCCTATAAAACTTTAGCCGTACCTTAGCTACATGATTACACTGCCACACACTAATGACAATGTAAGAAATACCGTATTGCAGAAGGGCCTTCACAAACGGCAGCAGCCCCTGAAAGGCGCGGCATCTGTCCTACCCTGCTGTATCACCACGTCCGCGGCCGGCGTCTCGGGTTCCACGTTGCAGTACTGCTCATCGGGGTGCTTTTTGTTGTAGTGTCTCTTCAAGGACCCCGACATGTTGCAGGAGTAGTGACAATGGGCACAGCGGAAGGGCTGGGCCAAAAGGGAAACGGGAAAAGCACCCCAAGGAAGGCCTGGTTATTTCCAAACTGTTACTAATACGTCGTTGCCGTGGCCCGTCTCTCAGGTGCAGTCGTTACCTTGAAGGAGGCGTGCTGCTCCATGTGGCGCAGGAGCTGCGGTTGCTGGGCAGCCGTGTAATCGCACTCAGTGCATTTAAACTGCCTTCCTGTGAGGGTCGCATGCGGGACGGGGGTGAGACAGAGGGCTTCAGTGTTTACAATCATTCACAGAAGTTGCAGGGGTTGTTAAATATTACACTGACCCCTATAATCTTTCAAGACCCTTTGCAGACTGTCCCCCCTCACAGCCGGAGGGGCAGATTTCCCCCACCCCCATCCCCACTTAGACCCCGAGCGGCCAGTCCCCGCCCCTCCTGCGGTCCACCCCCCTTACACTAGCGTCTCCCAGAAGCACACTGACCATCCGCAGTATGCATCAGCTTGTGACTCTTGAGGGTGCACTTGGACTTGAACTTCTTGCCGCACATGTCGCAGAGGTGTGTCTTCTCTGTGCTGTGCCGGTTCATGTGCGCCTTCAGGTTACTTTTGCTGCGCGTGGCGTATTCACACAGTGAACATTTGTATGGCTTTATCCCTGCCGAGACAGGTTGAGCGATACAGAATTATTACAGGTACATCAATGTGAAAAAGACTGTTTAAATAGATGTGTGGGGGTTAGGGTGGGGCTATGGCTGTATTTGAGGTGGATGTGGTTAGGGTAGGCTGTGTGTGAGATGGGTGTGGGGGTTAGGGTGGAGCTATGGCTGTGTGTGAGGTAGACACCAGGTCTACCTTCATGAGCCCAGATGTGCTGCTGCAGGTCGGTGCCATTCCTCATGAAGTAACAGTCGCAGTAAGGGCACTTGGACGCCCTCTTTCCGATCAGTCCCTTCAACTGTACCCGCCTCCCCAGGACTTCAGAGATGGTGCTCATGGGAACATCTGCAGAAAGGAGGAAGTGCGAAATAAAACAAGTCAAAGTCAAAGTGAACTTTATTGTCATCTCAGCTATATACATGTATACAGTGAGACGAGACGACGCGGCTCCAGTTCTTACAGTACAAATAGGCACAGAGAATAAACATATATTAACAAACTATAAACATAAACTCTAAGCTAACATGGAAATTGTGCAATTATTTAAGGAGGTATTCAGAATATGTGCAAGTATTTCAGCAGCAGAGAAACATTATATTTCAATACTGGAATGTAATTTTGTGTGCATATGTGTGCAAATGATTAGCAGCAGTTTAATAAGTTACAAGGACAGTATTTTTTTTAGAAAAGTGCAGTTCTCCACAGTTCTTGTGCATGTAGCAACATGTCAGCCATCAGCACGCATCAAAGCTCATGTCTCTATCCAAACCATGAAATAATGACTCCCCCTCAGATTCTGCCCCTCAGCTGGCGGCCTGCTGACCTCTGAACATCACTGCTATTCTTCACTGAGTCACACCCTAACATTTTCTAAGTATTTGTTTATCACACATATATTGTACATCTGTTTCTAGCACTCTTGCACTACTCCGCACTTTCGGATTACACGCCCTTTCATTGTCCGAGGACTTGTAGTGGAATCTAATCTAAATTAATCTAAACTAAACAAACATTAGTGTACTGCGTCACTTTAATGCTCCTTTACAGAAAAAAGGAAAAAGTACAAGGAACTTACCAGGATGGAAGGTTTTGATATGAGCTTTAATGAGTCTATCTTCAGAGAAAGACTGCTCACACACAGGACACACAAAGTTCTTCTTGTCCTGAAAATGGAACAGTTTGCAAAATGTATCAAGATTTCATAAGTACATGGCATTCAGGCAATTTGGTTTCTTATTATTAACACAGAACTGTATTAATAAACACACTTCTACCTCAGCACTCCTGTCTAAAATTATACTGGACTACTTCAATTCATAACTTTACCAACCATCTACACCAGTGACTTTCTGCATCAGATGCACATAGCAAAAGGAAGAACTGCCTTACAGTGTACTTTGTAGATTTTTGCACCCCTGTTGTGTCACTTTAAGCTGTGCACACATACATCTCTAAACTGTGATAATGTAGCACATTCAAACCTACAACAAAGTCCTAGGCTGTGCTCAGCATGTATTTTTTATTCTTTTGTTATTCTCTTGTCCTGTATTGTGCAAAACTGTTTTTAAAGTCTTGGAAAAACAATACATTGGTTTCACCGTTTGTCTACATATTTTGAAGTGACAAAGTCATGGGAGGTGCGGGTTTGTCATTGGGGGGGCCTGTGTCCTGTGGCCACCCACAAATCACGAAATATTGCATCCTTCACTTCACAGGCGGTCCGTGCAATTATAATAGTTAAAACTAAAAACAAATGCACCGGCGTAAACGAAGGGCCTTGAAGGAGCGTGTCCCCGAGGCTGATCTGAGCGAGAGGCCGCTCACCGTGTCCGCGTGGATCTTCAGGTGCGCCTGTAGCTTGTACTTGTCGGGCGTGCAGTACTGACAGCCCTCGGTGGGGCACCGCAGCGACACGTTGCTGTGCCTCTGGATGACGTGGCGCTTCAGGCAGTTCTTGGTGATGGACGAGTAGCTGCACTGGGAGCAATAGTGCAGGTGCTCGCGCGTGTGTGTGCGCACGTGCATGTTGTAATGCACCTGGTACCAGAACAGCTTACCTGCACAAGAGACAGGGGGTTACACTAGACTCATACACTATACAGGATATCTTTCATAATAAACACGATGTTATATGGGAGGGTGGTATGCTTGTAATGAGTACAGTAGGTCGCCGGTTCAAATCCCCATTGTCAGCTGAGTGATATTACTGTTGGGCCTTTTACCAAAATTGTCCCAGGGACTGTCTGACCCTGCTTTCTCAAAAATTTATATCACTTTGGATAAAAGCGCCTGCTAAATAAAGATATGAATCTCATCCATACTCATAATCAGTGAGCCTTCAGCCTATCCCAGGAAGTACGGGGCATAAGGCTAGAAAAACCTCAAACGAAATTCCAGCGGATCATTACGCACCCATACGTACAGAATAATACACATTTCAAAGACATCAACTGCATGTCATTGGACTGACTGCAAAATGGTCTTCTGTACTGATCAGAACTTATGAAGTAATGAATTATCACAGACATCCTGATTTTCCTCTGCTCAACATGTCCCTGGGTCAACAAGGGAGGAGTTTGCCTTTCATTTCTAAGTATACATTTTAAGTCGTGGACGTATTTCTCGATGGTAATCTTACCACAGTATTCACACTCAAGGTCTCCATACACTTTTCTGATCCTCTCGAAGACCTCCATGTTCAGCTGCCGTTTTTGCAGGCCGTCTATAATTTGCCTAAATGCCGTTCTTTCCTCTTGTGGTGCTGAGCTCATGTCCACCTCTCCATTTGAAACATGTGTCTGAGGTGTGGACTCCATGACCTGGACCAGTTCAACGTTCACCTGAGGATCTGACGCAGCAGTCTTGTCTTTTTCAACATCAGGATGCTGAATGTCAGATGATTTCCCTAAGGATGCTATTGAAGAACTCACACCATTTTCACGTCGGTCATCCTCGTGTGAGACCTTTTCTGGGGCAGCCTCAGGGGTCCCCTCATCCATGGCATGTTCCTTAGTCTCCTGACTATCACAGACCAGTGTGGTACACACTTCCTGTGGAAAACTCTCCATGACTTCCACGAAACCCGTATTCTGCATCAGGATGTGAGACTCCATACTGATTGCTCCACCGCTTGGGGCAGGTGTCACCTCCCCAGAAGAGCCCAGCTCGGAAACCAGCATGTGCTGCTGAGTGTTGAGGAGAGAGAGCTCCTCTGTGATCTGCAGCTCCTCCTGCTTCAGTGTTTCTCTCTGAATATCGCTACCAGGTTCCAACAGGCAGAAGCTGCGGTTAATGGATTCGGCGAAGGCCACTGCCTCCTCTGTGTCAGGGTGAGCATCTCGGAGGTGCGCCTTCAGGCGGACGGAGCTTACGAACTTATGCAGGCACAACGAGCACACGTAGACAAACGGGTGTTTGCGGATATGCACCTGCAGGGCTTGGTACTTAGTAGAGCCATGATCACAGAGCTCACAGCCGAACGGCCTCTCGGTCCCATGCACCATCATGTGACGGTCTCTGTCCAGCTCGTTCTTGAACTTGCGATCGCATATCTGGCAGTCATATAGTAGCTGCCTTTTGCCTTCCCGAGTCTGGAGACTAAACTCCTCATAGGAGTCCTTCACATTCTTGTCCTCCATATCATGGCTTTCACGTATATGTTTGAGCAGGTTTTTGACATCGGAATACTTCTTCTTGCAGAAGCGACAGTGCTGCTTCACCTTCTTGTGCACTCTTTCCACGTGGACCTTCAGGTGGCCCTTGCTAAGGCAGTTAAAGGAGCAGTACTCACAACTGAACTTTTCCCCAGTGTGTTTCCGCATGTGGACACTGAGGTTGGCCTTAATAGCACTGGCATAGTCACACTGTAGGCACCTGAATGGCTTCTCATTGGTGTGGATCCTCAGGTGGGCTTGCAGAGAGTGCTTGAACTTGAAAACCTTGTTGCAATACTCACAGGTAAAGATCTTCAACTGGGTCTGCCCAAGCCTGTTAGAAGATACGCGCGAGTCCGATTACTAGATTTGTTACTTCTACTACTATACAAAGCTAACAATGGCTAACAATACCTTAGCAAGAAGACTGTACAAAGCCGAATGGGGCATAACGTTTAGCGGTGGGTAGGTAAATATAATCCTGTACTCTGTGTTTCTCAGCCCATGACAGGTCATTTGTACTGGTTCTTTTCGTATGAAAATATACATCCATTTTACATAATCATTCCATATAGATGTTTCTCTCTGTTCCATATCTCACCAGAAAAAAAATATGTTATAGTACAAAATTAATAGATGGACTTTTTAATCCATTTTTATATCCTCCACATAAAGTTACTGATTTAACAGCAATACTTCTAGAGAAATGTTTTCACTGAGAATGCAGGCCACTGACTCTAACCTCCAGTTAACAATAAGCACTCCGATCCAGTACCTGTTTGACTTCAGTGGTACTTCATAAGCCGCTTGCTGTATTGCATATTCCTGGTAGCCTCTCTTCTGTCCTGCTGCCTCACCACTAGCTTCCGGCTCTGTGGTAGGGGCAGGTTCTGCTGGTGAGGCTTCAATGGGAACAATCTTGGTGGCACCTGAAACAACAAATAAACTTTATACACTCATCCAATGGGGGGGGGGGGGGGGGCCTGGTTCGCAACAGCCGTTTAGGCCCCTAGCCAAGTGGTCAGAATGTTGTTGGGTCGATTCCTATGATTGAAGGAAAACCCCCAACAACGTTGGGCCCTTGTGCAAGGCCCCAAC
>JAODKC010000137.1:4950386-4988330 GCA_026777985.1 Mormyrops attenuatus
CCCCCCCCCCCCCCCCCCCCCCCCCCCCCCCCCCCCCCCCCCCCCCCCCCCCCGGCCGGCCCCCCCGGGTGCGACTCAGCGGGTTAGGCCACTGTCCCTGTGATCAGAAGGTTGTTGGTTCGATTCCTATGCTTGACGGAGAAGCCGCATCTCCGTTGGGCCCTTGAGCAAGGCCCGTAACCCCCAAAAATTGCTCTAGGGGGTGCTGGATGGATCGCAGACCCTACGCTCTGACCCCAAGCTTCACACTCACTTCTATATGTGTGTATGACTCAAAAAAGCAAAGCATGATGGTATATTTGAAAGGAGACACACAGTTAGAGGGATCTCCCCCATCTGCCTAGTTATGATAATAGCTTCTTATTTTGCCATTTGTACAAATACAGGTACACAGGAATCACTCCAGTTAGAGCAGACAGATACAGGTAAGATCAAACCTTGAGATCACTGCCCCAATACATCATACAAAATACTGCTTCAAACATAAAACCACAAATTTATGTCAGCTAAGAAAAATAAACATGGTTTATAATCGGTCCAGTGCAATAATTTTAAGGGGATAAAAAAATGTAATTCTCAATAACCTCTAGATTAGACCTCAGTAGAAACAGGGTTTCTCTCCTGAATAAAACACTGCTTTGTTGCTCTTTGACTGTTATGCTGATCTGTCTCACCTGGAATTGCCTCATGGGCCGTAAGAACAACACTGATGATGGGGTTTTTGGTGGCGCCCCCTTGCTCCAGGTCCTTAACACTGCAGATTTTCTCCGGGCGACCGGTCCTGGGTCTCCTTGGAAGCCTCTCTCTCTCTTCTTCCCTCCCCTCTGCTGGCAACTTGACCGCAGGGTCATTAACTATTACATTTAAAAGAAAACACAGTTTACTGGTTCCTATGGGGAGGAAAAAAAGCAGCAAATGACTTCACACAATAATCCTACTTAACACGAGCGCCATTTTCTTAGTCACTATTTAATTCACCATATTTTGGCGAGATTTAAATTTATAAAGAATTATGCAACCATGTATAGCATACACAAACATTAGCGACGTGTGCTCAAATACCACTGCCATCCTCTTCATCACCCTCTTCTTTAAGTCCTATGATGCAGATGTGTTTTGTAATCTGCCGCTTGTTGCAGAATTTACGATTACACTTCTTGCAGTCCAGGGAACCAGTGACTTCATTCTCCTGCTCTTCCGCAATCCGTGTCTGGACCTCAGGGGATGGTTTTTGACCAGAGGGGTTGTCTTGACCGACATCTGAACAGACCTTCTTTGTGGACCCCTTTGGCCTGCCTCGTTTCCTCTTGACAGGGAACTCTTTAAAAATAAAAAATAAAAAAAAAACACCAAACACAACAATGTACCAGAACATATTTAATCCCATTTAGATACTTAAAGATTTATGGATGTGCTTGAGAAATACTGACTTTGGAGGTATGCAACATATTTCTCAAGAAAACATTCAGACACACTGTAACCACATGAGTTTTCACCCGTCTCCTCAATTATTTCAAAATTAATTATTCAGAATTTCATACACCTGTTATAATGTTGATTCTTCAAATGTGTCCTCATATCATGAAATCCATATGTTTATCGAGGCATATAACTGTCAAGCAGTTAAACTGTACTTATAATCAGCTGTGTACTCTTTGCTGTATGGTCTGAATGACAATAAAGTCATTTCAATTCAGTTCAAGAAACTGCGGATGTAAATTCCAAACGAGCCTTGATGTGGAAAGTTCAGCTGAGTTTGTTCATCAAAACTACTGGACCAGGGATCTCAAACTCAAGCCCTGTGTAGCTTAGTTCTTTCCCTGTTCCACCACAAATGATTCAGCTCAAGAGCTGTGTGGTACTTAGCACAAGGAGGTGAATGAGGTGTGTTAAATGAGGGGAAACTCAAAAATGTGCAGGGCTCCAGCCCCCCAGGACTGGAGTTTGACACCCCTGTGCTAGACTGTGGCAGGTAAAACCTGCATATGAACTCAAATTGAGGTACAAAAAAAATGAAATATCAGTTACCCTACTTGACTGATACACGTTTCCTTTAATCTGTCACACTGTCCTTTATATGATGAATATAATGTCGCTACACTTCATACTTCTAAATAAAAATAGCCTGTGCTTTGACAGTTCAACTGCTTACCTAGAGCTTCTCTTTATAGTTTTGCCAATATGACAACAGCAGCCTCAGCTCAGTGCTCATGAGTCACTCATATGATGCCAAAGGATGTTTCAGTTTTAGCTCTGATCCAGGGAGAACGCTCACCTCCACTCTTCTCTGCCTGACTCGCTGCTAAAGGCCTGAGAGGGACAATGATGTCGTCAGAGTCGAGCCCATCGAGGCTGTGTTTCTCAGACACATGAGTGAGCAACTTTGCTTTGCTAGGAGAGAATAAGTTGCAGACTTTGCACATAAAGATTGAAACTCCACCTGTGAAACAAATAAATTTATTTAGAAGAAAAAAAATAGAAACACCACTGAGGCGCCATGTGAACATCGACTGTGACTTAGAGAAGGAAAATCAAGTAAATAGCATCTTTAAAACATCCTTTATGGCTTATTTAGGCCTACCTTAAAATAATAACACGTGGCAAACTTACAGATACAAAATGATAAGAACAGAAGTACCGTTCTTTATCGGATAATATATAATACTACGGTAAGAACTAAAAACTTCCAGACATACACAAAAACACACTTTTCATATAAAAATTTAACGTGTTCAATTTCAGAACTTGTAACTCTTTATTTAACATAAATAAACTGTGGTTCGGTGCCAAACATGAATTACACGTCACAATGTTACAATGTTTAATTTATATTGTTTCTGGTCAGAACGTACAAATAGCATTACCCCTCATGTGAACTGCCCTTTATTTTGTTTGCATGATACATTATATATAAACAAATGTACAAGAAACGGAAAAAGAAAGCTAAATAAGTGGTTCTTGAATATTTTAGCAGGGATACCAACTCTCAGGCATCTGGCGTGACTCTCACGATTTCACTCACGCTGTCGCAAGAAATCTTACGGCAAATCTATGTTATTCCATTATAAACCTAAAATTAGCCACATCAAAAGCGTCGGGATAGTTTGCAAACCCCACAGACTATTTACAAGGTAATAAAACTGGTACATAAATGTAAATGCGTGTGCAGACTAGTCTCGAATTGATAATCTCACTCCAGCCAGCTGACCAAAGTTGGCAACCCTGTTTTATATAACACGGCTAGGAAGCAAACACGGAAACAAAAAACACTTTAATAATACGGTGTAACGCATGTTGAGCAAAGATGCCGCCGAGCTCAGCTCGCCTCTCCTGTCAAATAACCCGCAAAATCGCCGAGGCGGGGACCCGCGGCTAGTGACAACAGCGACAAAGCAGCAAAACCCGAGGCAGGTCGAAAACCCAGCTAACTACAGCCCACCCTCGGCCGGAATGCCTGTTTACAGTTATACAAAAATGACAAATTAAGCAAGAAACTCAGGGGGCGGTTACGGAGAGCTTCTTATCAGGTCTGCGCAGAGCCGCAGAGCCGCAGCACCGCTGGCTCCGCTACCTTCACGTCGACATCTAGCTAGCTAGTTAGCTACATGCAACGGAAAAAACATATTCAAGTTATACTAGTGCCTACCTGAATTTGAGGCGTCCATGACTCCTAAAATAAAACTCTGTACCTTAAACACGGTAGCTGTTCGTCGGAATGTCTTATAAAATTTTTTCAATCGCAATAATGTATTTTATTCGAATAGTTTTGACAAACGTTTCTGGCGAATCTGCGATATCAGACATGGCGGATGAAGTCTCTGACCGATTGCCCCGTCGGGTAGAAAGTCGAAAGGCGAGTGTCATTTTTTTACGGCGCCCTCTATTGTCTTGATTTGGGTAGCTGCTACATATGGCGCTGAGGACTGAGGTTATACCAAAAATTCCTAAAGGAAACAGTAAGTAGGGGAGTCATTTCCCTGTGAATACGTATAATATTAATCTAATTAAGCTAACTTAATTATTACATATAGCATTATAACAGTTATAGCAGTTTAAAGATTCGATATATGCAAATTTAACAAATTATAATAAAAAATTCTATTAGATTCTAAAAATAAAAAATACATGCATAAAATAATTGACATGAAGCTTAAATTTGGGGAAGCATTTTGAATGCCCAACTGACTTTGTATACCGGAAAAATCAAAAATAAATCTAAAACAATAATGTAAATCGTTACATATCAAGACAACAATGATTGACATTTGTATGTAAATAGCAGCCACTACAATAAGCACAAAATGTTTAGCAGGAGAATAGTTACAAAGTAACAAATCATGAGATAATTGTTGCAAATAATTTGAATTAGTTGCATGCATAATATCCAGTCTACAGCAGTTGTCCCTTTACTTTCAGTATTAACAATAATAAAGCTAAATCAGATGTATTCAAGAAATCAGATCAACTATTGAAATAATAGCCAGTTTGTACCACACTCCAGCTAATATATACTCATGCACCATGACCTAAGAGCTCACCTGTCTCATTCCAATAGTGACTGGATGGAAATGGATATTTGTGAACATGTGGTTTAGCTGTGAACATCAGCTATGTAAGGAAACTCCAAAGCAGGCTTCTGTAGTACTTACATAATATTTTAATACTTTTATAAGAGAACCATAAAGTTCAGGGATTGTTTATCAAAACCAGCCAGAAATGTAACAATTACTGAAAGATGGGAGAACCATTTAAAATTACTTTGACGTTATGACACTAAAAGGAGTATGAGAAAAAGGACACATTTATCCGAACATCTGGATCTGCATATACATCTGTGTTGATGAGTATGTTGATTAAAGTGTGATGAAGTTTATTAAATATAATATGCTGTTAAGTGTTAGATTATTTCAATAAATACTAAGTTAATTCTACTATCTATAAGTCCTGTAAGTCCAAATGCAACGGCATAAAATCTGCAAAAATAATTGTGAAAACTTGCACAAGGATTTTTAAAAAAATAGTCACACAAAAAGGAAACAGATGTACTAATTTTATTATACAGAATAATAAAACGAGCATCCTGTGGATTCATTACAGTAACAACTAACCATTCATTGTATAGTTAATATCCACGTTATCTTCAAATAAACTTCTTTTCATTGCCTTAATTAGACACGTGCATTCAGTCATTCAGCAATTTCCAGAGTAACACAAACGTAAAAGATCCTGTTATCATTGTTTATGATAAATGACAGATAAAGGGGAATACAGCATGCAGCTTTAATGTACCTCTAATGCAGAAAAGATGAAAATCTAGACGTCGGCATTAAAAAAAGGTGACCATTCTTGGTTCTTTTCTCTCTCCATGAAGCTGGAGGAGGCCGGCGGTGGCAGCAAACATCTGACTGGAAGCCAAGACAATATGACACAGCTTCCAGTCGGGGATGTTTACAGCACCAGACAACCACGTTTCACGTGATGCCTGCGGATCAGAATTAGCAAGAAATGAATGAAAGGAACACTCAGGGCTCGGAAATACAATTTACACAACTGAAACAAACTGACCACAGTTCAGTTCCTGGGCGCTATTGTTTCTATGTTATCCCTTTTTGTTTGACTAAAGTAAAATGATCACCCTGATCCTTTTCTGGTGATTTTTAAACTTTTATTAATCATGCATGCGCTCCACACAACTACACGAAACAGCAACGCCCTGTCATTTAATCTCTTCCTATTATTATTATTATTATTATTATTATTATTATTATTATTATTATATTCAATGGCGGAGTGAATGCATATTGTGAACGCAATATGTCCCATAATAGCGGGTTAGACTCTGCCACGGAATATATTGAGTAAAATAGGTTTTTAACGTTAAAATCTGATTTACAGCCCCTGGGAAATTACACAACGCCTTTTACCATATGACCGTACAAATGATTTTGAAAGTTTAACTATTTGCCTTATTTTATGTGGCTATACTTTACATTTCTGGATCAGAGACAGCTTGAAATACTTAGCTACAGGACGGGACTTGACTTTCAATAGTTGACCTTTGGTTAGCAAAACTTTTTTCGCAATTAACATACGAAATATAATATCTGTCACAAAGCCTAATGCGGATAGTTTACGGGGAAAATGATCAGACCCGTATTCACGTTTTAGGTTTTCAAAGCGACATATGTCATATACTTAAAAAGGGTAAGCAAATATTACAGCTGCAGGCGCACAGAGACGGTAGCCGGCTAGGCGGAGTACTGGATACTCACAGCACATTTTTTTCAGAGCTAAACAGCCTGCTAGTAATTTATATAAAATACGTTACTTACTAAGCGCAAGACATATATCTTCACGCGTCCGCTTACGTTAAAGAATAATTGCGAGTTCAAA
Organism: Mormyrops attenuatus; assembly: GCA_026777985.1. Taxonomy (NCBI): domain Eukaryota; kingdom Metazoa; phylum Chordata; class Actinopteri; order Osteoglossiformes; family Mormyridae; genus Mormyrops; species Mormyrops attenuatus. Next base: position 4,956,780 of record JAODKC010000137.1, read on the forward strand.
TTTAGTGGTCAAACTAGCTAACAAGCTAAGGTTACCGGACCGTAGTCCCCGAAAGTCCCCCGGAGGACGTCGCCCGGTCCCCGCCGCGACCCGCATCTCATACCGCCCTAAAGCCCGCTTCGTTTGGGGGACATTAACGCGGGCGCCGCAGCTCAAACGCAGCCGGGCCAATTTCCCGTCCATTCCTCCCGATAAAGCCGGACAGCCGACACCTCCTTCGTTCTTTTCCTGCATCTTTTCCGTTTCTTTTCCGTCCTTCTTGTCTTTACTTTGACCTTTAGTTATCCGACACTGGAAAGTAATGACGCAATTGTCATGGAAACGGAGTCCCGCCTCCCCCGTGCCGCCGATCCGGCTAAAATTAACGCGTTTCGTGGGAAATTTACAGACGCGACAGGTTTATTCGTTTTAATTCTGAAGCAGCTGCTTAATAAATAATCAAGTGGGATGAAACGACAGGTAGTTAGACTGAAAATATGGAAAACACATATCATGACAATTTAAGTGTAGTGTAAAAATTGGGACTACTTATCTGGCTGTACCGCGTAGCGCAATGATACTATTAAGAGTAATGCGTTAAGTGTAATACGTGCTGGAAGTTTGGCAGTCCGCCAGCAAGGGGATTGGCAGAAAGTTAAGTAGCTGTAAGAAATGTATTTATTTATTTATTACTTTCGTTGGACATCAAATCACAAAATAACACGCCTCTTTATGGTATATTAGGCATTGCTTAATTGTGTCAGAACTTCTGACAGAATTTAACCGGAAACTAGACCGAATCAGCGGTTGGAATTGCATCAATGTTTCGAGCAATGAACAATGCATGCGAAGCTCAGAAGGACATGGGAACTTACATTGTTGCGCTTTTGCTTATGCTTTGCGAATAAAAGCAAAATAACACTGTAACGACACGTTTTTATTTGATGGGAAGGACTAAAGAAAAGGTCTAAAGAAAATGTAGTACGAGAGGGCCCTCCCCGTTTAAAGAAATAGTTTTAGTAGCTAACATATAAGCAGTGACAGGAGGAATGTTTACAGCGTTTGCAACAGTAATCGGATTTCATGTTGTTGAAAGTAGCTGGTACTGCATTTCTGAGTAGGGAAAACAATATTACCTCTGCAGTTATCTATGAATTTACTTTGGTCAGGGAAATTGGCAAACCATGTGCGACATTTGCAATCTGGGGATGTCCTAATGGACAATTGGTTTGTAGGAAGTGAGTTTAAATAAATTTTGCTAAGAATTATGGCTTTCATTGCATCGATTCCAGGAAGGAAAGGGCTGTGCAAACTTCTAAATATAGAGGAAAAAGAATCCCTTGCAGATTGATTGATGTGAAAGATATATATGACCTTTTAGGCTTTTAAAACTGTTTCTTGGTCAACCAAAATAGCCGTCTAGTGTTTCTACTTTGGAAAGTTACTACAGCAGTGAACATAAATGTTATTGCTGTAGAGGGACTGAAGGATAACTGATCCTAGACCTTATATTGAATAATTGCTTTCACTAACAATTAAATTAGTTGATACTTATAAATGCAAGTGAAATTGATGCCTCAGGGGCACATGAAAAGTTCCAGGGGAAATCTCACGGCTTTTTGCCATGGTATTTTGAAGATGACTCCATTCCTGGAAATAATAAGTGTATAGTGTATAATCATGTAGTACCATACTCTGATCGTCACTACCCCCTCAGTAGTGATCCCGAGCCCATTACAGGATGGCAGTCCCCAACCCCGTCAGCCAGCAAATTTTACAGAGTGCCCCTTCATAAGTGAATCACCCAAAAATCTCAACATTTTACTGAGAACCCCCCCTTACCTAAGCCCGTTGAGCCCCCACCGCTGTCAACCATCGCTATAGTATTACAGCAACCATCCAATAAACCAGTGTATTTTTTTGACTGGACCACTAGTACACCTTGTTTGGCTAATCAGTACCTCATTGATTCATTTAAGTAATTAATTAATCAATTGAGGTTTTGAAATTTAACAAACAGATGGAATGGCTGGGGTGCCCCTGAGGAGACCTTTGGGAACTGAAGCTGTGTTCTTCAAGCCATCCAACAAAGTATCAGTAACGTTCTGGAGAACAGAAGAAGTTCTTGTTAGTTTTCATTATGTTAATATTAATTTGCATATGTTCTAACATTAAATTGTGGGTTTTTTTGCTCAGCAAAAATATACTTACTGCCCAGATAAACAGCACAGTACTGTACAACTCTAATCAGTGTTCTGGACACAAATCGGGGTGGCAGCTTGAAGCTGGATAAAAGCAAAGATGTTGTACTACCCATGTACATCTTACAGCAAAGAACATAAACGTCTATCCATTATCAAAACTGCTTAATCCCCACTGGGGTCACAGAGCAACAGGTGCAGGCAGGAACACACACTCACACAGCCAATTTAGACACGCCAATCAACCTACCCTGCACGCTTTTGGACTGTGGGAGGAAACCAGAGCCACCAGAAAAAACCCATGTAAACATGGGGAGAGCATGTGAACTCCACACAGAAAGGACCCAGGATTGAACCCAGGATTTTCTTGCTGGGAGGCAGCAGTGCTAACCACCTCACCACCATGCTGCCCATAAACATCCATAACTCACTATTTATACCTTTTAAATACTTAATTGTTAGGATGAATCTGGTGGAAGCGCAGCAAAGATCGGACAGCTTTCCGTTTACGTTTGTCCAGTGACAAGTACAAGGCAGGAGTCATGAGGGATTTCATTTTAAAATTTAAAACAATTGGAGCAACTTGGTTGTTGACTTATTTTATTGAATGGCTGTATTATTTTTTCATAAATATTTTTATTGGAACCGACAGATAAATCAAGCAGTTTTATCTCCCAGATTTAATGTAAGCCTGTCAGTATTCATGCTTTTTTGAATGTTGTATTGTCGTTCATTTCATGTAAACAATACAAGTATCCATTGAATCATATTGGAAGAGACTACGCAGTATGATACAGATAATTTATTGTCACAGGATTTCTCCATGAATACAACAGCAGAGACTTGACATACCGAATACTGACATTACATTTGGATTAAGACCAGTCAGATGCTATCAATTACCACAAGAAAGACACAAAACTCATATAAACTTGCCATTAAGTCGAGTGATGCAGCTGCAAGTTAATACGATTAGATTCAATGCCTTAAAGGACATTTAAAATAATGAAGTTCTCTGCAGTTACAGATATCTGCTTCAAAGTACATATATTGCACATGTGTCATTTAACACAAAGCTTTCTCATCAGTGTGCTACATGCAGATAACTCCCACAGGTAAACACAAATATATGCATTGTCCAAGCATTCTGAATGAGAGGTATTATGGTAGACTACTCCTGCCTTGCCTTCAGGTAGGTTACCTACCCAGAGTGAAATTTCCATAGTGAGCTGTATGTTTTAATGACAGCTGCATCATTAATAATTATGCCACTAAGTAATTCCAATCCTTAATGGAAATACATGTTACCGGCCCGTGGATATTGGCAAATGCTCAGTAAATAAAGCAGCAAAAAAAATGCAGGCAGAGTATTTGTGTGCAAATTAAACATGAAGTACCGTTTGTCACATATGAGTAATTCTCATACTTGGGCGGATTTTACGCGGCCAGCTCAACGGCGCCCTCTTCCTCCCCGTCGGCTCTGTTGGCGCGGATCTCGACCAGGGTGCGGCCAAAGCGGCTCCATTCATCAATGTGGGGCACAGCCAGCTGCTGGCACCAAAAACACCACGTTCAGAAGGAAAGTGTGGCCAGGTTACTCTCACAAGCAGATGGAAAAGGTATGTTTTGATCAGGGGAAAAAAAATGCAGACCTCAGCTTTCTTATTACAGAGAACATCTTGTAAAAACACTGACTGAAAACTATGGTTTGACCATTAAAACTGATCTCACTGAATCAACAAAAACACACTTTTTGCTTAATCTATCCTCTAAGCAGTTGTTCTGGTTAGGGGGGCGGAGCCTATCCCAGGTAATAATAATAATAATAGATACTTTATTAATCCCTGTGGGGAAATTGTCTTTACGCCTCCCTCAACTTGCTCTTTGTAGAGTAAACTGTCCGCAAAGGGCAGCCACCCGTTGGGGCGCCCAGGGAGCTGGGGGTTAAGGACCTTGACCAAGGACCCGCAGACGTGCTGAGGCTGGGTTTGAACCGGCCACCTTGTGATTACAGGCACAGCCCACTGAGCCACACGCTACCCCCACAGGGGGTGCATGGTTGGGGTACACCATAACAATATAGAATATTATACAACAGTGTTTGGCAGTTAAAGAAAATGATGTTTATATGATCTTCATGTTGGTGTAAAATGTTGGTATGATGCCTGCCAAGTTGTATCAGCTTAGCAGTTTCGAAACCTCTCCTAAAGTCACCCCAGGATTTGGAGTAACCATTCAGTATCCTCAAATTTGTCAAATCAACCCCCGGCATGTCATGTTTGGCTAATCAATACCTCAGCAATTATTTAATCAATGTAGTTAATTAATTAAGCGAGTTGCTAATAAAATTAAATCTGGTGGAGTACCCCTGTGGAGAGGTTTGGGAACTGAAGCACGGATTTTCTAGCCATCGAGCAAGACTAATTTTCTGGAGAACAGAAGAAATTCTCTCTTTTTTTAATTAATTCATTCAATACATCTATTTTAAATTGTGTTACTACCCAGATAAATAGCTTTAAACATTTGCCGTATATTAAAATGATTACATGTATGCTTTCTTAGCACTACAGGCAGAATAGTGTTACCTCTCCCACGTCGTAGATCCAAACCCGTCCTTCTGAGTCACCGACTGCTATTTCCCTGCCCCCAGAGGCCCATCTCACCCGGTTTAAGGCAGAGGTCCCCTCGATGGTGACACTCGCAGTGGGGACCTGTGCAGGGGGACAGTCATGTCATTCATCAGAGCCTCACAGTCTGGGGTCAAGGCTCCTAAGCACGAAAAACTTCATATTTTCTCCATGTCTAGTTGACATGGTGCTTCAGGTGCAACTTTTGGGAAATCAAAAGCTCATACAATGTGTCCTACAACTGCTATTTTGCCGGAAAAACAAATGTGGAATTTGACCTCCACGGGTGCCTGACTGACCTCTGTATCATTGTTCAGGTTCCACAGGTCGAGACGTCCCATCCCGTCCACCGTGGCGAAGAGCGCAGGGTGCACTGGAGACCACATGACATCGTAAACATAATCTGCATTGTCTTCAAAGGAGTACAGTGGCTTGTTGTTCTGTGAAGGGGAGACATTTGACATTTAGACGACAAGCTGAAGCATTTCACACCACTAACCTGCAGTTTTTCAACACTAGGAAACATCCTATGAAGATGAGGTGGAGCTGGCTGAGCTGACGTGACCTTGACGCTTGGTATATTTAAACGCTCTGGCAGCTCTTCCACTCCAACACTAAAATCAGGCATGTTGTACTAGACCTGCTTCTCTGTTTTCATGGAATGCTTGCTTTTTGACTTCCCCTTGTTGATGAATGTTAAATCTCGAACATTTCGTTGCTCCCATAGGTTCAGCTTTGTACAATACAGTCAGTATAATGTCGTTTATCATTTATGAAGCAGATTACACTGTGAATTCCATTTGCTTCCATTTCATAGCATGCTCAAAGATACAGGTAAATTGACTTCTGTTAAAGTAATGCCAATTAAAACATTTAAGTTAATGTAGAATAGTTTCGTCTGAGATGATTTGACGTTTTTATATGAATGAAAATTGTAATTTCTTAAACCTTTGTGGTCCATAGTTTGACAGTCCAGTCGAATGACGAGGTGGTAAAGAGATGGGAGAAATCTACGGGGCCAACGGCACTGTGGCAGCTGATGCCGGTTACCGGTCCCTGGTGACCCTCGAACATCTCTCCGATGCCAGCTTTACTGGAGACAGGGAGAAAACCTGGCATGTAATTTCAGGAGGCATGAGTCCATGGCCTAAGACATAAGTGCAGGTTCCACAAAATCAAATCCATGCGACTGGCGCACTGCAGACTCGTGCACCTGCCGTGCCGGGAGGCAGTGTAGACCATCCCCTCCTCGCTCCCCACCACAAAATTGTTTACATCTCCTGTGGGGAAAGCCATCCCCGTTACTGCCACAGGCTTGGATTTGTTGTAAACCAGTTCCATGCTCTCCTGTTAAGGGAACAGAATCAGAATTACTACGGGTACCTCAAATGACAGACAAAGGTAAGCTCATGGGAGTTTTACTTACACAAAAATGTTCTGAGGGCAGAAGGTAAAAAAATGATTGGTTCAGAGAGATAACCAATCAGATTGTAGAGGAGGTGGGTCCAACTAATCAGATTTCAAGGTCCCACCTCCTCTAGTTGCTTGGATCCACCTCCTCTACAATCTGATTCGTTATCTCTCTGAACCAATCATTTTTCCTTCTGTCCTCAGAACATTTTTGTGTAACAAAACTCCGACGAGTGAAAGGTAAGTGTTAATTTGCGTGTGTGTACAGACCTGGGGCTGAGAGAGCATATCCAGGTTCCAGGAGCACATCTTCCCATCAGTGGATACTGTGATCAGATTATTGGCGTTCTGTGTACCAACCACATTCACACAGTACACAGGGTGCTGGGAAGAGAATGATACATGAGATATAAACCAGAGAACTGCATAAATAAATGTTGCTATTTAATCTTCCAGCTATGTATACTGGTCAGGGTAGAGCAGTGGCCTGGAGTCTATGACAGGCAGCACAGAGCACTAGTGGGGGGTATACCCTGGACAGGATAATCCATGATACGGTGCACATAACCATGCACAATGTGTACTTTACAGAGGTAGATAGTTCAGGTCCAGAAGTAAAAATCCAGACCAAGATTTTGTTTCAACCTATCAGTTGAGTATAAAGAGTCACAGTCACAGAGCGCTCAACCAGTTGGTTGAAACAAAATCTTGGTCTGGATTTTTACTTTCTGGACCTGAACGATCTACTTTAGAGATGTCATTGATAGACCACAGCCCACTACTACCTACAGTGTGTGCTGCGGCAGAGAGAGGAGTCCTTTGGACCGGGGTCCTCCTGTGACAGCGGTTGTCCCAGAGCACAATCTGCCCTGAGTATGTTCCTCCCACTACCAGGTTAGGGTGAAATCGAGCAAAGCCCACCGACATCACTGACGACTACGAGGAAAGAAAGTAGACCACTTACTATGGAAAGAAGAGAGACATGAGCTCCAAAATAAAACACAGTCTCATGCAACAGAAATAATGAAGACCATGATTTCTGGTACTATAGAGCAGAGACCAATCATCCTCTAAATTAGCGGTCTTCATTTGTGGAACCAAATTAAAATCACTTGCTAGGGTCATTTTTCATTTGCTCTAAATAAAGTATTGTGCAGAAAATGTGAAACAGGCTTCAGTTAATTAACACATCAATACTTAAATGGCCCAGGCAATTGTACATTTTGGTCAAAAAGCATAAAGTATCAGAGCAAGGAAGAGTTGAATCTACCTAATAGAATTTAGAACCTGTTCATTAGAAATCTGTCCAGGTACAATGTATTCAAACTCACCTGGCAGTGAAATATATACTCCGGAGTTGTCTTCTTGAATTTCATGTTCCAAACTAGTGCAACACCATCAGGCTCATGTGGTGCGTCTTCATTGTTGTTATAAGATGCCACCATCAATTCAGGATACTGAACATTAGAAAAAAATGCTGTATTACTTATGGAGACATACAGTACTGTGCTAAAGTCTTAGACCAGGGGTTGCCAATCTTATCTGCAAAGGGGCGGTGTGTATGCAGGTTTTCGCTGCAATTCCCTAATTAGGCCACTAATTAGAGGACTGATTGGCTGAAGAGTCCTCACACCTGGGTTTGAACAGCTGACCTAAAGGTTACCCCAAAAACCTGCATACACACTGGCCCTTTGCGGATAAGATTGGCCACCTCTGTCTTAGGCAGTCAAAGGAAAAGATCATTTAAATGATCTTCATTCTAGTGTAAAACTATGACTTTATGTTTGTCAAAGTATGTTTCAAACCCTCTCCTAAAATTAACTCAGTATTTGCAGCAAACATCTAATACACCCATGTATTTTTGACTCAACCCCTAGCACACCTCATATAGCTAATCAATATGCCATTGACTTTTTCAAATTAATTCGGTTAATTAATTAATTGAGCTGGTGGCGAAGTGTAACAAATACATGGAATGGCTGGGGTGCCCCTGAGGAGGGGTTTGGGATCCAAAGCGGTGATCATCTAGCCATCCAACAAGTTATCAGTGACTTTTTCAAGAGCAGAAGAAATTCTTGTTAGTTTTCATATGTTCTAGTATGATACTATGTATGTATTAGTGTTTTGAGCAAATATGCATTTACTACCCAGGTATAAGGCTTTAAACATTTCCTTTGACTACCTAACACTTTTGCACAGTATTGTATATAATGCAATATCTAACAAATAAGACATTAAACAAGGTGAAGAATGCATCGGTAGACATATGGAACTAGAAGAGATTAAGGGCCTTTGTACCTGTGGTGACCAATCCAGGCAGGTGACGACTCTGTGTTTGGACCAGTGCTCATCATAGAACAGACGGTTGAAAGACAGGTTGGAACCTCCTTGAATGTCCCTGAACGGAAACAAGAAAGCAAACTGTAAATATTCAGAAGGTCACTTGTGAACACTGAACCTACACTGAATATCAATGGGCCATGAGTGTTACTGTTGGTTAATTTCAGAATAGCTACTATTAGAAGACGACATTGTGAAAGGATCCAGCATAGGGAATTGCAAAGTCTGGGTTAGTAATGCAGATAAGGAGGATGATTCCTCTGGATGTGACATTAAGGTCTGGCCCATCTTTGTCCTTGACCAGTGATTCCCAACCTGGTCCTCTGAGACCCACAGTCGGTTCAAGTTTTTGCTACCTCCGGGCTCCCTGCCAGACAATCCACATTTTTGCTCCCTCCGGGCTCCCTGCCAGACAGTCCACATTTTTGCTCCCTCCAACTCCCAGTAAAAACTTGGACTGTCTGTGGGTCCTCAAGGACCAGATTGGGAGACACTTGTCCTAGAGCCCTCATTGTCTTTGGGTTTCTTAGATTGTACACTACGAGTTTCTTTAGTGGACAGCACAATGTGACACACCCTTCCTTGTCCTCCAGGTCACGGCCACTGTAATCAAAGAAGATGTCTGATTCCTCAGCCAGTGCACGCTCAACCACACGGATGGTGCGGTCAAAGAAGATGAGAAACTCCTCCGAGTGAAGAACTTGTTGTTTCTCCTCTTCCGTAAGCTCTCTGGGGTGGACTGAGACATCACAGCTACGTTAAATATTTATGCTATCATGGGTGACAAAATAATCCGCCGTTTATGCACAATTGTCAAAAAAACAAAACACAACATAAATATAAATAATATGAAATAGCAAAAAAAGGGTTCAATGTGTCCTATTGTGATATGATTTTACCTTCTTTTATCTCCTGCTTCTGATCGTCTTCCTCATTGGACTGAGGGCCAGGCTTTGGCTCAGAGATCTCTTCGTCCTCCTCTTCCTCTGTGAAAAAAAAATGTATGTCACACTAATCATCTGCTAAGCAGACTTTAAACCCTCAATTTAGGGCTAATCAGGGGCCTGAACTCGATATCTTTACCTTCCATCCATCCATTCTCTATAGCCGCTTACCCAAAGCAGGGTCGTAGTGAAACTGGAGCCTGTTCAAGGAAGCGCAGGGCGCAAGGCATGGAGCAACCATGAAGAGGGGCCAGTCCGTCACAGGGGACACACACTAGGGGTGGTACTCAGGCACCGGTTCACCTAACCATGTGTTTTTGGCTTGTCTGTGGTAGGAAACCCATGCAAGACAGGAAGAAAATGAACTAAAAGACAAGCCTTCAAATCCCCTGAGAGTAAACATTGCTAAAATATGAATGGCATTCAGAATTCGAGTTCTTCTTATACATTTCTTGTTTAATTTGGACAATTACAGAGTACTTTTCAAAAACAGCGCCAAGACTTTATTTGTAAATGAATATTAACATTTACATATTTTCTTTGTTGCTAATGGGAAGAGATATTTAAGAAATTGCCATTCTACTATTCTAGTGTTTCCCGGCAATGGTCCTGTTTTAGATTAAGGTTGTATGTAGGGCATTAGAGTAAGATCGTTTCAGAGATAATTTTAAAAAATTGTCCTTGTGCTTTACAAACCTGGGAAATAGTAAGGCCATTAAAACAGCAAAACACTTTACTTCAGGGGTCACAAATAATGCAGTGGTACACTCTTACCTAGTTAATGTATTAACTAACCAGATACTAAGTGTTACGTACTGATTCCATGTTTGTTCATCATCAATTAATCATAACAGTTCATGTATTTCATGCAGTGACTGTATTTGGGCAGTGGTGGGTTAGGGAAGCAGATTTATAATTGACAGACTTCTGGTTCAAATCCCCGACTAGCAAGGTACGAGTGAGGTGCTGTGAGGTCACATACAGTATGGGTTAGATGCAGAGGACACATTTTGTTGTGTCAACAATGACCAGTGATCACCAAATTCTAATACTATTTGTTCATAATTTGTACCTGAGTAGTAACTATTTGTACCAGAGTAGTTTAATTTGTACCTGAGTAGTAACTATTTGTATCTGAGCAGTTACTAAGGTACTCATGCCCCCTCAAGAAAAGTTTTACCAAATATTTTTATCTGTTTGAAAAAGTTGCAGCAAAAACTAAAAGGAGGATGGCATGGTGGCTCTTTGGTGACAAATCTCGCCCCAGTGCTGTGTGTGTGTAGTTTGCATGCTCTTCCTGTGTTCTGAGCATTTCCTCTGGGTTCTCTGGTTTCCTTCCACAGGCCAAAGACATGCGGTCAGGTTAATTGTAGTCTTTAAATTGCCAATAGTGTGCAGCTGTTGCGGATGCAGGTCCCCTGTGGGCTTGCACCCCAGCCCTGTGCCCTTTGCTGCCTAGGATAGGCTCCAGGCCTGCCCTGTGCCCTTTGCTGCCTAGGATAGGCTCCATGCCTGCCCTGTGCCCTTTGCTGTCTAGGATTGGCTCCAGGCCTGCCCTGTGCCCTTTGCTGCCTAGGATAGGCTCCATGCCTGCCCTGTGCCCTTTGCTGCCTAGGATAGGCTCCAGGCCTGCCCTGTGCCTTTTGCTGCCTAGGATAGGCTCCAGGCCAGCCCTGTGACCTTATCAGGATAAGCAGAGAGAAGATTGATCAAATGAAAGGATCATATTCAAGGATTTTAATGATCACACTGATCCACCTTCTTTGATAATGACCTTCAGACTGATGGGCAGCCAGAGGAGTCTGCGTCTCTTTGGAGTAAGATACGACCTCCCGGGGCAGAAAGTCCACCTGGGTGATTTTTGATGCCCCCAATCTGTGCATCCTGCGACTAAAAGGTGAGAACAGGCGTCATGTAAACAGCCCCGTAAAGCCATTCAAACAAATCAAGCAGTGGACACATTTACCATCTTGTTACATAGTTGCACTAGTCAGGAAAAATATGTCTGTAAGGATGACATACAAAACCTTCTTCCTTTAAATAGGGATGATAAGATTATGTGAGTTACAATATTTGCATTCAAAGAAACTGCATTCAACCACAAGCTGAAATACATTCAACAACAGCATGTGCTTAGGAATGTATAGAACGTGCCTAAGAAATCAGTAGCTGTCTGAAAACATCATTTGGTTATGTGTTCAGGCACTGTGTCAAGGCTGACTGAAACAGAACGGTACTACAATGAAGACAGATGTAATATTGCTGAAATCACATCAAAATGTAATTAACAGGAAGGATTAAGCTATTATTTTTGAACAAAAATCAGGTCTTGCACATACTGTAAGTAGTTAGAGCTGTACTATGAACACTCATGAACTGATTCCTTATCTTCTTTAATCATGATGCAATTTGTTTCCCTGTAATCTCTTAGTCAAATTGCATAAGAGGCCTTACCCATCAAATAAACAGATGAAAATCAAATGATTAGCAATCAAGCTAATAAAAAAAACAAAATTTAATAGGATCACTCTGCTGAATGGCACAGAGAAAATGAAGTAGAGGGGAAAGATAAGGTGTACCCGAGCTCAGAGTCAGCCTGCAGCTGCAGTACAGAAGGATCAGTATCCCACTGCAGGGTCCTAGAGACAACAGCAGGGGGTGCCACACAGGGAAAAGAACATGCACCATTAGCCAGCATAGAAACTCAACTACCACACCAAAAAAATATCATGCCATGTGGGAATCAAACACGAATCAAATTTAAAAAGCACAGATATCTCATCACGATACAAAGGGGAAATAAAAATAATTCAGCTAAAATATTCCATACTAAATTACATTTTTTTTCCTTCAGTTAATTTTATATGTTTTCCCACTATAAATTTGCAAATGTATTTATTCTTATTTTTTGGCAGACCTAATAATACTACGGTGTAAAGGAGATGTCATCACTATGACAACAATGTATCTACGGTGTAAAGGAGATGTCATCGCTATGACAACAATGTATCTACGGTGTAAAGGAGATGTCATCACTATGACAACAATGTATCTACGGTGTAAAGGAGATGTCATCACTATGACAACAATGCATTTCCAGGGAGTTCAAATTTGGTGCGTTTGGTCTCAAAACGAAACAGGCCCCGGACCAACAACTAAATAATGTTCCTGCGAAGTATGAGTACGATGCATTAAATTTTGGAGAGCTGGGAGAGTGTGTAGGGGGCTAGAGACTGTAAAGGCTGGGTGGAGTGGGTGGAGTAGAGATTAGATTTTTCGGGGGGGGGGGGGGGGCTTCAGGGAGTAATACATTGTTGTCATTGCAATAACGTCTAATCTAATCATAATTTTAAATAAACTTATTTAATGTTAAATACATTCCATATTTATAAATGTAAATAATTTTAGCATTAATGTCAAAGTCCTGTTTATCGCTTTTAATGCTAATTTAATTGGAGTTCCACTCTGTCTCTGTTGTAATGTACTCTACCCTGAGTCAGAGCGACACCTTAGAATGAGACAAAAATGATATCTATCATATATATATATATATGTCTATATATTAGAAAAACTGGGAACAAATTTAATACAATAAAGTATAGTAAAGAGCAATAACATGATTTCATAGTAAAATCACTGCAGAAAATCCTGCAGATATGTAATGAAAACGCTAAAATAATGTTCAGTCATGCACAGCACAACATAATCAGTGAAACCCACAAATGGTAGCACAACGTATTTTATAAAGGAGAAAACCTTTAAAAAATAATTTAATAACAGCCATTTTTAAGGCAAATAATTTGGCATCTGCGATGTCCTCACTGTCACCCAAGGGGAAAGCATAATTTTAACTTTGCACTAGTTTGCAGCTACACCTAACTCAGTACTTGGTCACCTTCAGCTACAGCAGTGGTATCAAACTCTAGGCCCACAGTTTTAAAACCTGCTGAGTTTTTCTACTTGGGGTGATAAAAGTGCTGAAGGGATAAAATATTTGGTGCTTTTTTTGGACTGACTATGAGAGCAAAAGTGAACAGCTTGCTAGGGTAAGTCAGGAAGGACAAAATAAATTAACTGCTGACAGGACTGACGAAGCGGCATTTTGTATTGAATCGCAGTCAGGGGTCATGTTGTCATTTTTGAAAAAAAATCTATTTTCGTAATATCTATGATCTTATCTCAGTGGTTCCCAACCAAGTCCTCAGGGACCCCAGACAGTCCACATTTTTGCTCCCTCCCAGCTCCTAACACCTGTACCAGGTAACTGGAGTTCTTGATTGGCTGGGAGATGGAAGGGAGCAAAAATGTGGGCTGTTTGGGGTCCCTGAGGCCTGGGTTTGGAACCACTGTCTTATATAATCATTTGTGTGACAGGCTAGGGAATTTTGGTAAATGCCCCAGAATATTAATGTGGGTATTAATTTTTTCTTCATGTAGGTGACATATTAAGCTACATAGCCATTTGGGTTCTAAGTAAATGCCCCAAAACCAGGCTGTTTCTAATTTTCAAATTCAAATTCAAAATGAAAATGCTTACTTTTTGTCTCTAATAAACTCTATGAAAATATGAAGTGTGAATTTGCTTTCTAAAAAAAAACTAAATTTGTCACAGTATATGTTACAATCCTTAATCCTTCCTCTATGATGTTTATGAAATCCATTTGAGTCACATCTGTTTCCCAACCCGATGTTGCCCAACAGTGTTTCCCAACCCAATTGTTGGGGACCCACAGACGGGGCTCCCTCCTAGCTCCCTGCCCGACAATCTACATTTTTGCTCCCTCTCATCTCCTTGGCAGATACTCCACATTTTTTGCTCAGGAGCTCGGAGGGAGCAAAAACGTGGACTGTCTGTTGGTCCCCGAGGACCGGACTGGGAAACACTGCACTAGATAACTGAGAAGTCTAAGGCAGCAAGTGGTACCATACGATGGGGAGACATAAAGCAAAAGCATACCTTCCTACCACGCCCCCGTCTACCGACTCCTGGCTGCCGGCCTCGCTGGGCGTGCTCACTGAAGGAGACATAGGGGTTGGGACTAAATAATGAAAATAACACGTATCCCATGTTAAGAGCTGCAGCGGCTGCTCTGGTGGCCAGCAGTGACAGACACAGTGGAAATAAAAAAGGATTCCAAATCAACAGGATGGATTGAAATGGTTAAAGTAAAAAGCCCAAAGGAAAAAAGAAAGAAAGATAGTTAAATGTATTCCTATGACATCGCCACTCTTTTATTAAAAATAACATAGGAGGTCTTCTGGACATTAACCCTTCAGTCTGCCGTGACTAACTTTACTGCACATTCCAGAGCCCTGCAGATACTGCCCAGAGGACTAGAAGACCCAGTTTTTTGCTTGGCCTGGACACCTTCAGAGGGCAGATCACTCTGGAGTCCCAGAATGAAATACAAACCAGCAGCTACCAGAGTTGACTAAGCAAATGTACAAGCACAAAAAAAAACTATCATTAAAATATTTCTCAAAAGAGCATATAAATTTGTTGCTTGGTTTACAGTAATACTAAACAGGCATGCTTTTCCACATGACAGCTTAATCTGTTCTCAAGTGATAGTAGACATCAGGAAATTCATGAAATTCATTATGCTACCAGTGCATTAGAATCTTGCACAGTACCCATTTTAGTAAACATTAGCATGTGGCTAGAGTATCGAATGTACTGGGACAGAAGTCATTTTGTGCCTAATTATTATTGTCAGTAATGGCAAATAAGTACAAATTTAAGCACCAGAAATGGGAAACATGAAGACACCATTGGCATGGGATTGCTTCTTAAGCCTAGAGGAGACTCTAAGGCCAAAAGTCGCTACAAGCTGTTTTGAGCATGACCTTGAACCAGGTAAATGCAATGGCTTATGTCATCAGCAGAAAAAACAGCAAGGCATCACGAAAAGTGAACCCAATTAATCAACTGTGTATAAAATGGTAAACGACAAGTGAAATCATTTTAATTAGTATATATGAATATGCTATTATAAACTAGAAATTCATGTTCTTACAAACATTATCCACCAAGAGGTTATCCATATTTAAATAGATGTTTATAAAGTCCAAGATTAAAATTACTACTCTGCACATATACAGGAAAACACAATTCAGTATAATAAATTACATTTTTCTCATAACAGTCACAAAAATGTATTATTTCATCTAATGTAAATGATTTCATTAAAAAGTAAAGCAAAATAGAAACGTCTGTTAGCTATTTTATATTAGACTTTCTATTGTCAAAGGTGAAAAAAATCAACAATTTCATATATTTTGCCTATGTTCCTAAGACATACTATACAAATAATGTCCATTTCATTCCAGATAATATGGGTAATATGAATAAGAATTGTCTTTAAGGAATGTGAATCCCCATTGGTTTATGGATATCTGAAGGTCCAGAAGAACACAAGGACACTGCTTTTAGAAGCAACTGGCACGTAAGATCATGGTAAATGCGTGTCACCTAGGACCAGAAAAGTACCGACATGTGTCAGGATTAGAAATTTTCCCCAACATTCTGCATACACATTCAAAACTAATCAGGACTTAGGTACTGTCTGGTGTTTTCAAAGAGTGATTTTCTCTTGAAGAGCGCCAGATCTGTCTTCATAATACATGCGACATAGATTTTTTTTCTTAACATATGAATGAATGTTTTCAAATTATAAAAACAAATTAACATCAGTTTTTCAAGGGTTTCAGGATTTGATGACACATCATAATTCCATCCATCCACCCATTTTCTGTAACTGGTTATCCAATTCAGGGGCGCAAGGCAGGGAACAACTCAGGATGGGGCGCCAACCTATGGCGGGGCACACTCACATGAGACATTACAATTACCCCAGAAAATGTTCGTGTGCTATGTAAAAACATTTTTAATTAAATAATAATAGTTATCACTGATAAGGAATATTTGTATTTTCCATTGATTTCATCTGAAACTGCAATTTGGACACGCTTCCTCAATTCTTTATGTTTCTCACCACTAATCCGAGAAGCACAGGACAGAGAAGACTGCAGCAGCCAGGCATGGTGTCTGTCTTGGTTTACCTAGTGGCGGTTCTGGGGAGATCCCGATGCTCTGCAGAAGCGCTTCTGTTTCTCTCCGCTTGCGGTCTAGGTCAGAATCTTCATGAAGCGTTTCAGTCTTTTGCTGCATCTCCGACTTAAAACAACGT
This sequence comes from Mormyrops attenuatus, assembly GCA_026777985.1. NCBI lineage: Eukaryota > Metazoa > Chordata > Actinopteri > Osteoglossiformes > Mormyridae > Mormyrops > Mormyrops attenuatus. Next base: position 4,973,471 of record JAODKC010000137.1, read on the forward strand.
TCGGAATGGGTAATGGAACCAGCAGTGATACTGAACGGACAGCTAATTCATAAGAAGGCATTTCTGGAGGGCAACATGTGCCTCAACAGGTTAATTCATGTTGGACCGAGAGCTGGAACGGATCATAAAATACTGTTGATTTGTCTACACGTCGGGGACCGAAAACGCTCTTACCTCTTTCTTTTTCCTCTCCTCCTCCTTCCTTTTTTTCTCCTCCCGTATTTGAGCCAGACGCTGTTTCTTACGCTCCAGCTCAGCTTTGAGGTCACTTTTGTCTGACATTTTCACCTCTTGACCTGCCAGTCAAACAAACACAGCTTATTGCCCAAAAGCAGAACTTTGCAGACAATCAACAATGTAAGAACCGAACAAAGTTTATTTTGTGCAATTTGTTCTTTTCAGCACTTACCTTCCATTTCTTATATACTGACCTTGACAGAGCTGCCCGACAATTTCAGATGTACTTCTTAAATAGTCAATAATTCTTAATAAACATACCAATGCTGGTTTTACATTAATATATACATACCCCATGTCATCTAATCCCAATTAGGTTTTTTGTGTCAAAACATAATCATACTCAGTATCATTGAATTGATAAGAACAACGTTACAGCAGTGAGCTGTAGCAGTTCTGGTTGATTACCCACAGTTTTGATCCCTTCTTAAATATCAAGTGCAAGTTAAGTACCTTGCTCAGGGGTAAACCAAGAGAGTCACTTCCTGGGATGTGACCATGTCCTTATTCATTACCTTATGCACATTAGCAATGTTGCTGCGTATGATTTCCATACTTTTCATATAGCAGAAAGTAAATGTTGACTGTATGTTTGGCGGCAATTCAGCAAAATGGTCGTTTTATGAGTGTAGGGTTGGGGGAAGAACAAACGGGATGACATATATAAATCAAGGCAATAATGTGAAAAACGGAGACAAAAACAATACAAAAGACAGAGCAACGATGGTGCTACTGGCATAACAAAGAAAAATAACCAAAATAGTTTTCATATAGTCTTTATTAACAAATACAAAAAAATAAACAAATAAAATGCGGTTGGTAACAGAAGACAAAACTCATATGCATTCATGAAATGGCACCAATTCATTTTTATGGATTTACATGAAGTTTAGAAACATTAAACACTATTTTAACATTTTTAAATGATCTGGAAAAACAGTGGTGGTTTCCGAACAAGGAACTGTTTGAGATGCCTGCTACAGTTAATTCCTTGCCTGCTTTCACATTTGATATCACTACTGTCAATGAAGCAAAATGTTGCAAATTTCTTCCAGTATGAATCTTTATATAAAGTCAATGTTGTGTCAATTGCAATTATATGTCATAACTACCCAGAGAGAGAACTGAAAACGTTAACATGTTGATCACTAACCAACATGTTGATCACTAATCAATCAATTAATCATCAACAATACATATATTCAGCAAAAACACCAAAAAAAAAATCAACATTACTTTCGAAAGGCAATATTTTCTACTCATAATGGGTAATATGCAAATCTATCGTTGAAACTAATTGCTTCGTTTCTGAGCTAACAAGGCAGGCTGGGCATACCTTAGTATAATTAAAATAATAACAATAATACATATATTTAAAAAAAACACCCTGGAGGAGACGTAATAGAAATGGGAGCGGTGAGTGACAGCGTCACCGTGCACTTCCGCTCTTGCTGACGTCACTGTGCACCTCAGGTCTTATTGACGTCACTACTGTGCTCTGAGGGTCCGAGGCGTTTGCGCAGATGTATGTCTGCGGAGCTAACAGCTACGAAAGTGAGGCTAAATACAATAACGCAGTATCTCGTACAGTTGCAACCTTATTTTATAAACACTATTAGCTACGTCCCAGTATATAGGAGTTAATCCTATTATGAGTCTCTCTCTCTATATATATATGTATATCCTGTTATGTCTATATGCAGTAACAAAAAATAGTTCAGTTCAGATTCATAACTCGAGCTAAAATGCAAGTCAAAATGCCAATCGTAAACCTCAAACTGTCGTATTCTAACAGTTTTTTGAACATACATAAAATGCGTCAGGTTTGATTAATTTTCTGACACAGATTCCTGACTGGCCGTCTTCTGTATTCACAATACCTATATTCAACAAAAACACCAAAAAATAAAATACTGACCAGACAAGTAACATGGAAAAAAAACATATAAATCCTAAATCAGACTTACAATGTAAAGACATACAAAATACACGCCCCGATATTACTGTACATTATTTACTTACTGTGCTTATTTCTGCGGTTAAGTTTTTTTCCCTTCTCAAAAATGCAGTATCACTGCAGCGCTAATGTCTAAAACAAGTCGAGCTGTAAAATATCTGCAGGTAACACGCAGGAGAAAACGAGCCAAAGTGAGCAGACCGAAGGGTGCCGGCCACACAAATCGCACCTTCTGCTCACTGTAAGATATTAGAGCAGCTGGTTGCTGTTTGGACTACAACAGCCTGACCTGCTGCCCAGAATGCGGCTTACTGCCACCTGCTGCCCCGAAGGATCAACTACTATCAGAGGGCAACAGCTCTTACATAAGTACCTAACACTCTTTTATTACCAAATTAAATTTAGAATATGTTTTTAGCTTCGAAAAAAAGAACTTGTGATATTGTTTGATAAAGGAACCACGTTTCTTCTGTTTTTTTTTGTTTTGTTTTCTTTGTTTTTTAAATACAACAATAAAAACAAATGTCCCGGATCATCTTTCTACCCAGACCTTTTCAGTCTTCCAAAGTAGTCTCACTTTTTTTTCCTTCTCTTGTTGACGAGCTTCTGTCTGTGGCTAGCACCGCCTTTCTGTTTGAGGGATTAAATGTTGCCGCATACTTCCTCTGCCGCGCATATGAACTAGTGTTGAAATGGGGAAACTATTGCTTGTATTTGCGCTTATTGCAGTTTTCGTGGCATTTCTCGGAGAAAGAATCATTACATTAAGGTGGGTTAGTTTTACTTCTTTCTCGGGTGTTTTTTTGCAGCCGCACTATTTTGCCGGATGTTTTCATCGCGAATAACCAATTATTCTGGGAATAATCCTTGCAGGAAATGTTTTTCAATGTGTATCTGGGTGGTTACGAAGTACCAGTCATTAAAAAAGGTGCCGACGTTTCAGGTCTGGTTTACTATTCATTTACTAGGGTCAAGTTAAACATTAGTCACTTTATAAAAGAAACAAATATGTATCATTTTATCGTTTTTTTCCTCCACGTAATTGTGTAATTGTTCGTAAATCTAACTAAAAATAGGCTAAATGTTACGTAACTGATTTGCCAGCCGTATGACACACTGACTTTTGTAATTAAGCTTTGAGTGCGTGCTAAAGTTTAAAGTTTAAACCGTAGTGCATTTGCTACTCGTTTACAAATTGTGCCTGAAGCGCGCCTTTGGGTCATATATTTTAAAATATTTTCAGACGTTTGCTCCTCTCTTACAGGAAAGCATGTCTAGCTTCCAGAGAAGTTATTCAAAATCATCTTCCCAATTGTCGGCACCTTAAAGGCCTTGGTATGTTGCATTAAAATAAGCTAAAAGTTACAGTGGAGAGTCTTGTATTCAAAGTCGAAGTATTTCGTCTCCAGATAAGCATGCATGCACGTAGCGTTTACTAATGTAGTTAATAAGAGGGGAAAACCAGTGTCCTCGTGCTACTGGTAGAATGGATCCTATGAAGAGATGTCATATCCGATATTTGGGACAGGGATTATTCAGGTTTACGATTCGCTGCACGACCACATTGTTGTTGTTTTTATTTTTTATTAGAATATGGATCAGAGGACATAACGGTGCTTCCTCACGGACTTGCAATTATGAGTACAGTAAGTGCCCACCCCCAAAGAAAAAGCATGACTAGAAATGAATGTAAATTTTGGTATCCCCTCGCCAATAGTTCGATGAAACTGTATATCGATTATAATGGTTATGAGTGTATTTTGATAGATGTTCCTTATAGGATAGTACGGACTATTATAAAAGGAATCTGTTACTATATATGCATTCAGAAATAAATACCTATATATAGGTATTTACTTCTGTCGTTCAATTTTATTGTGCAGGGATTAAAGTATCCAGGCATGATGTGGTTTTCCGATTCCCCGGGGAAAATGTATACGGTAGACCTGCACGATCCACGTCTGAAACCAGTGGAACTAAAGATTGCAGGAGCCTTTGACATAGACTCCTTCAACCCTCATGGAATTAGCGTTTATGTTGATGAGAAGGGTAATGTAACTAATATCTTTTGAGATGTTCTCTCTTTCTTGCTAGAGAATATATACTTGTAGGCTTAAGTTGAAAGGATAACTTGCAAACAAATTTAATTGCATAGATATCAGGCAAAGTAAAAAAACAATTTATCATAAAAGAGCAAAATTATTAAATCGTGCTAAATTATGTGTTTTTATTGAAGTTTTATTGTCTTACCTGTCTATAATCTAATGCTGCTGTGATACCGAGTATGAACACAAGGTGGAGGCAGTGTATAGTATAAGGAGTGTTTGTCAGCCGTAGTTTCTAATCTCTTTCCAGATCACTCGGTCTACTTATTCGTTGTTAATCACCCTCAAGACGACAGTCAAGTAGAAGTTTTTCGATTTGTGGAGGAGGACAATTCGATTGTGCATCTGAATACTATTCGACATGAATTGCTTTATAGGTTCGTGTTACCGGTTATTCGAACAATTGAAACAGTTGGATAATTGGAACTAATTGTCTTGGAAAAACTAATAACAATAGTTTAAGCATCCCGTTATTAGAATGGTAATTTCAAAGCCCATAGCACCAAATACTAGATATAGATAAAATAGTAATCCTTTATACATTTGCGGTTTCACATTTGTTGCACGTCTGTGCTGCTTGTCTTGTTTATATTTTGCAGTGTGAATGACGTTGTTGCAGTGGGTGCAGATAGATTCTATGCAACAAATGACCATTATTTTTCCAACGCCATAATGAGACATTTAGAGCCTTTCATTGGGTCACCCTGGACTAATGTAGTCTACTACAGCCCTGATGAGGTCAAGGTTGTAGCTGAGGGATTTTTTATGGCCAATGGTATCAACAGCTCTCCTGATAAGAGGTTTGTCCTAAATGGATTCTTAAATCTTATAGTTTGTGTGGATCATTCAAAGGAATTTTGTTTTAATATAACTCTGATATAAATGCAGTTATAATTTTATTACATTTTTTTTATCAGGCATATATATGTGGCTGATATCTTTGACCACAAAATTTACGTCATGGCAGTTCAAGAGAACAAAAACCTTACTATAATAAAGGTAAAACTTCACTGTATTCAAATACTTAACTGTTGACAAATTTGTTTTTTAAAAACTTTTGTTTTGTGTGTGTGCGTGTCTGTCACCCTGTGTCTTAATTACCAGTGATGTATGGTTGCATGTGTGAGTCACTTCATCACTGGACAAACATCCTGTTCAAGGTGTGCTCGTGCCTTGTGCTTTATGCTGTGAGGTCCCCTCGATCCTATGTGGTGTAAGCGATTTGGATGGATGGATGGAGAAATGGATGGATGGAGAAAAAAAATTATGCTTTCCCACATCCTCTAGATCAGGGGTGTCAAATCCCAGTCCCGGAGGACCGGAGCCCTGCATATTTAACACACCCGATTCATCTCCTTGCATCTCTTTGTGCTAATTAGCTCACAGCTTTTGAGCTGAATCATTTGTGTTGGAACAGGGAAAGAACTAAGCTACTCTGGAGCACTGGAGTTTGACACCCCTGCTCTAGATCAGTGTTTCCCAAGCCAGCCTTCAGGCACCCACAGTCAGTCCAAGTTATTGCTCCATTCGAGCTCCCTACCAGATAGTCCACATTTTTGCTCCCTCCCAGCTACCCAAGAACCAGATTGGGAAACACTGATGTAGATGATTTGGTTGACGTTGTGTAATTTTAAAATATCTTGTACTGAACTACAATTCAAGTTGCAGAACTTCGTTGGAAAACACTAATGCTACTATATAATGTGTTAGATGCAATGCATGTAATTAAGAATCTGTAGCGGAAGTGTTCCTGAGAGCTTACCTTGTTTTAAGCATGTGTGAACCACATTGGCTTTACTTGACCTTCATTCCGTTTAATAAGTCAGTGGATGCCGGATCATTGTGCGACAACATTGAGGTGGACCTGGACACAGGCGATTTGTGGCTGGGGTGTCTCCCTAACGGCTGGAAGGTGCTGCATTACGACCCCAAGGATCCACCTGGATGTGAGGTCAGTCTGTTCACCGGCATGAGCCGGATCTCACCGAAGTGCATGTGCATGAACCAGTTTGCCTTTTACCCATCAGCATGGGATATGTGACCTGCGGACAATGGTTTAAAACTTTTTCTTTTTAATTGTCAGCTCATTGCCTTATTTTTCAGCTTTTAATTTTTACTCTTATTTTGTTGCTTTTTAAAAGTTCTGTAATTTCACAGAAAGTGGCAGATATATAATTCCTTTTGGGGGGAATTCTGGATAAACTTTCTCAAAGGAAATAACCTGTTTAGTATGTGATGTCTGTTTTCTTACTCAAGCTGTTAGCAGAACTATTTCTGTACTAATTTGATTTGCATATTTAAAGCAACACGCTCACTCTGTGTGTCCATGTCTGTCCTCCAGGTTATTCAAATTCAGAATATCCATTCAGAGAAGCCCATCGTGAAACAGGTGTACTGCGATAATGGCACCATTATTCAGGGATGCTCAGTCTCCGCCTTTTACAGAGACAAGCTCTTAATAGGAACTGTCTTCCAGAAAGCACTGGCCTGTGACATGAAGTAGTTCTGTGTGTGCATCACCCCCATAACATGGAATATTAATGATCTTCTATGTGTGACTACTTAAAAAGAGGCTGTGAATTACTTAATGTGTAAATGTGCATTATTTCAAAGATGTTATGTTTTTGTTTTACAACAGAGCTACTCCATCATTGGTAGAAGAAAAAATACAATGAAGGATCTTTTCAGCTATTAAGCAATAGTACATGCAGCTTTGTAAATTTTGTTCTCCAAATATGTCGTCTTGTTATAACAACATAGGAGAACTTTTGTGAAGAAATGATTTCACCAATATTCTTTCCTTATTTTAATTGACGGGTTAGCATGTACGTGCTGCTCAGACACCCAGGACACTTTCATATTGTTGATTGATTGGAATAAGACAAAACCATGTTGTACTTCATTATTTTACAGCGGTCACTCGTGTTAGAATTGGCATATACATTAATTTACAAAACAGAATGTTTGTTTTCCTGAGAATGTATTTGAAAACATTAATTTAAAATGCTTCTCTTTGCCCAATCATTGTTAATTATTGTCTTTCTTAATGTGTTACTTATGTTTTTCCAATACGGCATTTTGAACAAATTGGATGTTTTAGTGCTGAGTTGTCTCTAAATAAGTGACTAGGCACCAGTTTCTGTGCAAACTGTTTAATGGTTTACATGAAATGAAAATTAGATTTTTATCAGATCTGTGAGTCGTGAAGCTTCTAAGCACTTTTCCTCTTCCGGGGGTGGCAAAGTGAGGTTTCCAGATAGAAAAAATGATGATAAATTCACTTAAATACTAACTCAGTAAATGAGGAAAAAATCCTTCACCATCCACATGTAAACAAGATCAGGTAACACAAATGATATTGGTGCTTCTTTGATTCATGCCATGTGCGGCAAAAAAATTTGGGACATGATTAAGTAGCCATTTCAAACCTTATTAGATGCTTTGTACTTAAGTGGAAAAGAATTTATGGGCATTTTTTTGCAAATTATAGTAAAATTTGTTTGCGCAATATGAGAAAAGTCAGGGGTTAGTCTTCTGAAGTTACTTTGGGCTGAATGAGGAAAGGCTGGTTAGTTGCAGTCATAAACAAAGTTGTAGTCACTAGGTTCTTTGGGAATCGGAGGTGGAGCTTCTGGAATTTTGATGTTCTCAAGGTCCAAGAGGCGGAGCTTCATTTCCATGCTGAGCAGGATTTCCACGTCAGACTTTGTGAGGTCACTGGTCAGCTCCTTCCCCAGAAGAATGTTCAGCCCGTCTATCCACACACAGTACTGCAACATAAATGAAATGCTCAGACGTGGTAGATCGTTTAACTAGGGTGAAAGACAGAGACACTATAACGCTTAAAAAAAAAAAAAAAAAACAATGTAGAGTCTTCTATTTAAAACATACTTTCATGATAGTGCAGCTTTGATGCACATTTCCTCTGAAGAGTAGTGTTGGTGAGAAATATGAAAATCATGCTGATTCATTCCTACCTCATGTTTATTGGGAGCAATGAAGTTCAGATATTCATCTGAGTCATAAACGATGGAGAATGCCAGCTCCTGCGCCTCCTGCGCCTCCTGCAGTGAAACAGTCGGCATGGAAAATACAGTTCAGAGCTCCTCTTCTGACATAGCGCTGCTGCGCCCCCCCCCCAGCCTGGCTCCCTTTTGCTCAGCCCCAGCCCAGATTTCGCACTCCAGATGGTACATGTATCACCATCTAACCTGTTCTCCAAACACATTCACCAGCTGAATATGTGGAAAAAGCAAGTGAAACCTCAGAAGGCAGCCAGTCTCTCCACGGTCATCCCAATGTCCTTCTCCGCTTTGAAATTTCTGACTGACTTAACTGGCCATCTGACCCGTGATTAGAACGATCGCTCAATGGGGTCTCTAGACAATAACCAACCAGCTCAATCAGATGTAAAGTGTACAGCAGAGAAATGAAACTGGATCTACAGATTGGTATCTATCAGGAAGGTGGCATCACCTTCAAAGTAACACCTAAAAATACCATTTAAGGTAATTCATCAAGAATGATTTAAAAAACATTTATTTACACGAGTCTGCTCTGACACAAGCTTCAAAAGGAAATACAAAATTATGCATATATAACAAATGTAATAATTATAATTAAATTGTTAAACACTATATTGATCATGCACTCATGGTAGGGTTTTCCAGTGCAATTAAACACCCAGTCTAGCCATTATTGTTGTCTTCTGTTAATTAAGCTAAAATAAAACCGTGCTGACATGTGTGGGTGTCATAGACACAAGTAATTCTGGCTAAAAGTGGAGCTTTAAATATCTGAGCAGGTTTTCTGTGGCGGCGCCAGTAAAATCCGCCAAGCTGAAGAGACAGACATCACACCCACACAGAAACGGTGGACATGACAAGACGCCCGATATTTCACCTTATTCTGCCTGAGAGCTCCTTTCTCCTTCGTGTGAGGGCAGTCTTTTCCGGTTACCACTGCTTTAACGTCAGACACCTGTACTGTAGGAAGTGGGGAGTGTCAAGATGGGGAGGGGGGATCAACAACCAGAACACTTATAAATGACATGACATGCGGAGTAACTACATGTGCTTTGTGATCGGACGTAACCGATTTGTGTTTCTATGCTTAGGGCTCTTGCCGTTTGCTGCTTTGGTTCAGTGGAACGCTACTTTCGTTTTTCCAGTGGTGTGCTGAGCTGGAACAAAGCCCAAACAGGCTGTTGAGGGAGCTTGGAAAGTCTTGTTTGCTTGTTTTAGGAGCCTGGATCAAGACTTTGACTGTATGATGTTTCGTCTTCCTTAGTGTGCCTCTTACTCTTCTCCTGCAGCGATTCGTAAGACACGGCTCCCTGATTGGCCTCCTCCAGGTCTCCGTAGTGCAGGACCTTGTGATTGGCTGACAGCCGACAGCACCAGAACCTGTCTGTGGGAGAACACGCAACATCCAGATGTAACCAGCTGCGCGGGTTGCTTCAGTCAGGGGCATTTAAGAATGGAACAAGCCCAAGTCAAGCTTTAAAGTGGGATGGACACTGCGGCAGATGGGTTAAACCTACTGGTCTGTGCACATTAATCTTGGAAATATTAGACATGCCAAAGGATTTCTTGGTATTATGAGCAGACGTCAAAGCCATCCAAATCAAAAAATTGCTGAGAACAAGCATGGCGGAAAACTAGCAAAATGTGAGGATCAGAGCATTATGCGCTAAAATGTATTTATGTAACACACAAAATCCCTAAAACAAAAAGGAAATCCTGTGGACTGGTATGCCTAATCTCACATGCTTCAAAAGGAGCTTTATCTGAGATTAAATTATCTGACTTCTGTCTTACTGAAAAATCCATTGCTGTCATAAACAGTAGTGTGAAATGACCCCATTTCTCATTTTCATTGTTTTTTTCCGCCACATTTTCACTGTAAATGAACTCAAATCTTTATGGATTGTAGTAACACAGAATGCAGTCTGAGAAATTACTTGTTTTTGGTGTATTAGCTAATCAATATGAACTTCAGACACAACAATTAATACCCCATAAGTTAACTTGAACCCTGACATACAATACGTTTATTTGAATTCTGGTGAACAAGGCTACATTTCAGCCTCCATTGCTCAATAATCTGAGTAACTTCAGACAATGATAATAGAATGAAGTGTTCTAGATGTAAATAGGTCACGACCGAAACAAACAAGCGAGAGACCAAGATGCTGGGGCACATAGCAGAAAGGCATGCAAATCTTTATTTTTATCACTAAATAAATATTAAAGTTGGGTATTTTTTGTTCACGTATGTTGCATTCAGTTGTCTATTTTAATCATCAGACTATCAAAAATATGCAAAAAAAAAATCAGATAGGGTAGATTTGCACATTTTTTCTTAGTATTAGGAATACTAGCCCGAATTACTAACGAAATCATTAATGAAAAGAGCTAAAAATGTTGAGATAATAAACAAAGCCGGTTTTGTTGAAACCGAGTCACTCGTGTATGTGGGTGGTCACCTTGATGCCTGGCACCATTTAATTAATAATATTTTATAATTCCTATTATGGTACGTAGAACAGGAAAAAGACAGATTGCATTATTCTTTGTTGTAGCGAGGGCTGACAAACCAAGCAGACTCTTATGTAAGAAACACACATTACACTTCACACGTACTGCAGGCTAAATTGCCTCAGTAAATACTGGCCATATTATAATGGTAACAACTCCAGTTTGGAAAGAAAAATTAAACTAAGCTGTGGTCGGAGCAAGGATTCCCCCAGAAAATTTGAAAGGTCATTGTTTACTAACAAACTATGCCAACATTTAAGTGGGACCTCAAGAGATCATTTATACTAGTGTAATTTACTAAGAGTGGAGACAACACACAGTTTATGAGTATATAATGCCCACTGGGGGGCACCCAAAAATAATGTAATGAAAACAATCACCCTAGGATGCAAAAAATAATGTAATTAGATTATTGCACCCTAGGATGCAAAAAACGAATGATCTTGGGCCCAGCTGTGGGATTTGCTGTCCCATCAACGCTGTAAATGCAGCATCATCAGGATTGTTCTGTGGGTGAGTGTCGATATCAGGCTTTCAGGTTAGTCTGCCTTCTTTTATTGAACAGCACATGGTTAAAGAGGCAGGTGCTGGAATAATCGAAACTACCATCTGATAAACTTAATTAGCATAATATACAACAAAAGAAAGCCCAACATTTCCCAATAGAAAAGAGGACAGTATTATTGCAAAATAGTGGTGTCCTTCGATTTTTTTTCGTTTTTTTGCACATTCCAAGGTGAGTTTAGAACAGCTCTCAGATGAGGACAGAGAACACAATGTTCTGATTTCTAAACAATTACAAGTGGTTTGAAGATTTCAAAATGATAGGGATATTCCCCGTGACATTATTTAAATGCACTTGATTGTAGATATAAAAGATAAATAAATAACACAAATTTATTTAAAAGTAACAAAAAGAACCTGACAAATACCTAAGTCTTGGAACTTTGAAAAGGATAGTATTCCAAAAAATGTATAAACAATGCCACTATAGGTGACTCTGAAAAGAGGTTTATTCTGATCAAACTCATATCACTATGAGCCGGGTCAAAAAATATGCATAAAATTGTGAATTATAAAAAAATCATCGGACTGGACTGTTAACCATCAACCCACACAGGCAAAGTAACTGATAAATGTACAGACTGTTAGTTAACAGTTCAACTGTCATTTAAATTTTAACTGACCATGCAAACGCCAAACCTCAATCAACCAATCCAAGAATGAGGGTTTACAGTGGTAACAATGAAGAAAATTTGTGTGTAACAATTAAAACTATTATGACACAGATGGTTTTGGCTAGCTGGTTAAATGCTTCTGTTTTATGTCATTGTTTGTGTGTTTATTTGGTTTGTTTTGGGACGCAGGATAAGTATAGATTTGGTGTCTAGTATTTGTCAATAATGTGTCACAGACTGCACCAGACCAAACATACTCAGCGGTGGTGTGAGGTGGCGTGCTGGTTAAGGACCCACAGTTGTAATTTAAAAGTTCGAGTCACAGGAGGGCCCCTGCGCTTGTACCCTTGAACAAGGTTCTTTTTGCACAAATGACTTAATTAAAAATGTCTGTCACTATTAAAATGGCATACAGGATGTTGTGTGTTGGGAGAGCAATTAAACAGTAATAATAGAGCGTTAAAAGGCAGAGCCATCACCTTGCCGACGGCGGGAGCTGGTCTTCCTGAAGCAGGTGCCCTCACAGAGACGCTGGAGCCTCTGCTGTTTGACCAGCTCCATGACCTCTGGCTGGATCTTCTCCTGCAGTTCCCTGGGTGGACATGAGTCATGAGTCAACGGCAGACTGCCGCATCGGTGACATGTTTAACAGTGCGTCTTCTATCCTTTGTATTGTGAATCAATTACCACTGAAATGTTCAAGGCTTGACTTACTAAAACTTGCTATAACTTGTGACTTCAAAGCACACAATCAGGTGGCATCCCTCTGTCCACCTCAGAACAGAGGCCCTTACACAATAGGGTGCGAATGGACATCTTCGTTGCTCATCCTTTCTGACTGGCGGATCCTTAGGACCACAGAGTAGTTCAGATTCTCCTCTTGGGCTGCTCCAGGGGGTCAGGCTTGACTGGCAGTGCTGGCATGTTGCGCTTCCTCCGCGTCTGTATCACCTGAGTAGAGAAAAGCAGCTCTTGCTAAGGTAACAAAACAAAACATTTCTTCTTGGCACTGGCTCTCAATTTATAACAGCTACAGAAATATAATAATTGGTTATAATGAAAGGAATCAGAATAGTCTTCAGCGGAACATGCTTGTGGGGAAGAGTATTATATGAGAGTATTATTTCAGAGTATTATGAAGACTTTCCTTCCATCACTTCTCTTACAGCTCAAAAAACATACACGGCCAAAAAAATGAAGTGAGATATTCTTCTGAGGCTCAACAACTCTATGAAAACTGTTGTGGCTCACATTCCTGGGTGATTCACCGAGCCGGCAGGATTTTTAGGCACTATGGTCTGTTCATGGGTCCAGTGGGGGAAGGGAATATCTATGCGACATGTGGGAGCAGGGAATAGGACAGCCGGAGAAGGTCTCATCACCCTTTATCCAATCAGAGACATCAGGGTGGCAACGTGAGGCCAAAAAAGAGTGCAAAAGGTGGAATCAAGGCCAACAGTGTGAGATGGACCAGTTCTGACATGTCACATGGACTACATAAGTTAACATAAGTTAACTAACCTATAGAAGACTGGCATTTCATATGCTTATATGGTGTCACATAGATTAAACAGGAATATTTTTATTATTTCTCATCAAAATTATTACTGGCATGCATGGTGATGTGTCCAGTTAACTGGAGCAGCCAAGGTACATAAGCCACTCAAACATGAATCTTTAATTCCCATATACACACAATGCAAAAAGGGGCAAGTGCACAGAATACAAACAGCCGCATGTATGTAAACAGATAAATTCTACGGGTGCAATAAAAGAGAAAAAGTAAATATCAGAACATTGTAGCACAGAAAGAGTATTTTTCTATTTAATAAAGTTAAATAAGACTGAAGTTAGTAAAATGTTTTGTCAAACATGCAATACATTTCCATTTATTTATTTGGCAGGCACATAAAAGTGAGGCTATAATACTATACAGGTGTCAACGAGGAAACTGGTACCGGTACTGCTATGTTAGGCTACAGTGAGTAGTAACCTGTGCAACACAGCTGCACCAGTATCTACACACACCCAAAACAAAAGCGGGAACTGACTAGGTGAATTAGATATGGCTGTATCCAAGCTGTGTAAACATCTAGATTACAAAATTCTGGGTCAAAAAAATAGCAGGTGGTGAGGACTGGATGGCCAGTGATCGGTCCCTTCCTGAGGCAGGCATGTCTCGCCCTGCATTACCCAGTAATGATGCCTGTCCTCGGAGAGACTGGATCCCGAGGGGGTTATCGGGTAGATGAGACACATTTGCAGGCTGGGAAGGAATAAAGATCCGTTGGTTTGATTAGCAACGCTTTTTTATTGTTACGGGAAGCTGCATATTCCGTTACAACGTAAACGTATTTGTGGGAAAGCTGGTGATTAATGGGACTAATGTTTATCCAATTTTAAAAAAATGTTTCAGTGAGAGGTGTTTCTAATAAAGGTCCAAAATTAGCAGTTTAACTGTGCATCGAGAAAATCTGGTCATATTTTATGTGGGCTATCTGCTTTGGTGAAGAATATAGATGATGGTAATTTAGTTTGAAATTTAGAAACGGTTCGAATTACATGGTGCAAATACTGGCTATGTGGACGGGGTACCGGTAACACAAAACAAAAAGCCGTTGGGGATTTTTTTTGCTTTTAGGTTAAACAATTCTGACTCAATTTCACTATTTCCGTCTACGGCTTTGTTCGCTTTCGCGTTTCGTGCTCGGCTAACGCTTTTATCCAAAAAGGCTACATATCAAACGGAATATTGCCAGAATGAGCGCCCTTCTCATGATTACTGCAGTCTCCTTTCTATATAATGTATTTATAACAATACGTAATATAATATGATTATATATA
>JAODKC010000137.1:4988430-5004629 GCA_026777985.1 Mormyrops attenuatus
ACATACATACATACATATACACACACACACACAATGTAGCATATCATAAAGCACAACACACCGTATACCAAATAAAATGTAACCAATTATCTTGATCATTAAAAAAAAACCCAATACCACACTATATATAGCCTGCTTGATGAGAAATGGCAGCCTGAAAAATAGCGTGGTGATGGTTCGGCAACCGTCTGCCTGTATTTTTGGTGTCTAAGCCGCTACTCTTAAGAAACAGAGAATGCAGATAAAATTACCTTTACAGAACTTTGTTTTGGGCAATGCAGAAAAAAAATAAAGAACAGAGTATTGATTTATGTCCTGGTCAAGATGCATTTCATAGCCATTAAATGAGTTCATACGGTATTCATTCAATCTAAATATCTAAACATCGTAGAGTAACAAAATATGATTTACTATATTTTATTATTAATAAACCTCGATGCTGGTGTAGTGTTGCATTTTCCTGCAGATCGCTGGCTCCCGGTGACTGCCCTGAGACCGTCCTGAATACTGAATACATGCACAGCTGTCTAGACAGATACCCTCTCGCTTCCAGTGCGCTGCTCACAGATTTCCTGCCAATTCAATACAAATTAAGTGCAGGCTCTTCGCAACACAGAGTCTGTTCAGTGAAATGAAACAGCCCCTGAAACATTAAAACGCGATACTTAGACTGGAGGTCAGCTCTTTTCCCGTAAGAAAATCCGTGAAAAGTCCCGCGATGTGTCTGAAAGGGCCGTAAGGGCTGGTACCCAGCAAATTTAAGAAACCATGGAATCATGGACCACTGCTTGCACAGAGGACGCCTTGTTAAAGCCCTAACGACAAACATTGTGAAATGTTGACAAGAAGCCTGAGCTTAGCGTGGCTCTGCTCCTCACCAATTATTACACATGAACATTCACACAACCGCACACGAACATTGCATATATAACGGAACTTCAGTGTTGCTTCCCGGAAAAAAAAACAATTGTGTTTTTAAACAAGGATATTGTTTACAGGGATTTAAACGGTTATATAAAATGTGAATCATGGAACATTACAGTAGGACTGCTTGCAATGTACAACTGCTTGCTTTTTTATGGTAATATTTATTAGGCATTGATGCTGGACTGGCACATGAAGAACCAGCATTAAGGACTGGTACATGATTTTCAACATGAAATGCATTAATGGAATAACAGGCAGAGTTCAAGCGAATAATGCTTATCTTAACAGGCTTGTCTTTTGGTTCAATAGCTGGCAATACCACAAAAATAGCAACTCAAATGACAAACACAAGCCAAGATTCACTGTCCCTCGGCCATCATGCAGTCCTGGCAAACACAGGTCCCACACCATACAGCATGGTGTGCTTTGCAGGAAATGCTACAAATCTTTTCATACCACTTTTAAAAACAAATTTGTCTGATCCTTTCCGACATTACATTCTGTTCAAATATGATATTTAAATGATGATTATAATATAATACATTTGTAATGTGTTGGATTAAAATATCTACGGCCCACATTATAAATATATTCAGAATAGCAGCTTGTAACTGAGGACACCTAAGCAGTAATTCATAAAAAAAATTACGATTTTTATGATGGATGTTAGACTATGAATAATAGTACTATTCCAATAATATGCTAGTAAAAAGACAAGCTCATAATTGGCACATATATGTTAAATCAGACATGGGCAATCTTATCCAGAAAGGGCCGTTGGACATGCGGGTTTTCAGTGCAACTCCCTAATTAGATTACTAATTAGAGGACTGATTGGCTGAAGAGTCCTCACACCGGGGTCTGAACAGCTGACCTAAAGGTTATCCTAAAAACCTGCATACACACCTGCCCTTTGCAGATATGATAACCGCCCCCCGTGCTGAATCAAAATCAGAATCTTTTTCTTGCCAAAAAAAAAAAAGTACAGAGAAGTACAAGGAATTTATTTTGGCGCAGGTGGTGTCGTGACTAAAGAAAATTAAACATACAACTAAAGATCTAAATACAAAGACGGTAATTGATGAGCTGTTTTCTAACTCTGCTAATTGTTTAGTCGAGATGCAGCCCTGTGCAAAACAATGCCCTCTTAAGCCGTAGAGAGGACAAGCCTCTGCTAGCATCAGTGCCATCAAACTAGCAACCCTCTCACAGTCAAAACACAGCTGATATTTATATAAACGGCTCTCCAACAACGCCGGACGGAAGAAACACACGCGCACAGCAGCTCAATTCTGACTCAGTTTTCCAGAGATTCACTTCGTCTCTTGCTCTTTCTCTGTCCATAGGCTTGTTACCATATTACCAGCAACATCATTACACACTTCTGTGCTTGGAGTAGCCTTGTAGCGCTAACATACTGACCCCCTGTTACTGCTGCACTACTTCTGCTGTTTTAAGAGAAGCGGCGGCAACAGGAAGCATTTTTCAGGGATAAATAACTATTTGATATATTTGTCTTTTTCTAAATGTTCATATATAAATAATGGAAAATACACATCTGCAACCTTTTAGATCTAAACAATCATTGCTGTAATGTATTCTGTACATAATGACATACATACTGAGCTTTTTTGACAGAAGAAAATGATGATGAAATTAAGAACAATACATTATTAACATTTTTATTAATAACGACGCTGATTATAATAATAATAATAAGAAGAAGAAGAATACACTGACAAATTACATCAAAGAATGATAGCACATTAGTATGTACGAAACAGATATTTTTAAATAATCTATGAACATGCTTTTTATTTTTAACAAAGCATACATCTGTCTAGTCTGCTTTAATGAGGTGTTTAGGTTACAATAAACCCTTTTTTTCATTTGAAAAAAGAACGCCTAAACAAAGCGCAACGTTCCCATAGGAATCCTTTTTATTCCACATAAATGTATAATATACTTACATGCAAACGTTACATCCATGTTTCACTCCTTTGCCCATGCAATAACATGTCTGTGCCGGTAGAGAAGAGGCAATAAAAGATCGCGACTCCAAGGGGTGAGGAAACGACGAAAGCGGGAGGCAGATGGTTGAAGGCTGAGCTCTGTAGCAGAAATGGAGCTCAGTTTGGCCATGTGCAATGAGCATCTCATTCACGCCCTCACTGGAGCATAACTGAAGGCTGGAGAATGAGCGTGGGGCTTTGCTTATGTTTATAAGAACACCGAAGTCTGATTGGACGTGTGCCTCGGTGACACTGCCCAATCGTGGACAGCCTGGGGGATCAGGTGACCCAGTGCTGAAAGCGGGAAGAGGAGGGGGTTCGGAGATGTTCGCCGTTCTAAGGCAGGCTTCGTGCTTGAGCTCAACCCTTATAACAATCAGCCATAACATTAAAACCACTGACAGGTGACATGAATTACATTCATTATGTCTTTGCAATGGCACATGTTAAGGGTGCCATTGTATATTAAGCAAATGAAAATCAGTTCTTCAAATGAATGTGTTGGAAGCAGGAAAAATAGGCAAGTGTAAGGATCTGAGCAACTATGACAAGGACCAAATTGTGATGGCTAGACTCAATTGGGCCATCTCCAAAATGGCAGGTCTTGTGGGGTGTTCCCAGCATGCAGTGGTCAGTACCTGCCAAAAATGATCCAAGGAAAGGCAATTGGTGACACCCCTTCATGGCAACGGTATTCTCCAACGGCAATGGCCTCTTTCAGCAGCACACTGTGCACCGCTACGCTGCAAAAATTGTTCAGAAATGGTTTGAGGGACATGAAGAAGAGTTCAAGGTGTTGGCTTGGCCTCTGAATTCCCCAGATGTCAGTCCAATCAAAGATCTGTGGGATCTGCTGGACAAACAAGTCCGATCCATGGAGGCCCCACCTCACAACTTACAGGACTTAAAGGATCTGCTCCTAACGTCTTGGTGGCAGATACCACAGGATACCTTCAGCAGCTTTGTGGAGTCCATGCATCGACAGGTTAGAGCTGTTTTGGTGGCTTGAGGAGGACCTACAAAATATCAGGCAGGTGGTTTTAATGTTATAGCTGATCGGTATATATACGTGCAATCTATGCAGATGTATAAAATTGACATTTTCTAGGTGTGAACTTTAATGGTAATCTTGGCAAAACATCTCTTGCAAGGAAAAGTGTTACTGCTGCACATGCTGCTGCGAAAACTCACAACCCCACCAGGCGCACCATCTTATTAAGCAAGAGCAAGAAAGCAATGATTATAATTCAGTCACCATGGAAACCTGTTACATGTGGCCCATTAGATTTTGCCTGCTGAAATCAGAGCAGGAATTACCTGTACCTGCCCTGTCTATCAGAGTGCAAAGAAATCACAAAAATATACATCACAGCTACTAATTATGCAGGCTTGGCAAGAAAATGGAAGGTATTGGAAGAAACTGAGATGACTACTGAAAAGCAAATTAGCACTACATGATTATATGATGTCATGAGTGTCATGTATGAAAGAGGCCTGGCAGGTATTGAAGGGGATTATATTATATCCATAAGCCCACAAATACAATAAACTCAAACATTAACACCGGAAACTTCTACAACCAGACTAATGACCAAGCTGGGGAATCAGGTATTTATATATATACATCATAGCAGTCGTCATATTAACCAGCCGCAGTGAACTCATTAACAAAGTAGTTACATGGGAACCAGAATTCCAGAGAGGACACGCATATTATTACACATATATCATTAGTTTTTTCTTCTAATTACCTCCAGATCACAACTTTTTTTCCGTGATCTCGAGATAAATCACTAGTAAATTTTCTCGTGGTCTCCAGACGAAAATTATTAACTCCTGATCTCGAGATAACAACTGTTGTTATCTCGAGGCCACAGCTTATTTTCACCCATGATGTTGCCACTAGCATCTTAGTTACAATCATCATTATGGACCAACGCATCCGATTTTACTTTGATCATGGACTGTCACTGGCAGAAAGAGCAGTATGTCTTCAGCACTCTAGAATAATCATATTAGTGTTTGTCACTTGAGAAAAAGAAGACACTGAATCACAGCTTTGAATTAACTTTCCAATAAAGGGGAACGTTACAATGAAATAACGTTGAGTAATCGAGTATGCATAATTACAGACTGCTAAGTAATGAATTATTACTCAGTAGATCTCCACTAGAGAGTTAAGGGAACTAAATGTCAATATCAATATCACAGTGCTGATCACACGATGTACATCATGATTACCTGTGTACAATTATTATTATTATTATTACTGTGTGCTAATTTTAGCTAGCAAGTCTTTGAGAATCACCGTGTTGTGAAAGCATCAAACGCTAGCAGAATTATCATTCGCTTGAGTAAATTTTGATTATGAATCCATTCCGCTCAGCTGTTCTATACCCTTAATGTTTTAACGAACATTTTCGTTTTAATTAGTATATCGTCGTTGAATATCTATGTAGACAAAACTGGGCTATTTTCGGCCTTTTTTTTGAGCTTTATAGATTTGATGAATAATGCGTTTACGTATGCTTGTGAATCTTCTTTGACAGCTTCAGAGTTAATTTTAACCAAACCATATATAACAGTTTGTGTCTTTGTCAAGTCAGCATTGCACCAAAAAAAAAGAAGCTCAGTCCTATCTTGGTAGATGTTTAAAGGACCTCAGACCATCCACCACATCTAGCAGTGGGCCAGAAGTTATAGGCTGTGCTTTAACTACATGCAGGATCTTGCAGTAAAATCAGTTTATAAAATTAAACTGTTATTCTGGACCTCAACACTGCAATTCAAAGCTTATTGAATCAATGTATGATAATGTAATAATCGTACAATAATGAGCTTCTAGTGTGGAATCCTGTTTGCAGTGTAATGTGATCTCAGGTCTCAGATGTAGACTTTTAGAGAAGTCCTAATTGACAGGGTAGGGTTGGCCATGAAGACTTCATAATGAAGGCTCCATCAGTGTCTTCACCCCATCTGTGTTTTACGCTGATTTTTCAGTCGTTCCTTTACCCATCATGTCAGGCGTTTTCCTTAGGGAGGTCCCCTCCCACTTGTCCTGTCCCATCCCTCATCCATCAATTGTCCTAAAGCCTTCACTGCAGAAAAAAAGCTTCTGCACACTGGCCGTGTGCACAGCAAGCAGACAGCAGGCACTCCGAAGCCAACCTTCACAAAGGATTCACCTGACCTTCATATTTTGTGCAAAGTCAAACTAGAGCCACCTTGCATACAGTTTTGAATTCTGGCAAACATACAGATGACATTTCTCCCAAAATCTTTAGGCTACTCAGTGGCATTTTCAGTGTAATATGAAATAGCTCTTCAAAATACATAATAACAATATTTCACAGTATACTGCCTTAAAGCTACTGCAGAATAAAATACCAAATGAGACACCCTGACAGTCACTTCAGCATACACTTCATCAAGGCTCCTGTGAAATTAATGATGAACCGTCCCAGAGATGATGATGAACTGTGAATGGATAAGCAGTTATGTGTGTGTGTGTGTGAGTTTGTGTGTGTGTGCGTGTGTGTGTGTGTGTGTTTGTGTGTGTCAAACCACATACAGGCAGGGGAAGGTCTGCTGTTGGCTTTGGAGACTCCATAACAGTAATAATCATATTAGTGTTTCAGCTACATGAATCCTCTCGTTCAGACATGGCTCAGCTCTTTAAGGCGCTTAGAGCTCTGAGTTTATTGAGAAGATGGACATGGATACAAGAGAAATCGTGGAGATTAGATGACAGTTGTCATGTTAAAGGGAAAATGAGGCTCTGGACAGATACGAACTAGGGAAATGGGAGGGGGGGTGTTTTACCTTGGGGGTTTGATTTTATAAAAGCAGGAGACATTGAGTGTTCACATATACACAGCTGATAGCTTGTACTTAGAATAATTTAATGGTATAATTAAAAATGCAGAAAAGTTCTAATGGTTTTGTACCAACAAATGTTGTCTTTGATCTAATTCTTTCATTGTCCTCATATCATAATTGTACAAATGGGAAAAAAGGACACATATATATTTGGATACATTTCAATATATATGGCTCTTTGTGGAATTGAAGCAGCTCCTGAAACAAGTCGAAGAAGAAGCACATTATTTTCAAAAATACTCCTGCGGTGTCGGCCCTGGGCCCAGTGGAATAGCGGCTATGGGTTCCACACTCCCACACACGCTGAATATAAACACGCTGTGAAAAGCGATTAGAGCACGAGGCAGCATTACATGCCTGTGTTTTTGCGGTCTCACCACATCCAGGCGGCTCTCCCCCATTCTCCGGTGGGAGAGGAAAGCATTCCACCGAATCCGAGCTCCATCTCTTAAGTGTCATGCCTCCCATTTTATTCTTTTGTAACTCATAGATTACATATTGTGACTCCTTATCCCATGAAATATGAGCTGCTTTGTAAAATATGTGTAACATTTGTGAAACCTGTAGTGATGACAGTGCTAAAAATGAACACGTAATGCAGGTCTGGTGAAAAAATTGAATAAGCATTGCACAAAGGCAAAAGACAAGGTTGGGTTTGGCCATTTATAGGCCTATTGCAAATGCTTTGGTTTCCGTGTTATCTTCCACAGTGTCTGCCACTTGTCATATTACATCCTACGTAATTAACTGAAGTTACAAAAGGTGGAGGATGAGATAACTGAGCTACTGCCTGGTGGGTCACTACATTTTGGAGACAATTCAAGTAGAAAGTGCGTCAGCTGAAACCTGGTGTCTTACACAGCAGTGACACCTAGAGGGGGCAGAATGAACTATCATGGGAATTTTCCTGAGAAATAACGCGATGAATGGAAATCAAAGCGTGTCTGCCTAATTTTGTTTCATACGTGTGTGAATTTATTTCACAACTCCGGATATAAATTTCTGAATGCAACCAATGGTTAGGGCAGGACCATGAAGACCTGAAAAATATCAGCGCTGTTCTGAAATTCTACAATAAGGACACCATGTCTCTAGCAGCACAATGCATAAGGAGATACGCATAACGTGGAATCTCATTGATTTCTGTTTGTAAACGAAGACGAACGTTATACGTGCACACGCCTTTTTAATGACCTTTCGTAAGGTTTAATCAGTTAGAGGCCTGGGTGAAAATGTATCAAAGGAATTATGCAGACTAAAAAATAAATTGCTCTCCTCAGATGAGCCAGACTGTATTTACTCATATAATCAAAGCAGTAGCACTTTACTTGACGGGGCACAAATACTTAGTAATAACTCAGTTACTACTGAAGTACAAATCATGAACAAAATCACGAACAGATATAGTTACAGTGTGAGATAAGTATTTCACTTGTGTTATTCACGACTTGTTCCGTCAGTAGTTCACAAAGGTTTTCGGAATTAACAGATATAGTAACAAATATAGTAACTACTTGAGAGAAAACGTCATGATTCAATAATGATGAATTAACATTGTGTGTAGAGCCGTGTGTAGAGACATTGACATGTGCAGATGGCATCAGGAATCTTCAGGGGAGCCATTGAATGCTATAGATCACCCACAATTTACACGGTAGCCCAGATTGGAGTGACATTTTTCAGACATGAAAAACCATGCCGGATAAAAAGGGAAAGTATGTTAATCATGTCAGGACAGATAGTCCTAAATATGCATTTGTAGGCCTAGAAAGGTTTACCATGTTTATTGTGTAAACATTGTTTTGTTAAATTCTATCCGTCCATCTTTTGTCACCACTTACCCAGTACAGACTCATTGGGCACAAGGCTGGCAGACACCCCGGATGCGGTGCCAGTCAATCATAGGCTACATGATTTCTGTAATCAAGTCTAATTTCTTGTCTAAAATGTAGCTTAAGAATTTTAAAACTGGAAGGATGTGGTATTTGTCCATGAACATGTTATAGGAAACTACATTATTTATTCTATCTGAAAATTATTAGCAAACAAACAAAAATCCTCAGTGCTTTACATCCATCCACTCATCAATCCATCTTCGACCCACTTATCCTGGTCAGGGTTGCTAGCCATTTTTTCCCTCCACTAAATGGAGGGATATAGAACATATATATCTACCTCTCTCTGTAGGAAAGGTGATAATGGTGCTCTTTTGTGACTGTTTTTTGTCATTCTGGGTAAATATCCCAGGTATTACCCCTGGTTATTAAGTGTATAGAAGTGTGGAGTTCTGGAGGGACAATGAGTCATGTGGTGGTGGGGGGGGGGGGTGTTCTTTGTGTACAAGACTTGATGGTCCCAACTGGTACAGTGCATTTTGTGTGAATCATGCTAAATCAGCCAATCCTTGCTCTTCCAACCCACTGTATTGAAGTACAGGGTCATGGGCTATGAGCACAAGGCAGGGAACAACCCAGGATGGGCCACCGACCCATTGCGGAACCCACTCACACCTACCGGCAATTTTTGGTAACTTCAATTAGCCTTAGCATGTTTTTGGACTGGGAGAACCAGAGTACCCAGGAGAAACCCCATGATGACACAGGATGAACATGCAAGCTCCACACACGGAACCCTCACGGACACTTGGAGGGAAACTGCATTTTTCTTAGTGGATGCTCCTGTCTTTCCGCAGGCCCTGCGGAGTGATATTGCTTTCGTGCTCATAGCGGATATCAGTACTCCAATGAATTACTGACATAGTTGTACCATCTGAGTGTAAAGCAGATAACTGGGGCAGAAACTTTGATGGTATTTCTCAAATAAAGAAATAACATTGGAATTAAATGCATCTAAATTTTTATGCAGAAAGGATTCCAGGAATGACAAACATTATGTTATTCAATGTTTGGCCTTCGCCTGCAGGACCGGTTGGAGACAGGGAATTCGTGCATCACACCAAAAGCACAACTGCTCTCCGGAAATCATGACGTCAGGCACTGTTCCCAGTGCAGGCAGGTCACTCTGCCCTTGGCCACTTTACATGGATAAGTCCGAATTCTGATTAAGGGCCAGGATAAATAACAAGCTTGTTTTTCTGTTTTTCCAGCTCAATATTGACAAAACTCACATCCTTCTCATAGGGTATTTAGTATGTTCCAGTTAATCTGGATGGGAAATTATTGAATATCAGTACAAGTTTCCCCATAAATATTATAAATAACTAAATAAAAAAAAATTGCCCCTACAAGCTTCTTCCAGGTACTGCGGTTATCTCTGATGATCCAAAAATTTGCAGATAAATGAACTGGCAACTCTACATTGCCCATCAAGTGTGCGTTTGCACACTGCCTCACATGGTGCTTTCTGTGATAAGCTCCAGGCCCAAAATGAGTCAGTCCTGGAATGGATGTCTTCCCCAAAATGAATACCTTGAGATGGAGAACATTTCACGAAGGCTTGCACTAACAGCAACATGGGCTAAACATGGTCATTACACCTTTGCAGGACTGCATGGACAGGATCTCTTGGTCTGTAAACAAACAGCACTCACCAGTGGCTCTCTTCTCACAAAAAGGGCCAGACACCATTTCATTCAGAGTGTTTCTCCTTATTCATACTATTCACGCTTTTCCAATTCCTGATTGAATGGCATTCGCCAGCAGTCGCGAACAAATGCCATGGCACAAGAGTCTTTCACATAGAACGAGAAATATGATCCAGCATGATACTTCAATTGTAGCATCCACCCAAGATGTAGTTTAATCAGACCTCAGAGAGTGGTGCCATGGTGATTTAGTGTATACATGTAAAATCTGTATTTGTGCATAACTGCGCCCATGTGTGTTTCTATTCAGGCTGAATGCAACTAATATGATTGTCAGGTAATGAAATGTGTCATCGTCACAAAAAAAGATTCACCTAAAGAAATCATCACTCTTCTGTAATTCTGAAGCTGTGGGAAATTTGCACTACAGGGATGGCGCCTGCCGGTAGGGGTAACCTGGTCGGCCAGGTCAGTCATCCAAGAGATTTGTGATCTAAGCTTTGCTGCCAATACAGGGTCAATGGGCGCAGATTTTCTTTGGCAATCTTACTTTCCAAAACTCCAGTATGGTGAAACCTTCTGGATTAAATTTTCCAGTAACTGGCTTTTTAAATTTCCCAGCACACAGCAGAGTTCAGCCAGTGTCAATTACTGTGAAATAGTTCATTGTTTTTAAGTTAAATGAAATATTATGTTAGAATTTAAATTCAAAAGAATCACAAATGATCAACCCAAAATGAAAGTTTAAATTGAAATAGGCTGTTGGGAAACATTATAATATTGGAAATTAAATGTTTCTTTTTTTTTTAATGGTACATATAGCATATAGAATAAAATGTTGGTTTACTTGCACTCGAAGCAACAATAAAACAAAAACATAATATTTAGCTCACCTGCCTAAATGACATGTAAGAGGCATACAGGCCGCTGAAGTTCATAACCTGGAGAATCCCCTGCCCTTGTGTGACAGTTTACCTGTAATGCCACAAACCCACATGTAGAGTGTCACCAGAGGACTTCCTGTTGAGAACAGCAGAAGAAAGGTGCATGATCATTGGTATGTGAAGTGATGAAATAAGGCCCTACAACAAGTTTAGTGATGCACTTTTATATAGTGATTAAGTTCAATGTGTGTTTGGCAGTGCACAACAAAATAACACATTGAACCAAGTTATTAATAAAATACCTTGCAACTAGCTAGCAAAAAAGATTATTGAAGTTAGTACAATAGGATGACACAACTGTCAGTGTTCCTTTGGTTGTAACTGGGAACTGTAATCTGCTTTGGGAATGTAAATACTGCCATTTGTTTTGGATAAACCTCAGTAAACTTGTGAACAAAATCCTAAACCCTAAATTCACATTAAAACCTGAACATGTTTTTGGGAGTCCCCAATGCCAGTAATTCAAATCATAACAAAGCAATATTGTCAACCTGCTTTTAATCATGTCTAAATTCCACATACACATGTAAAGTCAAAATCTAGTCAAAACCCATTGTCATGATGCGGGAAGGACGGAGGCAGGCGTCAGGGGAAAACCAAGGGGCTTTATTAAAGCAAAACACAATGGGAGAGGCAAAAGGAAATGGACCACGAGGGGTTGAAACCAGGCAGGGATAGCTGGGAGGATACAGAGGGTGCAGGGAAAACAGAGGGGCACAGACAGTCAGTAATATAACAATGAGCAAACTGGGGAGCTCAGGATGAGGAGGGACTATATACACCACAGATGAGGGAGCAGACGAGAGGCACCTGGGATCATCTACACCAGGGCTGTAACGAGAGGCACCTGGGATCATCCACACCAGGGCTGCAACGAGAGGCACCTGGGATCATCCACACCAGGGCTGTAACGAGAGGCACCTGGGATCATCCACACCAGGGCTGTAACGAGAGATACCTGGGATCATCCACACCAGGGCTGAAATGAGAGGTACCTGGGATCATCCACACCAGGGCTGTAACGAGAGGCACCTGGGATCATCCACACCAGGGCTGTAACGAGAGGCACCTGGGATCATCCACACTAGGGCTGTAACGAGAGGCACCTGGGATCATCCACATCAGGGCTGTAACGAGAGGCACCTGGGATCATCCACACCAGGGCTGAAATGAGAGGCAGGGTTAAACGAGGCACAGGTGAGGCTTGTTAGCGCCACACAACAGGGAACATGGGGGGGGGGAAAGGCATGCGGGGCGTGACACCCAAACTGTACAGTGTTTAAGACAGTCATATTGTGTTATATAGATGCTCTGAAATCCTGTAAAAATTCTAAAGCAGTAAAGACCTTGTTTCTTTGTAATGATTTTAACCAGTCTCAAAGCTTGATGTAATTCCATTTATTTGTTTGTGTGTTGTTTCTATAGATTTTTTTCCTGTTCCTTGAGCCCTTATTGCTTTCTGCAATTACTGGCCCAGAATGTTCTTCTTGACATGCTCTTTCTTGGCTGTATTCTTCTTCTTGGTTATCTGCACATATTGGTGAGTTCATTCATTAATAATAAAAAAGCTATTTGTAAACAACGTGGGAATTTAGGTCATGACGTTGCACTAAAATCAAAATACTTCATTTAGTGTCTCATGGTCAACCTGTTACCTGAATTATTCTGTTTTTTAAAATTGCCAGACGGAGGCATACATAGGATAATAATTTTGTAATTTGCAGTAGTATTTTATTGAAAGCTTATGCCTTATGCCTGATCTTAAGATCTTTCATGCTATTAAGGGGATTATCAGTGGATGTCAGGCTTCTGTTTTAGACCCATTTGCCAAGTAGGTCTTAGATTTTACATCGATCATTCAGTCGGAATTAAGTAGTGTGTCGATCCGCTTGTTGAGTACCTGCAATTATATGTACGATTAGTATATGCTATTAATTGCCAAGGTGTGCAATTAAAAAAAAAAAAGTTTAACATCCCTATTTATAATGCAATGCCCTCTTGTCTCATTGCCATCTGTGCATATAGCCTTTTTGAAAGGCAGACCATGATGAAGGACAGACAACCCACAACCAATGGGGAGTCGGGACAGGGGCCGACCGCTTAGTCTATTAAGCCATGTGGCAGCCGAAGGAGCAGAGAAACACACTGGGGTAACACCAAACGATAGGGCCAGACGGGCACCAATACTGGGAGAAAACATTGAAATCCAGCTTGTATTTTCTTGCAAATACTACTTTTGTT
The DNA here is from genome assembly GCA_026777985.1 of Mormyrops attenuatus. Classification (NCBI taxonomy): domain Eukaryota; kingdom Metazoa; phylum Chordata; class Actinopteri; order Osteoglossiformes; family Mormyridae; genus Mormyrops; species Mormyrops attenuatus. The sequence goes on from JAODKC010000137.1 coordinate 5,001,978, forward strand.
GGAAATTAAGCATCTGTACATTACATGTTTACGTTAAACCATTATAGAAATGTTAAAATATGGGTCATTCTCTGGAACTTCAGAAGTTTTCAAGAAAAAGGTTACAAACCGTTTAGTAGTTGTGTACAGCAATTGATATTACTTTAACTGTTTAGGTTTATTAAAATCATGTCATTTGTTGCTTTGATTTGTTGATTTTTTTTACCATTTTCCCCCAATAGACAATTAATTTGTATGATGATATATTTTTTTGGTTACATTTTTGGTTAGTTTAATCACATTTTCTCATCTCTACCTCTTTCCCTGGATTTGATTAAACACTTTGGTTTATTACAAAAATAAATGGTAACATAACAAATCTGATTAACTACCCCAGAAGCAAAATCAACAGTTCAAACAATTAAATTGTATAATTTGAGTCTATCCTCAAACTCATTTTAACAATTAGAGAAAATTGATATGTTACAATGACTATGTGAGAATGACCCATAAACGCCCCTTTGCATTAACTCTTCATTAATTTAGGGATCCAGTGTGTAAATATTGACGATTGCAAGTTTTAATTTTAGATGCGATTAATCGTGATTAATCACAGAAAACCATGCAATTTGTTATGTTTTAATAAATTCACAGCCCTAGTATCTAGTACATCTTGAATTTCTTGCTTTATTTGAATTCATAATAAGAATTTTCTTAATTAATTATAACACAATACAATGCAGTTAAATAGGTTCTAAAGTGATTGTGTAAATCAGGTAATTCTCCGGTAAATGCCAGGGCCAAACTCCAACTGGCTTGGATTACACGATACTGGAGTTTCCAATGCAATGGAAGAAAATCACTAAATATGGAAATTAAGTCTAAAAATCATTTATTATCAAAAATACATTTGATACAAATAAAAATACAATTTATGGTAGGCTGATAGGATTTTAAAAACTTAATTTTTGCTATTTGCATGTTATTCCTTTGGGATTTATCTTCTTAATTTGTAAACATGTTTGTATTGCAAAGTTGTGGAAGCTTTTTTGTGGGATTGTGACTTGAGTTTGCCTGTATAAACAGTGACATCATTTTAGGGAGGATAGCCACACAGGGAGTGAAATAAAATGGCCAAACCTGCACTTGCTAATCAGTGTCTCTCAACTACACTGCACACTGAAACACCACAGCAGCAGAAATGTGCCACAGCAAGACGCCCATCAGCTTAGTCATTCCCGTCGTGCTGGCCGCGATTGTATATGCTTCCTCCTCTGGTGGTATGTTCGTTTGATATTTAAAAAATATCCTTCATATTTTATAAGAGTTTCTGCATGTCTTAAATGTTTTGCAAAAACTAATTGTGTCTCTGTTCAGGTGGAGGACCTCACACGTATGACATATCCACTCAGAGTGGTCTTACGGCGCTCTACAGCTCGCCGGTGCTTTTAGCAGAGAAAATGACACGGCCCTTGGGCAGCTCATCCGTCAAAGTGGGATGGTTAAGCCACTCAGGAGTCAGGTAAGTGTGAACAATTTTATAACAGGCAGTTTTTTGCTACCTTTCAAGTCATTTTCGCTAACTGAATATTATAAAGTCGCTAACTGAATATTATAAAAATGTTTGTCGCTTTATGTTTAATTAAATTGCATACATGGTATCCCTCTATATATTTTCCAACAGCCTATCCCAGTCAGGCTTCCGGGGGATTGTATCATCAGTTTCATACATTTTTAAAATAAATGAAACAAATTGTGACTAATATGGCTGGACCACACTCTAATTTATTTAATCTTTTGATGCTTTTCAGAGTCACTTTGGCTGATGGAAGTCAGTGGCTGATCCATAAAGGAAATGATTTTGGAATCAGTTCCCAGACAGTTGTAGTAAATGCCCAACACATGGGAAACAACTGGGAGGTAAGGACACTACTGACACTGAAGACAAAAACGTCTTTCGTTTCATAATTCCATTTCAAGAATCTTTTGCAACAACGTGAAGAGTAATAAAGTAAAATGAAACAACTTATAATTAAAAAACGAGAAATGAGGAAGAAATGCATGAAAGTTTAAAGCTTTGACGAAAATAAATTTAAAGCAGATCTTTAGATAACTGTAATTCTTTCAATGATTATTCATTCATAGTTCTTTTCAAATTCCCTTCTGCACAGGTCGTTGAGAGAAAAAATTTCTTTGGCACCAAGAAGGTGGTTGACTTTGTGAAAGCTTCAGGTGCTGGCTATCAATGGATATTTAACAACTGTCACATGGGAGCTAATAGGATGATGAGGCAATAAGGCAATAACAGAGCTTTTATTCTGCTGTGGATTTTCTCTGTTAAGTTGCATCAGTAATATGCTAATTTACATCATGTGATTTCATGTTTTCATGTTTGTCCTTTAAAAAAACCCACAATGCATCTGATGTATCACTTTGTCATTAACCTTCATATGTGTGTACTTTTCAATGGACTTACTACACATTTTTCTGAGATATCTTATACTGAAGAATACCATTCTTATACAAACAAATCCAGATCTGTTAAGTGCGTTTTTTACTTAACGAAATCTGGGTTTCAAGTAATTTTAATAAATATACACCATATTTATCTACTAAAACCAATAAACTAAACTAAATGAGTTCTTAAATTATGACGACTCAAGATTATTTTGA
>JAODKC010000137.1:5012806-5025556 GCA_026777985.1 Mormyrops attenuatus
GCCCTGCGCTTCGGCGCTCCGCCCCCCCCCCCCCCCCGCCGCCCCGCCGCCCGGGGCGCCGGCGGCGGGGCCGCGCCGCCCCCCCCCCCAGCACCATTTGGACCCTTTGCAGGCTTTAATTAGGTGACATATCTACTTACCAAAGAACAGGAACGGCTGGATCCAGAATGACAATTCACAGTTCACGTCTGAATTCCATCTCAATTCACAGACTTAAAAGAGTAGAAATATATGCTGGTCACCAGGATTAGAGTTTGTCTTTTTAAAAGCATTGAGATATCACAGGAGATGGAGATCGGAAAGAATGGGCACCATTTTCTTTAAAGTAATTACCATATATATACTGTGTTATGAATACTGACCGACAATGAGAAATTTGCACAGAGGGTGTTCTCTTTAGCTTCAAAAGCATACTGAGTGTGGATATGTCTCCTGGTGACATCTGTTGAAGATTAATATAATGATATTTCCTTTGCTTACAAAAAAGCGTGTTGAGAATTTGGTGGAATTGCACTTTAAATGAGGAGCTTTATATATATTTTTTTTTTCATAATCTTGTGCTTCTCCCTTAGTTGCCCGCATGTCATTCAGGGATAACCCTAACCCTGTAGTTACCCTCATGTTATTCTGGGTTGCTCTTTGCAGCCGTGTCTCTTTTGTCATGGTGGGGTCCCCATTTCTCCCCAGGACTGGGTGGCGTTGGTGAAAGCGGCCTCCGACGCTGTGAAGAGCAAGGGGACCTACCGACCACGTACGAGTGCCAACAGTAACAGAACCAAAGAGATGCGGGCGGTGCTGAGGTCAGACAGTGAGGCCGACGAGGCTCCTGAGGACGAGGAACCCGACCCTGAGAAGCCAGGTGAGGGGCCCTGGCACCTTGAGATGGTTTTCCAAAGCATCACCACGCTCCTCAGCAGAACAACTCACCTTCATGTTTTTCTGTAAACTCCTTACGCGATACTTGCAAGTTTTTCATGTTTGTAATGTTGATTTTGCCCCATGTTAAGAGAGCCTGATCGTAGAAGGAGAAGCCTGCCCGTCGCCAAAGGAGCTTGAAATGGTGAAAAAGAGAAAGACCAGACAGAGGAAACCAGTTAATGCAAGGAAAGGTCACCACAAAAAAGGTGCACTTAAAACTATTTAAACAATTTATTTAAAATTCCTGCAAAACAATAATACATATATATATAATGTAGATATCTGTGTATGTGTTTGTGTATAATGTGTGTATTGGTGATTTTTGGCATCACAGTCTCGCAGTCAACAAGTGAGGAAGTAACAGAAGAGCAGACAGACGAAGGCAGAGCCTCCGAAGAGCCTCTGGATGTGAGAAACCCCGTTACTGCTGCTGACATTCAGGCGTTGCTCCTGGGAGTTTCTCAGAAAGCCACAGAGCTTCATTACTTTTCATTGCATTTACTTTCAGGCGTCTTTTGAAGGAACGCAGAAAGCAGTAATGGTGGGTGAGAGTGTGGTGCCCCCTCCTGCCCCAAGAGCTGCCCCCCCTGCCCAGAACACCCCCAAGCCTCAAAACGTGGAGCTGAAGCTGGACTCCAGCGGGAATGAGGGGCTAGGCAGGCTGTCCGCTGATGGGGAGGACGCCCCAGCCGGCAGCCCTGGACTGGGCCCCGCAGAGGAGGCTCATGCTGGTGGGTGTGACGCTGATATTTCTGGTCATGCCCCCCCCCCAAATTATTTATCAAACTTATTGCTGCTTCAAAGAAAATCTTATGCAGAATTAAGATCTAACACAGTGTTTCCCAATCCAGTCCTCTGGCACCCGCAGATAGTTTTAGCTTTGGAAAGGATTTCTGCCCTGGGCTAGTCCTGTATTCTGTTTGAATAGGATGTAGTCATTGAGCTATGAATGGCCTGTTTTGATGAAGAGGTGTGTAAAAGTGCTGGGAGATGGAGACCAGGAACACGGTGCCATTCATTCATTCAACTCAGTAGGCCCCTGTGCCTGTGATGGGAAGGTCGCCGGTTCGAGCCCGGCCTCTGCAGAATAGTCACATCTGTGGGCCCTTGAGCAAGGCCCTTAACCCGCAGCTCCATGGGCACCTCTGCCAGTGGCTGCCCTTCACTGCCAAGCCTGCTGCCAACTATGTATGTGTGTCTGTGTGTCATGGAGAGTAAGATGGGGTATGCAAAGAGAGAAATTCCCCAAGGGGATCAATAAAGTGTCTTGTTGTTATTATTATTATTATCATTATTATTATTATTATTATTAGCCTTGAACTTTAGTAAAAGTTTTTGAAGGGCTGATAGATATGTTTTGTCTGAGACTCTCCTGGATGAAATGCTCATGGAATAATTTTTTTATTTTTATTGTTTTGCATAGTCGGGGCTGTTTCCACTGTTCCCAGTCCCCCACGGACCGCAGAGTGTCTCAGGCGCTCCCAGCGGCTGGCCCCCTTCTTGCCCGCCATCACCTTTGACCCGGTTGCCACAAGCCCAGCCCTTCTCGATGGTAAGGGACTAGGTTACAGAGCTGGGGCTCTCAGTGTGTAGCTCTTATCTGACAGCACGCATACACGGGACAGAGAACGCCTTGCTCACTCAATTCCAGGTAACACAAAATGCAATTTTGAAATGCCTAGCTTGAAAATGTCATTAATGTTAAAGCATTTGAAAGGGAAACTCTACTCAAGCATTCATTTTAAATCAGGGTTTCATAACCTGGTCCTGGGAGGACCCCCAGACAATCCAAGATTTTGCTTCCTCCCAGCTGTCAGACAGTCCACATTTTTGCACCCTATCGTGTTCTGGGAGGGAGCAAAAATGTGGACTGTCTGGGTCCCTGAGGACTGGATTGGGAAACACTGATTTAAAGTAAAGTGGTGCTTTGGTTTTCAGCACAGGACACATCCACTGTGGAGAAGAGTGAGTCACCCCCCGATAGGCCCGTGGTGGAATCGCCTGCTTCGGCGCCCCCTCCCCCACCACATCAACCCTCCCTCTCAATGCCGGACAGGCAGCCTGATGGCGATGCATCAAGTTGTGGTGCCGCTGAAGAAAAGCCTGCGCCTCTGGCAGCTGGTAAACCCAGGGACAAATCAAACCCTGAATCCTCATCCGGCACAATGAACGTGGCACAAGTCTCATGAGATCAAACTAAGCAGATTTTCTAGTATTGTACAGTATATACATTTATACATAGCATATGTTTTTACCACAGTTGTACTATTTATCAATTTTTTACTGATGAAACGTCATAGTTAGCATACCTGTTTATCGATATATGTATATATACACACACCACACGTATATCTTTAGCTTTGTGAAGCCTGTGTAACCTTACTGTGTTGTATTCTTTGGTACAGATGCTGGTTTGAAGGTTACATCAAGAAATAAACAAAACAAGCACACTAGAGAGCCAAGTATGTGTCTATGGATTAATGTGTGTGCTCATTAAATGGCAGCAAAATCTGAAGAATATTAAAAACTCCTGTATTGACTAGCAATATGTTAAGAAACTGGTGAGTGAGTTGACATTTGTTCCTACATTTAATACAATAATGCTTTTGTTCCTTTTCATCCCAGTAATAAACCTAAAGAAATCTGAAGGCTGTATGTCCCCTAAAGAGCTACTCATTGACTTGGACCACAACAAGTTCAAATGCAAGATTCCAGAATGTGGCAAGGCCTTCCGGAAAGCCAAGCTGCTGGATTACCATCTCAAATATTACCACAATGCAGACAAGGAGGTGGAGCTAGAGGCGGGCTCACCGCCGGGGCCAGGCCGGAGCAGAACCGCCTCTACGTCCCTGCCGGCCACCAGCCCATTCGAGCCTCTCGTCTGCAAGAGGCATCGGACCATCTCCAGCTCCTCTTGTAGGTGGATGCTCCTTCTCCAAGTGTCTTCTAGATTGGTTCATATTAAATGGTCATTTTTGGACATGTGGGATATACTGATTAAAAAAAACAAAGCATGCACATGGGAAATGTTCCCAGAATTGGACGTTGTTGGAGCTGAGATCTGTTTGATAACGTAGTGTCCCTTCCTTCATGTTGGAGCATATTATGAGATGCCATTTTGTGCATTCTCTGTTACACTGCAAGATGCTATAATCCATTGTGTTGTCCCTCCAGCCCTGTCCCCTCAGGGTTGTGCCTTAGAGTTTGAGCCTTCAGATGGATATCCGAAACCACCCAAATTCAGTAAGAATTCAAATTCAGTGCTCTCACTCAGTACGGGCATGACCGACATCTTGCTGGACTTTCCAAGGAAAGGCAAGCACTTGGAGTGTTTACACGGTTATGACCCCAAGAAGGTCATCGAGAAGGACAAGACCGTACGCCCAGGTTTGTGACATATCTGTGCCAAAGCCAGTTTCAGCATTCGTTAGTTTAATGCACATATTCATCATAAACAAGTAAAAGAGCTTATTCCACACTTTGTTTTTAATTTCTCATCTGCAGGGCTAATAAAGACTGAGAAGAAAAACAAGTTTGAAGAGAAGACCCAGCCAATAGGTGAGATTATAGATGGAGTTTGATTTTACAGTCTCTATGATGCCTGACACAGGCTGCCCAGCCGTTAGTCTGCTGGCTGTCACTGCCTGCCCATAAACTGGCTTCTAACTAACGGCTATTAATTAACAGGAAAAAAGAAAGAGAAGGATAAGGATCGCAAAGACAAAAAAGACAAGTTTCCCTTTAGAGTGAAACAGAAGAAGAAGAAAAAGAAGAAAAAGAAATCCAAGCCACAGCATGGTGAGCGGGAACCCGTCGGTCTGTCTGCTCGCAGTCTTCCGTCCATGTTGAGAGAACCCTGTCATTTGTACCCCCTGAAATAGCACCTGCTCAGTCTCCTGTCTGATCCCCAATCCAGGTTACGTGGACTTTGAGGACCTGGCCTTCGTGCGGAGGTGCTCCTCTCCCCTGAAGCACTGCTCCAGCTCCTTCAGCCTGCCCGCCGGCCCCACGTCCAGGCTCCCCAAAGCCATCCTGTCGGTGGACCTCACAGGCGAGGGTGAGAGGTCACCCACGTGCTCTTAAAGAAGCCTTTTAGGATAGAACAGATGAACAGGTATTGCAGCAGAGCAATCGGAAAGATGAGCCCGCCTGGGTGAAATATAAGATGCTCATTCTCAGCAGACACGGTTTTGCTAGTATTTGGAATTTGGGAGGGAACACACATATCGTAAATGTGACAAGCTGGCCCCTTTCCTGGCAATATAGGAAGGCTGGATTTCATGCTGGCAGGAATACTTGGGTGTAGGGTGACAGTTTCATGCCCTCCTTCCCCCAGACTTGTCCGACATGGACTCGCTGGAGGACTCCACCACTGAGAGCGCCCTCCTGAGCGGGGACGAGTACCGAGCCGAGGACAGCGCGGACCTCGAATCCCTCGCCATGGAGCCCTTCCAGGAGGAGGAGGACTACCCCAGCGACATCGTACGCTGCGTGTGCGAGATGGACGAGGAGAACGGCTTCATGATCCAGGTATGAGGCCTTTATGGTAGCGCAGGTGATGCCGTTGGTGTTCACCCTGAACCAGGCTCGCTTTGAATATGCAACCATAAAAATAAAAATGCAGTGAGTAGCTTAGTGATCTCGGGGTTGTGGGTTTGAGTCTCGCTGTATGTACGTCGCGTTGTTAGTGCGGGGTTCTTCCTGCAGTCTGAACTCATGCAGTTGGATTAACTGGTGTCTAAACTGCGACTAGTGTTATATGTCTGTGTGCGTGTGTCTGTGTTAGGGTGCTTTTCCACTGCACCAGTGCCCGTATTCACAAAGCATCTTAAGGCTAAAAGTAACTACTAACTTGCCGATTTAGGAGAAACTCCCAAAAATTATGGGCGTGTCAACTAATTTTTTTGACCAAGAGCAATTCACCCAGCCCCTCGGCACTAAAAGTAGCACCTAATTCTGGGAGACCTAAAAGTAGTGGAGAGGACTCCTAAGTCACTAAGACCAATTCACAAACAGTCGCAAAATGGCTGCTGTCAATCCACGTTGCAATGTCATGGAGACATTAAACAAACGCTGAATTACTTAAAGGATACCGCCTTAGTTGGGAGGGAATAATGATTGTTGTAGAGCTTGTGAGGGATACAATAACATCTCCAACAAACCGAAAGAACTCAGTCATACACAGTGGAATCCCCTTATAGTGATCATTATAATTGATTTTTACATTTTTTTCTTTTTCTTTATGTCTCAGGCAGATTACCATCTAACTGCCATTTGTATATTTATTACATGAATATAAGAATAAAACGGAGTGTGTCGCTATATACTGAATTTTATTGATTTGTTCAAAATACAGTACAACTGTTTCAGAAGATTTTCAAATAACTGTGTAATTTAAATACGCTATAATACAGTACTGTACATAAAATATACCTTATTGTGGTTTTGCTGCTGCATCTCACTGACTCTGTTTTCCCAGCTTATCATAAGCTTTGATGAGTCTGTATTTGTCATTGAGAGAAAATGCCTTTCTTTTTCCCATCATGTTTCCTGTGCACGCAGCGTTAGCCTCAGGTAGCTAGGTTACCGCAAGGCAAATTAGGGCTATCAAAGTAAAGCAAAAAAAAGAAAAACAAAAAACAAAATACTGTAATTAAAATTTTTCCCATATGTGTCATGTTGTGGAGTAAACAGTGTTTGTGCAGGAATGGTTCTGTCCCAACCTTTTTGATCCATATAAACTATACTACCATGATAACTATAACTTTGTCTGTCTGTCTGTCTGTCTGTCTGTCTGTCTGTCTGTCTGTCTGTCTGTCTGTCTGTCTGTCTGTCTGTCTGTCTGTCTGTCTATTTGAGTGCGTCTGTATGTGTGTCCGTCTGTCTTTGTGCGTGTCTTGTGATCACAAGGTCGCCGGTTCAAAAACCCAGCCTCAGCACGTCTGCGGGTCCTTGAGCAAGGCCCTTAACCCCCAGCTCCCTGGGCGCCGCCACAGGTGGCAGCCCTTCGCGGACAACTTACTCTGCGAAGAGCAAGTTGAGGGAGGCGTAGAGACAATTTCCCCACGGGGATTAATAAAAGTGATGATTATCTTATTATTATTATTATTAAAGCCGGCCCGTTTCCTGCCCGTTTCCCTCCGTTTTCCCTTGCAGTGTGAGGAGTGCCTCTGCTGGCAGCACAGTGTGTGTATGGGCCTGCTGGAGGACAGCATCCCCGATCAGTACATCTGCTACATCTGCAGAGATCCCCCAGGTGAGAGGCGGCTCCGCTCTCTTGCGCCCCACCTCGACTCTTCACCGGTCTGACTCTTGCATGCCCCCTTTGGCAGGTCAGAGATGGAGTGCCAAGTACCTTCGCGATAAGGACTGGATGACCAAAGGACACATGTATGGCCTGTCCTTCCTCACGGAGAACTACTCGCACAGCAACGCGGAGAAGATTGTCTCCACGCATCGGCTGCTCTCTGATGTCTACAGCGTCAAAGAGGTGCTCCATGGACTGCATCTTAAGATGGATATATTACAGTGAGTCAGCCCACACTCTGGTTTTTCCTTCTCCCTCTGTCAGGGAGTGTTTCTACGCCATCACAATGCGTGACAACATACAGGATTTCAAAGGAGAAGTAAAACTAAATATACATTCTCTAAACAATACACAAAACAAGTATTGTTGGTGATTAATAAATGCATACTATTATATAGCCTTTAACCAGTTTTCTGGGCGTGAGTTTGCTGAATAGATTTTTGATTTGTGGCCATATAAATATGACTAGCATTTTTGTGTTATTGTCTTTTAATTACCTAGTAACAAAATATTTTGGTTACTTAAGGCTGCCAATAATTGGCATCCTGAGAGTGTAACGAAAGCATCTGTTAATCTCAGTTACAGCTAAGTAAAATGCTGTCGGTATTTACTAAATGTTAAAAAGAGTTCGATTCAGTCAGGAGTATGAATGTTGTTCACACATACCTGTGATTTACATCTGAGTTTGTCTAATCTATTTACAAATCCTGCCAGAAGTCCTGTAGCCATTAAAACTCATTTCTTCTGTGAAGGAACACGCACGACCCAAACTTGCACTTGTGGGCCCAGTCGTGGGTGAACGCAGATGAGAAGCATTTGGCAGGCGGCCTTCGGGACTGCATGCACTTCCAAGAGCATTCTCCCGACGACGCCAACCAGGATCCCCACGTAGACACCTACATTGCCAGTGAGCACAGCTACCAGAAACCCTCAGGGCCAGGATCGGACCCTAGGCCCGCCGTCAGGGAGGACGGGGCTTGGCTGGGGCCGGCCCCGATCAAAGAGGAGGAGGTAGAGTTAAACCAGCTCAAACCGGTGCAGTTTAGATCCCAGGGCTTTCAGTAGCAGTGATTCTGGCATTCCTAGATGGGGGTCAATCAATCGACCTGGGGGGGTGTGTTCCTGGTAATAATAGCCATTGCTGAATCACGATCCCTTCTATTGTTCTGTGCGCGCATCACATTCAACACATATCTTTCAGTAAAGCAGGTAAAAGCCTGATCTGCTCCCCTTCGCAGGAGAGGACGGCGATCAGCGTTTCCGGCTTCCTCAATGCCAGCGGCCCCGAAGTGTCTGAACAGGAAAGGAACTGCTTTGAGTGGCAGCTGAACCTGCTGACTCACATCGAGGACCTGCAGAGCCAGGTGGCAGGCAGGATGGACCTCATCGAGAAGGAGCTGGATGGTAAAGAGCTTCTGTAGAGCTTCTATATCTAGAACTGCTATGACTGGCAGTGGATCGGGCTGATCTGTGCAGTTAGTTAGCTGAGCCCTAGTCAGAGCGTCCTCCCAAACGTACTACATACGGATGGATGTTTTTTGGACCATTTAAGGTTACTGTTGGCAGGAAACCAGGTAGATTGGGTTGGTGTTAGCGTTAGGGTAAAGGCAAATTTATACTTACGAAATGTAACTGCATGTTGCAGCGACGCAGACCGCAAAAAATGTGATCGGTCTCCTTCATAGCATTCTTTGTTTTTTTATGGGAGCGAAGAAAGTGTACATCCCAGGTGTACATATATTGCTTATTGAAACTGAAGCTCTGTTTATATCCAGCATTAAATGCTAGGCATATTAAATTATCTCGTAATACTTGCAAATACTAACAATTTCTAATAATGTTATTTTCTTATTACCCATTTTTTCTTTTTTTTATCTGTGTACTTTTCTTTATGTTTATGTAAAGTTGGGGGGAACATGAGTCTAAGAGTTTCATTACGGCTAATGATACTACATTGTTATCTGTATATGACAATAAAACTTGAAACACTAACTTTAGAAGGGAAAATACAAAAGTAACTTTGTAGCGGCTCAACATTTTTCCGGCTTGTTTGGAGCAACACAAATGTAACCAGGACTTGAAAAATGGATACTTTGTTAAATGTTTTTTTTATTTTATTTATTTCAATTCCGTGATTCAACAATTGAATATTACCTACCGTTATTGCCGAGTGACGCAGACACACCAGTGCACACGTAGAAGTGCACGCAGCGGCATCGGTCTCGGCTTAGGCTCGACACTGAAGTATAAGCCAGTCTTTACGGTTAAGAATCTGGACCTGAAGGCTGCTGTGTCAACATGACCACCTTGATTATCTAGCTGCTCCAATGGGTACTACACCAGCTGCTGTCCTGTCTCTCAGTGCTTACATCTTCTGCTTTATCCCATCAGTGTTGGAGAGCTGGCTGGATTTCAGCGGTGAGCTGGAGCCTCCAGACCCTCTCGCCAGGCTCCCCCAGCTCAAACGCAGGATCAAGCAGCTCCTCACCGACCTGAGCAAGGTGCAGCAGATAAGCTCACTGTGTTCTGCCTGAGCCAGGATCCTGGAGTCGCGGTGGCGACGTCGTGGCTGCCTCATTCCTTCCCAGCGTCGTGCTTTCACGTAGATGAAAGCTCTGGTTCTCGCAGTCCAAGCACAGCATCGAGATCCAGTGTCTGAGGCAAAGAAGATGCAGATGGAATTGGATGAAAATGAGATATAGCTGTATCCGGTAACTATTAGACACAAGGAAGTTGAGTAACCTAAGAAACTATTTATGTTGTGTTCAGCAGGAAATAGATTCATTTAATGGGGAAAAATGAGCACTTTCCTGTATATGTTTCATTTACAAAGAGACCTACAGATGTGAGGAATGACATACAAATGTCTCCTGGTGCCCTAATACAGTGTGTTGGATGTTGGGTGTGTAAGAACTGCGAATAATGTGGAAGTGATGGAAAGGGAGCCTAACTTTCACGTGTAAAATGATGAGAAATTGACTAAATTCTTGGAACCCACGAATGTGTCACCTAGAACAGGAAGGGTAACATTTCCAGCCTCTCTGTAGAAGTTCTGTAGAAGTTCAGCCTGCCCTTCCATTCGAGGTCAAACAGGTGATTTATTCTGTTGACCTTTCTAGGATTTTATATCTGTAAACCTGACTTCATAACATAGCTGTTGTGCCAAGTAAAGAAGATGTACAACTCAGACGTTCTATGTAGCAGTGAGCATGGACATTGGGTTGAAATTGCAGATTTTTTTTATTTTATTTTTTTTTTTTAAAGACGCGTGACACGTTTATTGACAAAGTATTTTTGCTTTTAGTCCGAAAAGGTGCTTTCTCCATAACATTGGTGTGTTCAGAGAAGTCTGAAGAGACGTGGACCATGTTGGTTCTGTCCGCGGCCATTTGATGTCCATCGACGGGCCCAGGTTTGGCTGGTCCGCACCCTGTACTGCAAGCCTTCTGCAGTTAGCTATCGTTAAACTGTGTGCTTGTTGCAGATAAGAGCAGAAAATAACATGGTGAAACATTTTGAGGTTTTGAACAGTGTACAGTTTTTGTAACAAAAGCAAAAGTAAATAAAATGGCTACGACTTTGGCATTTCTAGTAATCTGTATATAGTATGTTTTAGAAATGGTATGGTGTGAAATTCAAAGTAGACATTCACTTCTGTACCGGCTGTACATTCAGAATTTTATTAAAAACATGGGCTGTTCTGTAAAATACTATATGTAAAACTGTTCAATAAAAATATATTAATTCTCATTTTGCCTCCCTTCTGCCGCCTTGTCCTGTCTCATCCCCACAAGGGGACAACAGTTAAAATGTTTATTTTTACAGCCCGTCTCAGGGTTTTGGGACACCCTACTGTCCATCTGCTTTCACATTAATGAAGTGGATTCTCTTATGTTCGTAGATAAGAGCACGACTCTATAAACTCTCAGGCTGCTAGGCATGTCAAGAGACCTCGAAGTTGCCCTTGGTCATACTGGCCTGATGTTTGCTGTAGCCTTTCTTCTCGGGTACGTTCCAACGGATCCACGCCTGGCCACCCCATCTGGCAGGACCTTCTCGATGGTGCTTTTTCATGGGCAGATGGCGTTTGAAGAGTTCTAACCTAGCAAACAACGCCTCTTTAGCTGGCGTGTGGGGATAGGCTGCCGGAGGTGGGGATGACTCTGCATTTTGGAGTGGCTGCATATAAATCTCCGGGTGGACCCTGGAGGGAGACCTATGGCTTGCGAGAAGGTGTGAGGTAGAAATGGCCAAGGCGAAGTTAGCGAGTATCGCTGCCATCCTGCTCTGCTACTTCTCCCTGTCAGAAGGCAGGACTTCAGGTAGGTAGACAGAACAACTGTAATGCATTTTTCATGGACAGTGGAATGAGTTACACTAAAAATGATTCTGATCTGTTCATGACACTTTCCCCTCCAGTTTATTTGTTTGGTTCATTAACTCCTGTTTGCTCGGTTCTGATCCGTTTCAGGGTACCAACTGGGGTCTGATGGCGCCTCCCAGTGCGAGCAGCAGAGAAGGGAGGCTGCAGCCCAGTCCAGGGAGTACGTCCCCCAGTGTTCTGAGGGCGGCCAGTACAGGTGGGCCACAGTGTTCTCTTCTGTCTTCGTGGCACACGTTGAGAATGAGAGCCTGGCCTTGGAAGACACTTACTGCTCTGTACCTTACCCGCTCTCAGTGAGTAGTAGACCCAAAAGCTGTTAATGACGTTTCTCCCCCGTCAGGCATGTGCAGTGCAGCAGGGGGGGCAGCCAGTGCTGGTGTGTGGATGGAGAGGGAACCGAGGTTCCCGGCAGCAGACAGAACGGCTCATCTGTCTACTGTAAGTGTTAGACAGTCAGACTGCAGGTGATCATGTGGAGCAGTGTTTCCCAATCCACTCCACGGGGACCTACAGACAGTCCATGTTTTTGCTCCCACCCAGCTCCCGGTAGCAGAAATGTGGACTGTCTGGTAGGTAGCTGGGATGGAGCAATATCGTGGACCGTCTGTGGGTCCCCAACGACGGGGTTGGGAAACACTGATGTAGAGGAATCATGGGGTTTTATGTTTGTCTAGGTTTTTTCTGTTTTTTACATTTTTACTCAAGCAACTCAGGCTAAATATCTTAAGAGTATTAAGTCCGTGTACACACCTGTCATACGTCCACAACCGTCCTCCACAGTGGCAGCTACTGGTCAAAACTTTTAGTCAAACAAGCTCTAGACTGACCCTCCCTGGTATAATTTCAGACCTGATCACATATTAGTTGTTGCTGTAAGTATTATAGCAAATATTAAAATATTCATTCATTATGCTGTAGTCATAAATGTTGCTAATTTCAATCAAATGTAGCCCTATTTAGCTTGTATCTTGAGCCATCAGTTGTTCATCTATTAACCTGGTGAGCTGATCCTTAGGACCAGTGCCGCCCCTCCCTACATGCAGAACACGCGCTGTGCGTGGGGCCCCATTTTCCGCAAGGGGACTCATTCTCTGCAAATGCGCAAAGGATGCGCATCGCTGCCGTGAGGCGCGCGTAGAGC
>JAODKC010000137.1:5025656-5036151 GCA_026777985.1 Mormyrops attenuatus
TGAGGGTTTTATTGGATTAATCTTCTAACCTCCTCAGTTTTAAAGCCCCGAAAGCACCCACAAATAAGTATTACACTAGGAAGGAGTGCACAGGAAAAGGAAAAGATTGTTAGTGGATTTTTTTTTACTCATTTTTTTTGTAATGGGGGGGGGCTCACAATAATATTCTGCTTAGGGCCACAATTTGGCCAGGGGCGGCACCGCTTAGGGGGTTTTCAACAGCTGCACCCTTTTCTGAAATATTCATTACAGAAAAACAAGTAAAATGAAGTTCTCTATAGTTTCCTTCGTTCTCAGTGTTTTCACTCTCATCATGTCTCATAAGTGCCAACTTGACCCAAGAATGAAACCACATCAATCAGCCTTTTCAGAATCTCAGTCCTCACCGTGCTGTGTCTGATTGTTCGCACAGTCCGAGAAGATGGGACAAACTGTGTCCTGTATTGGTTCAAAACAGGATTTTATAATTGTGTAATATACAGGAAAGGTGCACGACTGCTCTAACACGTTCCTTTTGCACAGAAAAGAACAAAAAATGCAGGCACAAGGGGTATATATACCTATATGGGATTAGCTACAATCAGCAAGAACAGTATTTACAAATCAAAGTATTTTTAACTCTTGGCTCTCAGAGTTTGTCATTTACTTGTCCAGAAACCAACAAGGAATACTGGAGAACAATTTAATGAATCTTACTTGAAGGCTGATTTCGGAGTGGTTAAACTTGTGTCAATCATCTTTGTGTCAGGAACGCACAAGAGCGCACATAATGGCATAGACCAGATGAGGCGTGCTTTACTGGGCGGGTTTAAAAACATGTCATATTCCATAACCATCCAATCAACTACAGAAGCTCATGAGAAATACACTGAAGTCTATTGGCATAGTGAGGCAGAAGTTTTGTTTTACTAAATCTCCTTCTATCAATACTTTGTCAGACGCTTTTTGATAAAATTGATTTTTTCGATAAGAAGTCGTATGTGAAGTGGAGGTTCTGTATATTTCCTTTCTTTTTTGGTGAAGCCCTGCTTCACCTGTTGTCTTAACTACCATTCGTCCTACCCCTTTTTATCTTTTTAATCACACCCAACACAACTCTGTGACTGCAGGTCTAACATCATGCCAGCTTTCGAGGCAGAAGGCTCTCCTGAGTAGCGATTCCCGCACGGCACCCGTGTGCTCAGACTCGGGGGACTTCTTGCCTATACAGTGTGACCGCATGCTCGGCCAGTGCTGGTGTGTTGACCCGGAGGGTATGGAGATCTATGGAACACGGCAGAATGGGGAACCCTCTCGCTGTAAGTCAAGGAGAAATTCCTATCACAAAACAAAACCAGAAAATTCCGGATGTGCTTGGGTGAGCAATAGGTTATAATTACTATGCTCCTTTCGGCCTCAGGTCCGGGAAACTGTGAGGTCATGGACTGGCACATCCTCCACGGAGTTGGAGAGCAATCCCCGCCTCAGTGTTCAGCAGATGGGAACTTTCTTCCGGTCCAATGCAAGTTCATCAACACCACAGATATGAAATTTGTTGATCTCCTGCACACCTTCAGCAGGTGAGAACGCTTCACTGCTTGCAGATTCGGCATTCATAGTGAACTTGCGAGCATACCTGCAGTGGAATACAAATAGGAAACTACAAATTGAAAATACAAATAGAAAACTTGAGAGAAAGTTTTATAGAGCCACTAACACATTTCTGAACACTAGATGGCAGCACACTTCAAAATAATTATCATAGCAAAGTTTGTTGATTCTGTTATACATTAGGAAGAGTGCTAAACATCTGCCATTCTTATGCTTGATTCTTTGCAGTTATCAAAACCAGCTCTGTTGCTTTTTTAGAATTAAAAAAATGAAAGTATAATGTTTCTCCCTCATACATATAATTATAATTATCTTTTGAAAGTTGGTAAAAGATGGATGCATGTGTGCTTTATGTAGGTCACTTATATGTAAGGTCTTATTATGGAGATGGAATAGGAATCAGCGTCAGTGCTTCTAATTTTCCAGATTCCAGTCATAGTAGAAACAGCTTTTAAATTGCGCAGCTGGACAGTTGGGGATTTGTGGGTGATGCAGTGGAGGGCCTCACTATAAGTCAACCTCTAGTGTGTGAAGCTGTGGCTGAATTTCACACTGGCCTCTTGGCTCTGGAGCTGAGATTGAGACCAAGCCTTCCATCATTCATCTTCATGACTGATCAGTCTTATTAGTGAGACCAGTTAGGTTTGGTGTCAGGTCTTGGGGCCATTCTTATTCTTGGCAGAATGAGGTTTATTCCACATGCCCAAAATCAGCCATTTTTACAGACTTTTGGAAAATATATTCTTTTTCCATTTGAAAAACAGGACAAAAGTTTTTTTTTAAATCATGCGCTTATTTCAGGTTTAATAGAAAAAATGTAAAAACGAGTTTACTGATTATTTTGAAAAATATCATATTAATGACTATGGAATGCATAATGAATTTTATAGCAATGTAAGCTTGCCAATGGTTATGTTAGGTTGTACACTAATATTGTATGTGTTACATAATACTCTGCCACTGTATTCATGCCAGTTGTGGACAGGGGCAGTTAAGAGAAGCATATGAATATGCTGCCATATGTTCAATATTTTCTTCTAGATTCACGGCAGCATTTCAGACCTTCAGTGGCTTCAGAAGATTGTTTCCAGAGATTTCCAGTTACTGCTTCTGCGTGGACAGTCGCGGTAGGGAGCTGGCTAATACAGGTGAGATACAATAGCTAACACTGGCTAAAAGAGGTGACACACATCAGTTAACACTGGCTAACAGAGGTGAGACACATTGGCTAACACTGGCTAATACAAGTGAGATACATTAGCTAACACTAACTAATAGAGGTGAAATACAATAGCTAACACTGGCTAAAAGAGGTGACACATCAATTAACACTGGCTAACAGAGGTGAGACACATTAGCTAACACTAACTAATAGAGGTGAGATACAATAGCACTGGCTAATACAGGCAAGATACATTAGTAAATGTTGGCTAACACAAGTGAGATATATTAGCTAACACTGGCTAATAGAGGTGAGATACAATAGCTAACACTGGCTAATACAGGGGAGATACATTAGTTAACACCAGCTGATGCAGGCAAGATACATTACATAACACCGGCTGAAGCTGAAACTGGTTAAAACAGGGGATCAGGGCTGTAGCCAGGATTTTTTAAAATACTGAGGTCAAAAGTGTTAGCCCATCCTAGGTGTGCTCCGTAATGGATCGTAGTTATTGGAGCTGCTGAAATAATACTGAGGACTTGACCTTGGGGTACTCAATGAAAAGAATGGGCATGCAAGGGAAAATGCGTTATTATGCGACAAAAATGTTACCTTGGGCTCCTAGTCCAATTTTACATATAATTTTACATATTCAAGGGCCCCTGGCAAGTGCTGGGCCCCTTGTATCTGCCAAGGTATTGATGCCCCTCCGAAAGCCCTGAGTACATGGATAAGATGTCTTCATTTCACAGAAATGGATATCTTATGGATGGCCTCCTGATTTGTATGGTATGCTCTGTTAAGAAGCTGCTGTCTTTGTGTGCTCTGTGCAGGCGTGGAGCTCCTGCTGGATGAGGTGTATGACACGGCGTTCTCCACAATGGAGTCCACGCGCTCATTTGCTCAATCCAACATGTACCGCATCCTGCAAAGGCGATTCCTGGGGGTCCAGCTGGTCATGAGTGGGCGGTTTCGATGTAAGTATGCACTCAGGGACCGACCCCAACCAACCCCCACCCCCCAAAGAGCTGTCCACGTGTTTGATGAACTGCACCACCCACACATCTACTAAGCCCTTGATACCTTAGCTCAGTAGCTTGTGGAACCTGAATGCTGGGGTAATGAATCCCAGTTTGGGCCACTGAACCCCACCCCAGCTTGGCAAAGTGCTCTTCAGATTGAGTTTGTTGTCTAACTCAGTGTTTCCTAATCCGATCCTCAGGGCCCCACAAACAGTCCACATTTTTGTTCCCTCCCAGCTCCCTACTGACTGTCTGCTTTGAAAACAGATTACATAACAGAAGATCTGGAACTGGTCAAATTTTGAGACATTGCACCAAAATTAAACCAGCGTTGTATAGTGATAGCAAAGAGAGGGGCACTCTCAGACACATGACCTTGTTAGCACAATAACTCAAAATTATTTCGCAGATCTTATTGCTGCTTCACCAAAACATATGGATGAAGAACTACACCTCATTTAATTTTGAAACAAAATGCACCAAAATTGAAGCAACAGCACTTGGTGGCAGCAAGGGAAGGAAAGGCTGCCGTGAAAGACACTTGATCTTATGAACACAGTAACTCTAAAAGTATTTGATGGATCTTTTTCAGGCTTCCCAGGAACATTTTAGAGTTAACGATCTGGGCCCTGTTTCATTTTGAGACAGATCACACCAAAACTGAAGCAATGATACTTAGTGGTGGTACATAAAAGAGACAAATCTTGTGAACCTGATTACACTGAGACAAATCATATAAAATTGAGTTTTTAATAAAGGCTTTTTGGAAAGGTGGGGAAAGTGTATAGGGGGGGTATGTGGGGGGATTAGGGATTAGATGGGGGGGATGATACTGTTCAGGAAATACATTGTTGACGGTCGGACAGCATCTCATTATATCACTTTTGTTTCTTTTTATCGCTTCTCCTGCAGGTCTTACTAAATGCGAGAGTGAGAGATCTTCTTCTTTGAGAGCGGGGAATGTGTTTGTGCCAGCCTGCAACGCAAACGGCGCTTACGAGCCCACACAGTGCCAGGCCGGCGGGCAGTGCTGGTGCGTGGACTCCGACGGGAATGAGCTTGTCGGGATGCGGAGCCTCCGGGGGCCTCTGGACTGCAGTGAGTGCGCTCACCTGTCCCTTTTCTGTTTCCTCCCCTATTATAATCTTACTCCAATGAGGTTGTAAAAATTATATGTGTTTGTGCAGTTTGAGCTCATTTTATGCCTTAAAAAACATTTTTATTGTCACTTATGTTATTCCAGAATCAGTATGCAGTATAATGTGTTTACGTCTATTTGTCCAGGAAATGCAGTTAAAGACTGTCCCTCGGAGAGACGGCTGGCCCTCTCCAGGGTATTCTCCGGTCTCTCTGATCCCTTCAGCCAACAAAACAAGCTGTCAATAAAAGGGCCCAGCACCTCCCTGCCTCTTAGCCTGTGTAACCCAGAAGTGCGGGAGCTGTTTGCCAAGTCTGGCCTGCTGCTCTCTGTTCCCAACACAGAGAGATCTGACTTTGGAGATGTTCTTGCTGAGGTCATCCAGGGTTTGTTCCCCTCTGGGGCAAAAGCCCTTAAAGCTTTGAGTCTGACTGCTAATCCAAAGAGACTGCAGGAAAATCTGTTTGGGGGAAAGTTTCTGAAAAATGCTGGGAATTTTAACTTCACTGCTGCTGTTGGAAGTAGAGGCACTTTTAATTACAGACAGTTGTTCACCCAAGTTGGCCTCATGCAGGCCAGTGAAGATCTCTTCCAGCTGGCGAAGATATTCTCCCCACAGATGGTTGGGATTGACAATGTGAACTTAGACCGGGATATCCAAGATTCTTTTGGCCGGTCAATAAATTTGAGGAGCAACCAGAATTTAATGAAGCTTTTAGGACAGATGTTGGAGAGTGAGCAGTTCCTTAACACCTTGCGAGATGCCATCATCCTGTCAAATGCAGAAGACAGCACAGAGGTGGGAAGCATTTTCCGCGCTGCTTTCCAAAATTCCCAGCCCGGGCTCTGTGAGAGGGACCCCTCAGCTGCATACATACCGACCTGCACGGACACAGGACTCTACCAGGAGGTGCAGTGTCAGGCTCAGGAGTGCTGGTGTGTCGACTCCCATGGGACGGAGGTGCCAGGCTCACGCTCCTCAGGACGGAGGCCCCGGTGCCCTTCGCAGTGCGAGAGAGAGAGAGAGACAGCCCTAAGGGTGCGGGCCAATCAGTCTGCGGGCTCACAGCTCTTCGTGCCCAAGTGCGAGAGCGACGGCAGCTTCGTGACGCGGCAGTGCTCGGGGGGGAACTGCTTCTGTGTGGACAGCAGTGGGGGGAAGCGAGGGGCTGTCACCCTCAGCCAGAGCGAGCACTGTGAGTTTTTCCCGGCTGCATCTTTATTTTTGCATTAGACTCCCTCGGCCCAGGTACTTGATGAGCGCTTCCAGATGCATATGCGTCTTCAGTTGTTTGCAAGCCCTACAGGTGGCTGATTGGCTCAGAAAGCTCCAAATCATCCAGTGGCTTTCATTTGAAACCTCCTTGGCAGCCACTATGTAATTTCCTACTATTATCATAACTGTTGAATAACCCACCATGTCTTCAGATGTTCTAGAGACTTGCCAGGGCATAACTTATGTCTCTCAAAAAACAACTGCAGATCTTAAATCATGATAGGGAGGTAAACACTAAGGCTATGGCTCTGATTTTTGCTTCCTTATACTTTGTGGGAAGAATAGTTTTTGAATTGTTTTTCTTTCACACACGCTACCCCTGGTCTGTGTTTGATTCCATCCTCCTTTATTGGTTGCCGGGGTCATCTTGTGTCATCAGCAAAGGTGGGTAATCCAGGTCCAGAGGTAAAAAGTTTGGACCAAGATTTTGTTTCAACCAACCACTAGAGTATAAAGAGTCACAGAGTACTCAACTGGTTGGTTGAAGTATAATCATGGTCTGGAATTTAACTCTGGACCAGAATTACCCACCTTGGTCATCAGTCACCGCCCAGTGTCACCTGCTTCCCTCTGCTGACCTTGTTTCCCATTGGCTGGAAACCCTGGTGCTGACTGACAGCCCAAGTAATCCAGCTCACAGTATGTTTAATATTGTCAGTCATTGAGTTTCATATGGGTGTCCGGTCCTCTGATTGCTAAAATGTGGTTGAACCAATTTGTAATATTAGAATTAGGGCTTAAATGGAAGATGACATAATGTCTGTGTTGTATCTGTTTAGGTCCCACGGACTGTCAGGCCGCAGCAGCAGAGCAGTTTGTGGTCGCAGTCCGGTCTGTGCTGTGGGCTCCGTCTGTGAAGCCTCGACTTTCTGACTTGCGCATACCTCGCTGTGATGTGGATGGCAGTTGGCACCCGGTCCAGTGTGATGGGCCTCCGGAGTCGGCGTTCAGCTTTTACAGGGAGTGGGTCACTGTCAACGATGCTGGCAAAGACATTCCCATCGCCGAGCTCATCAGGACCATCAAGGCGTATGGGGAGAACCCCGTCGCCATGGCGTCCTTCCACGGTTTCCTTAAGGAGCTGTTTGTTGCCGGGCACCACAGGGTCTTCGCTGACCTCTCAAGGTACATAGAGTTCGGCGACGTCCCTCAGGAGGTCTTGGAAGGTGATCCGGAGATGGTATCCGGGCCGTCGGTCTTCCTGAACCCGCTGAGCCTGTGGCGGCTGCTCCAGAGGAACGTCACTGCCTACCCGGGGCAGCTGTCAGACTTCAGCGAGCCCCTGGGACACTTCGGACTCCGCCGCTGTTGGTGTGTCGGTAAAAACGGAGATGTGATCCCCGACACTGAGGCCACGGTCAACCAGATTCCAAAATGTGGGTGAAGAACGTCTTCACAGAAATACTGTGTTTCTCCGCTCTGTCCCGGTTTCATCCTGACTTTTGCCTGGCTTCTTCTGGGCCCCTCTGCTCCTCCTCCAGGTCTGGGCCCCTGCTCCGAGGTGCACCGTCAGCTCAGCCGCTTTCTGCAGGAGGCAGAGGATGTGATTTCAGTCTCCAACGGCTCACACGTGCCTCTAGCTTACAGCTTCCTGCTAGCCAAAGGCCTCAGTCTCACACCAGAGGAGCTCCAGAATGACCTTCCTGGGGACCTGATATCTGAGCGCTTGTTGAGCTCTGCAGACTCAGCCCTGCAC
The DNA here is from genome assembly GCA_026777985.1 of Mormyrops attenuatus. Classification (NCBI taxonomy): domain Eukaryota; kingdom Metazoa; phylum Chordata; class Actinopteri; order Osteoglossiformes; family Mormyridae; genus Mormyrops; species Mormyrops attenuatus. Next base: position 5,033,544 of record JAODKC010000137.1, read on the forward strand.
CTCGCTGCCCACTCCAGTATGTCAGTTACTGGTGCTCAGTGTGAGATGTGAATATGGAGCCTTGTTTACTTTCATATGTACTCACCATTTTTACAGTGTGTTCAGATATAGAGCAGCTGCTTCTCCTGAGTGACCTGAGCTTCTAATAATTATTATTATTATTTTTTCCCAGTGAATTTTCCCATGCCAGCAGATGTATGATTTTTCTAGAGCAGCTCTGGTTAAGTTTCTAACTGCAGGCTTCAGTCCTGCAAACCATCGCTCTGCATGATCCATGCTGACTATCTTGCCAGACCACGTATTCCGGATTCTTATAAAATGACACGTACTGCACGTGGTAACTGAAAAGTTCTTCCCTACTGGCGGTAGTCGTTGTGTCTTTCAGATGCTCATGAGTTGATGGTGATGATTGTTCTCTGCCTGCTCCCTCCCGCAGCGCTGCGTTTCTCCTGGCGGACTCGTTTCGGTCCCTCGGCTTTGGGCAGAGAGGCCTTCCTGCTGGGATACCAGCCCTACAGTCCTCAGTGTGACGCCGATGGACAATGGCTGCCCACACAGTGCTACTACAGCACAGGTCACATGCTCTCCTGTGGTCTGATTTGACAGTATCCTGTGTTAATTACCATTAATGTCTTTGCCTTAAGGGTACGATTAGCCACTGAATTAAGGCCTCCCTGGTTTTATGTGTCTTTGTAGTATTAAATGAAAAGCTATTTTGGTGAAGGTTAATCTTCTAGTGCAGTTAATAGCATGCGTGCCCATGTTTTATCTGTGTGTGCCCTGGAGACAGGCCACTGTTGGTGTGTTGACAAGGAAGGCAGCTACATCGAAGGCTCCCTGACCGGTCGCACTGCACAGTTGCCGCAGTGTAAGTGCGTTTTGTGCGGTGTTTGGGGTTATTAGTGGGTGCCCTGTGATGTATCAGCAAGTGGGTTATTCCAGGTGATGTTTTACCGCCTATTTTGTCCTGGCCACTGTGGGATTTCACATTTCTAGCCTTGCGTTCTCTTTCAGGTGGGACCCCATGCCAGCGAGCTCAGACACGGGCCCTGCTTTCTGGCTGGACCCCGTCCGTCTCTGAAAATAGTGTCAAACCACTTCCTTCACAAGTTCCTTCTTGTCAAAAGGTTTGCATGTGCTTTAGTGTGGGGGTGTTTATCCTTTTATGAGTTTGTTGTTTCCTCGTTACTGAGGAGACGGACTTGCTTTTCAGGACGGAGGCTTTGCGATCCTGCAGGCGGGAGAGCTGGATGGTGACAAGGCCTGGTGTGTCAGTCCCATCACCAGCAGAGCCATCCAGTCAGCTTCACGCAGCAAAAGCGGGGATCTGCAATGTAAGATCAGTTAATGCAACTGTACCTTCACCTTCCTGAAGGATGCTAAAACGATACCTCTTGCTCTCCGCCTGTCGGATGTCAACAGGCCCCGGCTGGTGTGAGATGCTGAAGCGTTGGGTGGTCCGACGCGAAGCGGGAATTGGCTTTGAGCCAGACTGCCAGGAGGATGGGCGGCTCTTTACTCCGGTGCAGTGTGACCAGGACGACTGCTGGTGTGTCCAGTCGCAGAGTGGCCAGGAGCTTCCTGGCACCAGAGTCTCACGTAGCACTGCAAAGGGCCCAGCCTGTCATGGTACTCTTTCCACATTTCATCTTAATTTTTTTATTTATTCCATTTTTTCCCCAGTAATTCGCTCAGTAATAAAAATATATGATTACTTAGGTTAAGAACCTCAGTCTTACATTGCTTAGAAGTTCTGCATGCACCTCATCTCTCTGCTTACCCCATTCATGATGCATGTGTGAACTTTATACTTAATCCTTTGACCTCATTAGGATATCTAGCTGTTGATTATCAGGCTGAATTGTGCTCTAGTTTCTGTGTTTTAATATTTCAGCACCACAGTGTCCACTTCCATTTGAGGATGTGCTCATTACCCATGGTGCATTTCTCTGCGATGAGCCATTGGAGCTGAAACAGCGCTGCCATCTGCGGTGCCGCCAGGGCTATTTTAACACACTTCCTGATCCTGGCTTCCTGTGCGACATCACCACCAAGAAATGGGTGTCGGAAGTACCGCCTTCTCAAGCCTGCCAAAGTAACTGCACACTGTTCCAGTCATATCTTTCCATCTGTTAGCCAATGGGACACATCAGAGCTCAGAACTTGCTCAGCTTAGCCTGACTTTAGACACTTTCCCAGTGAAGTTCAGGAACCAAGTTCCTGGTTGTAAGCTTCTGGGCCGTCTCCAATGGTAACTTTGGTAGTTCCACTGGCCACTTTTCAGGAGCTAAATCTGAGGAACTGCAATCGGGCCGAGTTCCTGAGCTGGGAACGTGCCTATTGCCATGCGCTTTCTCTTCACATCTTCTTGTAACTGTTACATTTCTCCCGTTCACTTGGATAATACTCTGGCAACCTGCCCTATTTACTTCCTGCTTCTAGCATTTACCATGTGTGCTGCAAATGTGAATTGTAACCTGCTTGATTTGTGTCCTCACACCAAATCAGAACGGAAGTCCAGAGAGGACTTGCATCCATCCATCCATCCATTTTCTACCGCTGTTCCGGGTTGGGTCGCGGGGGCAGCAGTCTAAGCAGGGAAACCCAG
>JAODKC010000137.1:5036251-5048008 GCA_026777985.1 Mormyrops attenuatus
CAGGCAACTTAGCTCCTGGGATCATTGGAACACGCAAACCCCTCCACCACGATAAGGTGTCGGCTCCAGGAGAGGACGACTTGCATCATCATAATTTTTTTTCCCTATTTTCTCGAGATGATGAAAGTTGTTATAACTAAGTTATATAACAAATAACATATATAAAATACATGTAATATATAACACATACTGTATATTATGTAACTTTTTAAATCTTGAGATCACAAATTATTTCTTTTGTGATCTCCACATAACTTTTTTATCTGAGGGGGTTTTCCCAGTGTTGCCAGGTCCAGTAAAAATCTCCAGCCCAAGGTCTGCTTAAAATCCGCCAAACGGAAGCTGAAACTAACCCAGTATTTGAAACCCCTGTATCCTGTATCTCAAAGAAATAATGCAGTATTTTGCATGCTGATGACATTCAAGTATTCAACATTTTAAAACCACAGTTGACGTCACGTAGACGGATCCATTCTCTTTTCTCTTTGTCAACTTTGGTCAGCTGGCTGGAGTGAGATTTCCAATTCGAGACTAGTCTGCACACGCATTTACACGGATGTAACAGTATTATTACGTTATGATTGGTTTGCCGGATTTGCAAACTGATGTAGCCAATTTTAGGTTCATAACGGAATAATATATATTTGCCGTAAGAATGCTTGCTTGAGAGTCTGAAAGCGCGAGTACTGTATCACGCCGGATGAGTGAGAGTTGGCCACCCTGCTTTTCGTGTCTGTCTGTGTCTGACTTTAAGTGACTAGCGATTCAGTATTACTCAGTATTTGTGTCACCATTCATAATAATTAATTTCTTTTAACTCTTATGCTCCACTGCTGGGGAACATCATATAAGCAGCCCCAAAAAACCCCGCAACCCTGTGACCTCGTAATATATACACACAACTGTATTTTCAAAATAGCCTAACTGGCGGGAAAACCATGGACTTGGCAACTCTGGGTGCTCCACAAAGCAAAATTTCTGTTAGCTGGCTTAACTTAAGCTAGAAGTCGTGATTGTCCAATAGGAATGCTCCTTACATAAACTCTGATTGGACAATCATGACTTGTAGCTTAAGTTAACCCAGCTAACTAAGAAATCCTCATTCGAGGAACACCCCCATAAAGGTTGCAAGTCGATTTTATCACGATGACAAAAGTGGACAGAAACAATACATTTTGGTTAAGACTGATTATTAGCTCCTTCGTTACGGTTCAAGCAGGGAATTCATTTCAATAGCATAGTGCTGTGTGCTGATGCTGTGACTTGCAGAGTGAAGCAGGCAGTTATGGAAAATCAAAAAATAGAAGTCGTGATCTCGAGATGATAACGTCTTATGTTGAGATCACAAGAAAAATATCTTGTCATCTCGAGATAACGGAAAGAAAAAAAATAAGCGTGTCCTTTCTGGACTTCGGTAAATCAGACTGTTAATAGAAATTTTACCACAGATTATGGAAAGTTTGAGCTAATGGCCATTTTTCCGCCTTTGGAATTAAAAAACATATCGCTCACCTTAATGATGTTATTTTGTACTTAAGACATGACTTCTCGCTAAAGAATTTGCAGATGTATGAAATTGGCATCTTCTGTTCTTCTAATTGAGCTAAATTTTGGATTCTTCCCTTTCTGCTGTTGACCACCCTCTCTCTCTCCCAGCATTCTTTATTACTGACCGCCCTCTCTCTCATTCCCAGCATTCCTTATTACTGACCATCCCCCCTCTCTCTCCCAGCATTCCTTATAACTGACCGCCCTCTCTCTCTCCCAGCATTCCTTATTATTGACCATCCCCCCTCTCTCTCCCAGCATTCCTTATTACTGACCGCCCTCTCTCTCTCCCAGCATTCCTTATGACTGACCGCCCTCTCTCTCGCCCAGCATTCCTTATAACTGACCGCTCTCTCTCTCTCCCAGCATTCCTTATTACTGACCGCCCTCTCTCTCTCCCAGCATTCCTTATTACTGACCACCCTCTCTCTCTCTCCCAGCATTCCTTATTACTGACCGCCCTCTCTCTCTCCCAGCATTCCCTATTACTGACCAACCTCTGGCCTGCTCTCTCCCAGGGCCCCAGGGCTTGCAGCTGGTCCAGGCTGACATCTCCCTCCAACTGTCCCTGTCTCCCAGGCAGGAGGCTTGCAGTTCCCAGTCCTCTGGACTTCGGATTGCTTTACTCCAGGCCCTAAGGGCCAATGGCCTGTGCAGCTTGCAGGTATAGCAGGATCCTTCCCCTGGACTCACTCTGCCTGGCGCGGTGGTGGGGCGGGGGGCGAACAACCTGGCTGCTGGTGGGGCATCTGCACATACAAACACGGCTCCCACCCGAGACAAAAGCAAACAGAATACGGTGTGTATGAACACGGAGCTTATTGCAGGTGGGATCCCATTACAAAGGATAAACTATGAAATGAGAGGTGAATAGTGTGTAAAATTCTGGTGGTGATCTGTGCACCAGTTTTGTGTTTTGGGGATCTTCACTATGGGGATTTTGTTCCTGCCTGGTTCTATGTCACAGGTGCCCTCCTCAGGAGTGTGGAGCTCCCTGTCCCTCTGTAATGCGTCCTCCGTGTCTCTGGAGTGCCTGAACGACGAGATCGTCAAGGTCCAGATCACGCGCTGGGCACGCATGTCCGACATCCCCATGGAAGCTTTGCCTGATCTACATGACGTAGGTGAGGAGGAATGAACCCCCCGACCAAGAGGCGGTCCGGTCCTGCCTGTCCTCAGATCCGCTTTGTGCACTTTTGGCTGTCGTGCGTGGCGTACCCATCCATATTTCCCGTGACAGTCACATCTATGGCAGCTGCACTTTATAAGTCACTTTATCAGTCATATTTTCTAGTTTTTGCACTGTTTTGTTCTGTAGTATTTTCCACTTGAATTGTTTTGCAGTTACTTGTACTGTTTTGCATCATCTTATATTGTTCTGAACTGTCTGTAATGTTTTGCATTGTCTTTAGTCTTGTGATTGAGATCGAAAGAGTAAGCATTCCAGTGAACTTGTTGCACAAGGCTAGTAAAGTTTTTGAATCTCTTCCCTGCACCTTCCTTTACTCTCTGAACCCTTTCAGATCTGGCTTTCAGCAGTGGGAGGCTGGCAGAGGGTGTGCTGGATGTGATCCGGAGTGCCGCCTACCGCTCCGTCTTCTTACCGGACTCTGTCGTGCTCCACGCCCCAGCTGTGAACTTCACCTGCTTGCCGGGGTACCTGCGCGTTGCTGGAGTTGTGGGATGTGGTGTGTATTTGCCCCTTGCTTTTTGGGAACGTTGTTGTGATATTGTAGTCCAAGAAACACATGGTCTATGATCCATGTGGTGGAGATCCCCTGGTCGTCCTGTATGAAAGTGCTCTCCTGTCATCTGAACACTGAATTGCTGCATGTTCTCCACATGCTTAATCACGTTTCCCCTGTGGCAGTACCGTGTCCGGCTGGGACGTTCTTTGCTGGCCAAGTCTGCTCCCCGTGTCCACAGGGCACCTACCAGGACCAGGAAGGACGAGATTTCTGCAGCAGGTGTCCTGTGGGCACGTCAACTGTGTCTGCGGGGGGATTTATAGCAGCACACTGTAAGCTGTGTAGAAACTCTGACGCTGGCTGGGTACACATATGCATGTGTGTCGCTCGAACCTTGGCGATGGCGCCTGTGTCTGTCACACAGGTGTCACTGAGTGTCAGAGAAGCGGAATGAGCTGCACCACAAAGGGACAATTTCACCCAATCCAGAAGGATGCTCAGACCGGGAGCTGGATCTGTGTCACCCCCAGTGGCGAGCGAATGCTCTGGACAGCTGCTGATGAAGCCCCAGCTGAGCAAGAGTGTCGAAGTAGGGATCTGCCGGGGCCCGTGATCACATGATCAGTGTCAAATGATCAGGAGTGTTGCTGTATGGATCTGCCTAGACTGGTGATCACATGATCGGAGCGTCATTTAATCAGGAGTGCTGCGATACAGATTCGCTGGGGCCTGTAATCACATGATCAGTGTGATATCACCTAGGGTCCCCCTCTAGGGCTGGCACTTTCATTCTGAGGAACTATAGGCCCTGCATATATATAATTTGCCCAGCGGGCCCCTGATGATGGTTTTGGGGCCCCTATAAAGGCCCTCTGAATCTAGCATCCATGCCCCTCCCACGACCCTGGTGGCAGCAAAATTCAGGAGCTGTGTATCAAGGACATTTCAGTTATTTACTTTGAAGTTGGAAGATAAATGGATAAATTCTGTTATAAATACATACTGTAGATAATTTTAGCTGTAATTTTAGTCTTGATGTTAAAGTCAAAATTAATTTTAGCTTATGCTTTACGGCAATATTAATGTAACTTCAGATAAAATTACCTTTCACTTTATAATGGTTTCTAGATGTGGAATCTGTGAAATAGATATATATTTTTTTAATCCACTCTTTTTTTCCTACCTGAATTCAGTGATGGAGAAATTTGAAACGGTGCCGAGATCTCAGCTGATCCTCGAGGCAGAAGAAGCCGTCGTTCTGAGCTCTAGGATGACGGACACAGGCCTCCAGAAGGGCATCAGAGACTGTGTGGCTGGTATGCAGCGCTGCGCCCTTGACTAGGTATTTCAGCTTAAGAAGTTTAAGCATTTAAGTCCATGTATCTGGCTGTCCAAACCCCTAGGCTGCGTTGAGCATGACGCCTGCCATCACCTGGTGCTTTATACCGACGGGGATCATCGGACCCATTGCGACATCTACAGCACCGACAGCGCTAATGTCCTGTGTGAAGCTGCTGCCCAGGTATTAAAAGCCCTTTCCAGTCTTTTATTGTGTCCTACAGCATGAACACATGAATGCTTTAACTATTTATTGTAATGTTCTGGAGCCCAATTAAGATTTGGATTGATATGTGATACAAACAGCAGTATGTTTTATTTCCATTTTGCCATGCGTCTATGAACATGAGCATGTCATTTGTCTGATGTCCACAGGCAAATGGGTTCATGGGAAATCCAGGTGCTGATGTGCACCAGAGTCTCCGCTGCTTATTGAGGCTGAAAGGAGGTGACAAGGACAGCCTCGTAGTTCTGAGGAAGAAAGGTAGCTTCGTGTTATTCCGTCAGAGCAGGGCGCTAATTTGCATACTGGACAAATATGGGTAACGCTTTGCATAAGGCCATTAGCAATTTATAAACACATTCGTAATGCATTATAAACATGGTTATAAATATTTTTCACAAGGCATAACACATTACAGCCATGTGTATTATGCATTATGACTGTTTTATGAATCCCTCGTCTACAATGCACTATAGATACCTTTGTAATGCAGTGCAGAGGATCCTTAATGCTTATACCGACCATTATAATGCATTATAGATAGATGAGAGCTTCATATAGCATTCATAATACATAATACACATGGCTATAATGTGTTACGCCTTTTGATAAATATTTATAGCCATGTGTATAATGCTTTATAATGTTTCTTATGAATGTGTATTACTAAAAGCATGGCCTTAAGTAAGGTGTTAGCCAATTATGTATTGCAGTGAGGCTCATTATGGGGATGAACCTGCCAGTTTTAAATGATCTTTCAGGGCCAGCGGAAGCCATGACAATTCTGGGTAGGTTAGGGATGTTCAGAATCAGCGTGAGCTGTAATTCGGATCACCGGGTACACATTTCAGTTGTAAGTTCAGTGTAAGGTGTGATCTGTGGCCAAATAGTTGTTAATATCCAGCTACTCATGTTTAAGTTGCATTTTTTTTAAATAAAAAAAATATATATGTGTAAAAATTGGTAGCTTGTCCTGTGTGTTCAGATGCCCTGGAGCCAGTCATTGACTTTCCCGCCTGTCCTCTTGGTCTCTGATGAAGGTCATGAGTTCACCACCAGGTCCACAAAGACGTTTGAGCGGCTGCCCTTCCGGCAGGCGGGCTCGGGTGCCTACCGCACAGTGGTGTTCAGGACGGCAGGGGCCTCGCTGACGGACGTCCACCGCTTCTGCCTGGAGGCCTGTAGCAAAGACGCCTGCTGTGATGGCTTCATCCTCAACCGCAACGTCTTCAGCGGGGGTGGGCCTTCAACCGCAGGGTCTCTGTGGTGCCTGATATGCTTAAAGTCTCTGTTAGAATTAGCCAGGCCATTACAGAAACCAGACGCCTGCTTAACCAGAAATTTCTGCTGTATTTTTAGCATCTCTTTATTTCCATGACGCTCTTTCTTTGCCATAGTGACATCCTGAGATTTTCTTTGGGCCCAAAAACCGATTTTACATTCCTCATTTTGCTGTTGCAAGGTTTCGGTTTCAGCGGTGTTTTTTAAGTGGGTCCATTGTTCACTGCGGGTTTGGGTTTCCCTGAGGAGCACCGAGTCCTGGGTTCTCCCTCAGGTTCTGCCTGGGTCTGTCAGTCATCTGGAGCAGGTTCCCCCGTGTCTCTGTCCTGTTTCAGGCACCATCATGTGTGGCCTGCTCAGTCACCCAGACGTGTTCATGTGCAGTGACGCGGACTGGGACGCAGACAGGCCAGCGGATGTCAGGGAGCCTTGCGGGTCAAAGGTCAAGTACAGTAAAGAGTTCACCTTCAGTCTTGGAGGGCAAAACTTCACCGTTAGTAAGTGTAGCCTGCGGGCGGCTCTGCTTTGGGCTGAGTGATTCTGGCCCGTTCTAACCCTCAACTAACCTATGTGAGCATTTGTAAATTAGCTAAATTAAATTTAGTTTCACTTAATATATATTAAGATTGTAATGTTTGTGGAAAAAGCACTGCGACGCATGTATCGCATGCGAAAGTGCAAAAGTTGTTGCAGCTTTTTTTGTTTCTCTTTTGCAAACATGGAGGCGATCATAAAATGAAATGTTTCACGATGGTCACAGATACGTACCTTCAGAAGTAGTTCATAAGTAAAGTTTGATCACAAACACTGATAAACCTTGATGGCAAACACTGATAGATCATGCCGGATGTACTGGTAAGCAGACAGTGGGGTGGTCATTGGTGACGTGGTTATGACAGCAGGGTCATGTTGTCATGGCAGCATGGTCACCAAAAATGCTGAGGCATTTATCATTCCTGAGTCATGCTGTGGTTGACTCATACTGTATAACAGCGGGTTAAGATGCTGTGCCTGCGATCAGAAGTTTGTCGGTTTAAATCACTTTGTCTGTGTCAGTGAAATCACTGTCAGGCTGTTAAGCAAGAGCCTAATCCCCCAGCTGCTCTGGGGTTTGTCTAACCCTTTCTCAAAAATGTATGTTACTTTTGACGGCTAAATAAATAAAATGTAATGCAGTCTGTGTTTATTCACAAATAACAAGAACACAGCCCTCTATTTGCTCCTTAACATGCTTGATTGTGTTTTTTTCCCGCAAACCTTGTTTAGCTGATGCAGCCTTACCAGCGACTGGTGAAAGCAAAGCGGATTATCAAACGTCAGTCACTGTCTTCCAGCGTGTTTATTTCTGGAATGGTAGGGAACCTCCCCAGCGGTCATACCTGCTCGCCGTTTCCTGTCCGCGGCCTCATGAAGTGTCAGTGGTGGCGTGCTGATGCCCCTGCCCCCCCCATTCGCAGAGTCGGACCTGGCCACCCGTACGAAGACGCCTCCCGCCTGCCCTAGTGTCGCCCCTCCGCATCTCCCACAGGTCCCAGTATCAGGTAACCTTGAAAACCATTATTCTCATCTGCATATGGGTCTGTCATTTGTGTCTCATGGAGAGCAAGTTGGGACATAGAAAAAAGACCCAACAGGGATCAATAAAGTATCAGTAAAAAAAAGCATTTTTACAAATGTTTATGGGTTTATACTATGGATGAGAGATCCTTAACAATTATTTTGGTTGTTTTTTTCTTTTAATCATGATGAGGTCCTTACTTGAGTGTGCGTGCGCATGTGTGTGTGCGCGTGCGTGTGTGTGTGTGTGAGTGTGTGTGTGTGTTTGGGCTCTCTCATGGACCCCCATCCCATAATCCTGGTACCTCTGTCCATCCTGGGATTGGTTTGTTTTGACCCTTGTTGTAACATGGATGGGTTAATAGATGGATGGAAGGATTTTACTCTCCTTTCTGACCATGACACCACATCCACAGATGCCGTAGAGGACATGTTTTCCACTGTTGACAGCGGAGCCGTCCGTGTGGATTCTAGCCGGGATGTCCCACGGCTGCTCTATCGGATCTTCAAGCACCAATACTCGGCGCGGCAAGCAGAGATTTGGTGTCTCAAACGTAGGCCGCCCCCCATTCCCCACCATGGGCTCACCCCCCCAGGCCATGACGTTTCCAAAGAAAGCATAGAAAGGGACGCTCTGGCTGTGGCCACTTGCACGAAATCAGACTCCATGTCATGCAGGGTCCTGCTGACGGGGGGCTCTGCGGAGCTGGAGGTGCGGAATGAGGCAGCCTCAGAGTCAGAGGCCTCAGAGTCAGACCTCTGAAAGGATGCCAGTTGAAGGGTCATAATGTCAATGAGGCCGAGGCATGGAGGGTTAGTGACTAAGACTATGGACTCACTTCTCCTGGGGTGGGCAGGATTCTCACCCCCAGCTCTGTGTGCATGTGGAGTTGGCATGTTCTCCCTGTGTTTTTCCTCTGGCTTATCTGCATTCCTCTCACTGGTGTGACTAAATTGCCCACATTTTGTATGTGCATGCTTTATACAGTATGCACATGTGTAGGACAGGTGGATGGATGCTACTGTGTGTTTTCCAGGGTGTGAGGAGGTGGCGCTCTGTCATCTGGTCGACGTCCGGGACGACGGGCCGCTCTATTTCTCCTGCTCGCTGTACCCCGACACCCGAGTCTGCGGCGCTTACAACCTGCCCCTGAGACGGGCCTGCCGCCCCGTGCTGCCCCAGACCCCCCAACTGGCCTACAGCAAGAAAGGTACATGCTCACTAGCGCCTCCCACTGCTCACACCTTGCCATAGAGTTGTTCTGGAAGCTGCCATGGCTGATGGCATTTTGAAATGAGTGGTTTGAGAAAATGCCATTTTTGTCTGTTTTCAGAATAGTGCAGAGATGTTCCTTAGCTTACTATGGTGTTACCTACCGATAAACCTGTTGTAAGTTGAAAATATCGTATGTTGAATTTGAATATGATATGATAAATAAATAATTCAAAAGTCAAATCAAGTCAATTTATTTGTACAGCAACAAACAACTGGAGTTGACCCAAAATGCTTTATAGTTGAGGGAATAAAGGATTATTAAAAATGAACTTAAATTAAATTTTATAAATAAAGATAACACAAAATATGTATACAAGAAATAAGAATTAGGTAGTAAAATAATGATTAAAAGAAATATAATTAAAAAAACAAACAGATAAAAAGGTAAATAAATAACTATTGTCAATCACAGAAAATAACATAGTTATTGAGTTAACACATTATTCAACACTGTATGAGATGTTTCTCCTTGCGACTGCTGCACGGACTGGCTGCATAATGACACCATCCCGTTTCAGTGTTAGTATCATACAGCTTATCGCTAAACATCAAAGTCACCATCATAAAGGCATGATTTCATAATTCAAACCATCGTAAAATGAGCAGAATCCAGTTATAAGGAAAACATTCTGCTGATGTTTCTTTGAACGCTGACGTCCTGCCTCATCGCGGGTGGCTGCCCTTCGCCCCGCAAGCTACCACCATACGCTTGTGTTGAAAGAAGTCCGTGAGATTTATTTAGTTTTTCTTGTTGCACTGTGACACCGTAATGATCCAAATGCCCAGTTGGTCTAAATCCTCCTGCCGTCCGCAGGCAGGGGACTGGAAACCCGCTGAGAGCTGTGGAGGGGGTGGCGTGACCCGGGGGGCTTTTGGGGGCAGAACAAGATGTACTGTGCCAGTGAGGCTCGCTTGGGCACATGGCACTCACCCATGAAACCATGCCTGGAAGCGTAGTACTTTATACAGAACTTTGCAGTGCAGCCTGTCAGTATGTAACAGTATCAGCTGGTCAGACAAACCATTTGTCATTAGGGGCCTGGGGTTTCGTACCCCTGTCAAAGCCCTGTGTAATCAGAGAGCGATTCTGTTGTGTTTGCCCTTGCATTTGATGCTACATCCTACTAGTGTCCTAATAGCACTTATTAGCGATTTCAAATAATCAAACGCGGATGGTGTTTCTACTCTGCGGCAACCAATGAGTTTGATTTGTCCAGTAAGAAGTTAACTCTACAAAAATGTAGTGACTCACACATTACACACATGTTATTGACATTACCAGGGGGAACTTGCTGGAACACATACTTTCATTTTATTTTCCCGGCATCTCGGCTTACTGCTGTTAAAGGCGCTATACCGAGGTGGAGACATGGTGTGAAATGTGAGACACCACCTGGACTGCCCTTTGCTACTTGCAGTAACTGATGAATTATATAATTTTGTGTGTTATGAAGATGAAGGTTAGCCAATCAGCCGGCCTAGCGGTGGAGATTCCTCAGAACTTCGCAGCCCAATGAAGGAAATTGATTCAAGGTGATGTGACTCAGTGACTCAGGGCAGGAGTCACTTTGTGTGCGGAAATGCTTTTCTGGTTAAAAGGCAGGAAAAATTAGATAAAATCCTGCCTACTTACTCAAAGTCTCCGTAATCTTGCCGACTTACAGTTTGTTTATTTGTATTATTGCAGTTGCTGCAACTGGAAACATGAAAAACTTCTATAGCCGTGTGCCATTCAGAAAGATGGTGTCGTACTCTGTGCGGAGCCGTGTCAGTTTGGCCTCCAAGCCCATACCTGAGGGGTGAGGTGATGTGGGGGGGGGGGTGGGGTCCTTCCGCCCCTTTCCAGCTCAGCGTTTTATATTCTGTTTGCGCTGCAGCTTTTTAACGGGATCTGTGTGGCCGCAGGTTCGCTGAGTGTGAGCAGCGCTGTGATCAGGATCCCTGCTGCAGAGGAATCGGATACATCAGAGACTCTGCGTCTTCTGGTGTGTGTCTGTCCCCGTGGGGGGGGGGGGGGGCACAAATTGGGATACCAAACAGCTTAACGTAGTGTTAATGAACTGATATCAATGAATGTTACATTTATATTGCGCTTTTCAAGACACCCAAAATACTTTACCGAACCAATGGGGAGCCACTTCAACTCAGGGGCCCTGGGAATCCTCCTAATCCCCCCCCCCCTTTACAGCTCCCCTCATTCAGCAAGGCCCTAACCCTCATTTCTCCGGACCGCACATCACTTTGAATAAAAGTGTTTGCTATATAAATAAATGTAAATGCTTGACGCCGGCTCTGCTCTCCCTGCCCAGGTGTAGACGTGCTGTGTCTGACCCTGAACAGCCTGGGGGTGCAGACATGCGGGGAAGGGGGGCGCAGCAGCTGGCGTGTCATGGACTGCTCTGATTCCAAAGTGGACACCAGCGTCTTCCCCTTGGGCTGGTATGAGAAGCCAGGTGCGTGCAGGTCCATGGTGACCCCTGCCGCTGCGGTGGGGAGCATCGGCCAAGAGCTTGCGGGGTCCTAATGCCCAATGTGATGGCAGACTGCCTCGTCTCTGTTCATGTGACCCGATTCTGTGTATTCTACGTCTATTCTGAATATGTCTGCTTTTCCCCTGTTTCTGTAGTTAATCAGTGGACAAGAAGTCCTCAGCTCTGTCCTCCTTTCCAGCTCCCTGCACCTTTACGGAATGGTACGTTCCAAGGACAAACATTAAAATAACTTTATTAAACATCCATCCATCCATTTTCCGCCACTTATCCGGGGTCGGGTCACAGGGGCAGCAGTCTAAGCAGAGATGCCCAGACCTCCCTCTCACCAGCCACCTCCTCCAGCTCCTCCAGGGG
>JAODKC010000137.1:5048108-5072923 GCA_026777985.1 Mormyrops attenuatus
GGTGTGCAGGTTGGTGCCTTGCATGGCAGCCTTCACCACCGGTGTATGAATGCATGTGTGTGAATGTGAGGCATGAATTGTAAAGCGCTTTGAGTACTCGTAGGAGTAGATATAGGAGGAGGGTATATCAATGCAGTCCATTTACCATCTAATTTCCTGGCAAAAAATAATGGAGAGAATATTGATGAGCAAGCTTATTCATGTGATGTCTTGGTAAATGGTTTGGCTGGCAGGGAGGAATCTTGGTCTTGGTCTTGGTCTGAGAGGTTCCGCTAGATGTGAAGATCCCTAATCCAGGCTGCGATGTTGCTGCAGCATGTGAAGATCCAGAGACTGTGGTGTCCTTAGGAGGGATTGTCAGGTAGAGTTGGATGTCATCATTGTAGTAGTGGTGGGAGAATCCATGTGGCTGACTAATCAGACCCAGGACAGAGCCTTGGGTGACATCGGTTGTTACCTGATGCGACTTGGACACCTCTGCACCCCAAGATACTTAGAATGATCTGCCTGATAGGTAAGGTTAACCATCACAGAGCAATCTTCGTGATGGCAGGTTGAGAAAAGGTGGACAAGAGGATCAGGTGGTTCAGAGGGAGGAGAGAATCTGGTCTCTAGTTATGGATCACGTGGATTTTTTAAGCATTTGGGTTAGAAAACAGTGATTTATTGGGAGATTTCCATAGAATGTCCCTTACTGGGTAAATGAACTATGTTGCATTAAGAAACAGAATGGATGCACATTACTTATTAGTGCACCTGCAAAAATAAGATATGAAACAAATGGAAACAGAGTGTATTTCATATTAGTGTCTGTCCCCTCACTTTGCTTATAGTGGAAGATGATGAATTCTGTGCAGGTTTATGGACGCCTGTGGCTGTGATTATCTATTTGGATCGCCTAACCCTAAGAGGGTTTCATTCCATCTTTCAAAACACATCGACCCCTGAGGTGGTCCATATTTGTCCACTTCTAAGACCTTGTTTGCGCAACAGCGAGTTGCACTGGAATCGGGAACTGTCACATGATAGGGAGGCAATTGTATATCTGCTTCTTTTTTAGCTCTGAGATAATACATGACCCTCACCAGGATGAGCAGTTGGAAGACGGACAGATGTATGGATAATACATGCTTTTGTCTTTTTTTCCATGACTTTCTTATTAGTGTTGATTTGTCAGTGCCATTGGATATCCAGTTTCTATTTGGACTTCCGCATCACCCACAGACAAAGGAGATCTTCACCGCTGAAGAAAGGCAGCTTTCCCTCCAAACTATGAACTACGTGGCCAACTTTATCAAGTCTGGGTAAGACGAAGCACATCATGAACCACAGGGCCATTGGCTGTGCTGACCCTGTAGCCCACTTAGATTTCTGATCTTGTCCAGTCTGCTGATGCCTTATTCCTTTTGCTCCAGAAATCCCAACATCCAACACTCCACCTCGAGGGTGTCCTTTGGTGACGTCCTACCCCCATGGCCTAAATTCATGCCCCATGCTAACGGGGACAACTACAAAGAATTGTATGCACCCGTCAGAACCCGAACAGGCTTGAGGAGAAAGGAGTGCTCCTTCTGGCACGACTATGTACCAGCCCTGACCGCCTCCACGGGTACGTGGGGATTATCCCACCACCCATAGTTATGTGCTCTTTATCCCAACCTAGGACAGTACTCTGTCAGCTTTGTGTTACTCCAGGTGCACACAGGGCGCTCCCAGTCATAGGGAGTATTTCTGCTGCTATTTTTTGGACAGTGTGCTTTAGCTGAATGCAGGGGTGTCGCTAGAATATTAAGACATCCAGGGCTAAGCCCCGAGACCTGATCTCGCAGAGGCTTCTCAAACTTCTTAAAACATCCGAACTAAGCTCTCAGCCCCGAGTTCCCCAGGCTTGTGACGTGTCTGGCTGAGTGTGTGCGCAATTATCTTATTCACCATAGCCCAGGATCAGAATACCCTGCAAAATGTTTACTCTTCAAATGCCAGAGGGAATCTGTGAATATGGTAGATTAGTAAAAGTTTTGCGGTTTCCTTAAGCTGCCAAAACTGAAAATAGAGGATGTTTTTTCATTTACTTATCTTCTTCCAGGCAAACTCTTACGTGGAATCCCCGAGGAGGCGTCTGTCTCAACACCAAAGCCGAGCCTCAATTCTTTCCAGACCTCAGCAAGTCCAAGGAAGCCCAAGTCTGAAAAGGATGCTTATAGTTAAACATCTTCACTTTAACTTTTTCTTAATATTAAAACATTCTCTCAACTTCGTCCTGTTAATAGCCTTCAATAAAGTCATAACTGCAAAAGCTCTCAGCTGTAATTGCTTTCCATTTTGTGCTGGGTGTCCTCTGCCATGTGCATTGGTGCCTGGCCCCTCAAACAGGTCTATGTGAGGGTGGGTGGAGGTTCATTTAGTTTTCAGCCCACCACCCACTATCAAATATAAAATTCCAGAAACTTCTGGAATGTATGGAACCACTATGGAAGACTTTTCAGAATGGATTGAATTTGTTCAACACACAATACCCCAGAGCACTTTTGGAATTCTGTAAAATTAAATTTGAAATCTCTGTTAGGGTCACCTCAGGATGTAGCGCCTGGGATTTGGCAAGCACGCCAGTTCCCTTCCCACCATCCTGTGCAGTCGACGGGGGCAAAATGAATGCATAGATTATTCTAGCCAAACCACAGGGCCCCAACCTGCCTCAGAAAAGGTGGCACAGATTGTTAAATCAGAACACCTGGGTGTCCACGCTGATGTCAGCCTAGGGCCCCCAGATAATTTAATGAGCCTGGGCAGCTGGTGTAAAAAATAGTGCTGCTGTAGGGGACTGTGATGAGGTGCAGGGAAAAAGGCTATAGGCAGATCTATAGTGATGATCAGGGACCTCAGTCTGGCAGGCAAAAACAATCGGGAATCCAAGTCAGAACCAGAGCAGGCAAAAACAATCCAATAATGGGTAGATCAGAGGTTGGTAAAAAAGGTAAAGATCAAGACAAGGGCTGTTGATCCAGAGCTTCGGGACGGTTACAAAGGAAGTCACTGAGGAGAGGGATGCAGCATGTATCCAGTCCAAAAAACACTGGAGGCCCCAGCACTGAACATCTAAAAGGAGTTGGAGTTTAAGCCTCACCCCCCCGCTCCCATCAATCAGCCAGGGTGGAGGAGGAAAGAGAACCGATGGCCATAGGCTTAAGCAGTGATACATGGTATATCAGGTGGACCTGTCACATGATTACTAGTAACAGTTGTAGGACTGATGACTTTAGAAATGGGGAAAGGCCCAACCTTACGCGACTGGACAAACAAGAGCAGGTCCTGTGTGGATAGCAGGATCAAAATCCTGGGGGTGCAGATATCTGACAATCTGGACTGGTCACCAAACACAACAACACTGGTTAAATAGGCTCAGAGCACACCTTTCCTCTCCCATCCTCACCACTTTCTACCGAGGCACCATAGAGGGCGTGCTGACCGGCTGTATCTCCATCTGGTTTGGCAGCTCAAATCAGGAAATCGCTGCAGGGAGTGGTGAGGACTGCAGAGAGGATCGTCAGGACTTCTCTTCCATCCATCCAGGACATTGCACTCAAACGCTGTCTGAGCAGAGCCTGTGACATCATCAGGAACTCCGCCCACCCCCACCGCGGACTGTTCTCCCTGCTGCCCTCTCGGAAGAAGTTTTGCAACAGCAGGACCAGGACAGTCAGATTCTGTAATAGTTTCATTCCTCAAGCCATTAGACTCCTGAACTCATGGCAAATTAGCAACAGGTGTGGCTGATTACAGCCAGACTGGGGAGAGAGCGAGAGGGGCAGGGATGCAGGGCGTGACACCATACTTATTTGTGCGATTTTACATACTATTTGACTTTATCCCATCCATTCATCTTCTGTAAATGCTTATCCTATTCAGGGTCACAGGTGGTCTGGAGCCTAACCAAGAGGCTACAGGGGTGCAAGGCAGAGAACAACCCAGGGTGACAAGGTCTCATATCATGAAGTAATTATGCAAATCCAAACAATATTGCAAACCAATGTACACCTTTGAGCAGGATTAAACAAAACACCAAAAGAAATTTCCTCTTAGAATCCGTAAGCAAGGTCTGTGTTGGGTGATTAACATCTCGACACGCACATCTTATTTTGTTAACGTAATATTTCACAATTAATTCATTCCATGTCTTGACGGCGCCGTTATAAACGTTCGAGACGTTTGGCCCGGGTGTGGAAATGTCATAATTTCGCTTCCCGTCGCGACGGGTTCCCTTTTAAGGAGCCGTTTCCGCGGCGCACAAACGAAGGCGGGGATCAGGGAGACGCCAAGCCAGGCGGACCGCTCCAGCAGATCCTCGGGTACCGTCCTCAAAGGGAACCAGAAGTAAGGACTTCACCAAAGGCGAGGAGGCTGTCATCGGACTCCAGCATGCTTTAAACTACAGTAAAGCGACACGTTTTATTTATTTTTACAAGAATCGGAGTCTGGCTTCAATGAATTTAACACTGGTTTATAGTTATGACTTGGCTCCTGCCGTGCATTTTAATAGCATCCAGCGTTCATCAGGTGAGCCAGTGCCATTCATTTGTTCTGTCAGTTCTTTTTAAAAGTATAAAATGTGAACAGAGATGCAAAGGTAAACCAGAACAAAAATAAAAAATGCCAGTAAAGTCACGTGGAGCTGGGTGGGATGTTTGTATTTGGAGTCGATAAACAGAAATGCGGTGATTCAGGAGCGGAGAAATCTACGCATCTGGATAATGTGCGTTTGCTCTGGCGAAGCGGGGGCAGAGCCGGCCCAGTCATTACGAAACTTTATTTAATGCACATGGAGCAAATAATTTAAAAAAAAAGAAAACACACATCATTATTAGTCTGTCTGCTATTGCTAAGTATACTGAAAATGCATACTTATCTAATCGGTCTGCTAAGATTTTAATATTTATAGGTATTGTAAGATTTTAACGATTTTGGGATATTTAGATTTATGTGCGCTCTTAAGTCAAGGCTATTCACACGTGGCAATGCAGTCGTATCGTGTAAAACGATTATGAAAGAGCCAACAGTTTGT
The DNA here is from genome assembly GCA_026777985.1 of Mormyrops attenuatus. Classification (NCBI taxonomy): domain Eukaryota; kingdom Metazoa; phylum Chordata; class Actinopteri; order Osteoglossiformes; family Mormyridae; genus Mormyrops; species Mormyrops attenuatus. The sequence goes on from JAODKC010000137.1 coordinate 5,053,168, forward strand.
ACATAACGAGCTCATTCGAAATAACGGTAAGAATAAACACTAATGCTAAGTGAGAAAGTTTATTCAACAGATTGATGGCAAGTATACAACCTATATGCCATCAACAGATGCCGATTGTATATACGCTTAATTTTATTGCAAGCATGGACAAAATAAGTACCTTGTGATTTGTTGTACACGTTTCAGAATGTAATAACTATACACCTGTATGCTTTTCTGTCAGTGGCATGTATTAAATATCCATTATTTCTGCTTTTCAACCATTTTTACTTCACTTCACTGTAGTAAATCAGAGTAATATGCGTTTCGTGCTAATTTCTGTTCATTAAAAGCCTGGAGCCGATCTAGGCTGGGTACAGCCTGGCTTGGATGCCGGTCCATCACAGAGCTCACATACACACAGATGCAAATTAAACATTAGGAGGAATTCGGAGAGGTCTTTTGAAACCAGCTCAACACAGGGGGAACATGCAAAATCCCGCATCTGGACGCACGGCGGCCATTATGACTCCCCTCATTAAAGACTTAATCTGCTTTTTAATTTTGATTTCGCCTACACTGCCTCTCAAACGTTTGGGCTTACTTAAATTTCCCATGGAATAGCCTTCATTTCTCAGAACAAGAACAGACTGTAGGGTTCCAGTAGAAAGTTCTTTGTTTCTGGCCATTTTGAGTCTTCAATCAAACCCACAAGTGATGATCCAGATACTCAACTAATCTTAAGGCCAGTTTTATTGCTTCTTTAATCAGCACAACAGTTTTCAGCTGTGCTAACATAATCTTAAAAGGGGTTTCTGATGATCCAACCTGGATTCGCAAACAGAATGTGCCACTGGACTGACGGTTGCTCGTTAATTGGCCTCTGTACGCCAATGCGGATGTGCCACTTCCAGCTACAGTAGTCATTCATAACATTAACAGTGTATACACTGTGTTTCTGATTAACTCGATGCTATTTTAATGGACAAAAATTGCTTTTCTTTTGGAAACATGGACATTTCTAGGTGACCCCAAACTTTTGAATGCCATTGTACTTTGTCATTTAAAAGTGTTCCGTCCGTTGCACGGAACTGAATGTGCACAAATCCTGATTGCAACAGCCAAACTTTTGATGATTAAACAAGAAGTGATTCTTCTGAGAACATAGTACCATGTTTTTTAAGATGAATTCCATATGTCATCACAGCCGGCCTGTTTTGACTGTAGGGTTATCCATAAAGTACTGATGACCTGTATGTGACAATGAGCACATCTTAACTATACATGTATAACTATACCATACATGTACAAGATTGTGGCGCAGGAGGTAGTGCTATCGTTCGGCAACCGGAGGGTTGCCGGTTCGAGCCCTGGTTTCTCCTGACCCCATCAAAGTGTCCTTGAGCAAGACACTGAACCCCAAATTGCTCCTGGTGTGGTTGGTGCCTTGCATGGCAGCCTTTGCCACCGGTGTATGAATGGATGGGTGAATGTGAGGCGTCAATTGTGAAGCGCTTTGAATACTCGTAGGAATAGAAAAGCGCTGTATAAATACAGTCCATTTTACCATAGAGGTACATGCGGTCTGTCATCTATATTCAGTTCAATTTCAATTTATATAGTGCCTTTCACAACTGAGTCGCCCCAAAGCACTTTACATTCCAGCATCATGTATGCAGAATAATTCAAAAACAAGGAAAAGGGAAGACAGAAATGAAAGAAAGAAAGCCAGATGACAGTGGAGGAGATGAACCAAAAACTCCCAAGTAGGGAGAAAAAAAAAACCTCTGGGGGTCCAAGGTCAACTGGCGGCCCAACCTGCCCTGAGCCACATACGAAGCACAGTATGGTCACACATCAGCCAACAATGAACCATTCAGAAGAGCAACAGAACAATAACATGAAGAAAGTTTTGACCATTGAAGTAACTGAAGCACAAATAGAAGTATTTTCAGTGTGGATTTGGGGGGGGGGGGAACCCAGTCCATCACAGGACACAGGGCAATGGGATACCCTGGATGGGATGGTAGTCGATCACAGGGCACAGGGCTGGGGGACACCCTGGATGAGATGCCTGTTCATCACAGGGCTGGGGGACACCCTGGATAGGATGCCAGTCCATCACAGGGCTGGGGGACACCCTGGATGAGATGGTAGTTCATCATAGGACGCAGGGCTGTGGGATACCCTGGATGGGATGGTAGTCCATCATGGGACACAGGGGTGGGGGATACCCTGGATGGGATGGTAGTCCATCATAGGATGCAGGGCTGTGGGATACCCTGGATGGCATGCCTGTTCGTCACAGGACACAGGGGTGGGAGGGAGCAAAAAAGTAGAGCGAATGGAGGCCCCAAGGACCAGGTTGGCAAACACTAAGCTGAAACATGCCTTCAGCCCACAGTGTCTGTTGGTATGGGCAGCCATCTTGGGGAGTAATTCGTTCCAATTATTGCTCTGCATTGTTGTTTAATGACCAAGGAATATGAGGACCTGCTACATCGCGTTGCGCAAACACGGTTTAGACTGTTCCTAAATATAGAAATGCCTTCTTAGATGCTGCTACAGAAATTCAAGAGTGACTTTATGAACAGCAGCATGAAGTAAAATGGACTCCTCAGTCGCCAGATGCACACATCACTGGACCATTATGAGCAGTTCTGGGGCATCTGCAATCTCGGAAAACTGGAGGTTTTCCTGCTTGAAGAGTGATCCAATGTCCCACATTCAAGGGTGTGCAGAACAGCATTCCAGGGAAGACAAATGGCAGCCTGCCACTTGATATATTTTTAGATGTTAGTTTTATCATTGTTTTGTCCACCCTTTATATACACAAAATGACACTAGTTAACTGTACCTGTTAGTTCTTGGTGCAGAAGTGTCAGTTGGGAAAACATGGATGGCTTCAGTGTGTCTGTTTTTGTAATGCTTTCTACTTTTTCTCATTTTAATCACGTCAAAAGTACTCGAATATATGCAAATAGTTTACAATCCTGTAAAGTTGGTGTGTACGGGAGAATTAAACGAGCTAATAGTTGATAGGTCAAACAATTTAAGGACACTTCCGTAGTTAATGGCATTATACTGACCCCTTGTGGGTGTATTGTGTATTGCCTGAGCTCAGATCATTAAAGGTAACATTTGTTGAACCTGATCAGAATATAAAGGCATTTATTGCTTACTTCGATCGTATTCACTGCAAGCAGCTCCAGATCTAGAATTATGTTGTGCTTATTGTGACTGCATGCCGCTTTCTTGTACATCTGTGAACTCAAATCAATGCAGGCATTTACAAATAAGGTGAATTTTGTAGTAAATATTTTATTTTATGCTTTCTGTCAGACAAAGGTGGATAGTTCAGGTCCAGAAAGTAAAAATCCAGGCCAATATTTTGTGTTAACCAACCAATTGAGTATAAAGAGACAATCACAGAGTTCTTAACTGGTTGGTCTGGATTTTTACTTTTTGGATTTGAACTCTCCACCTCTGCGTTCAGCTTCATTTTGCATTAAGCAGGCAAATGAAAACAAAGCAAAGTAAAAACCGAAGGAAAAAAGAAAACTAATCAGTGGATTGTAACATTACAATATTAACAGTCAATTTCCCTGAAGAACTTCAGGAAGACTTCCAAATGTTTACTAAGCGTTTGGTCTGCTTGGGACTAGCGTTGCCTACGGACTTCACACAGGACCGTCAGTCATTGCCCGCTCCTCCCCATGTGATTAGGCTCCCATGGTGTTTTGTAAGAGAAACCGTGGGACCTGATCTATCGTTTTGATTTCTCGTTCTGAAAATAAGCTTCCAGGCAAAACACGGAGGCTTCTTTTAGCCTCTCCCTCATCCTTTTGGGTGCTGTACACTGTACCACAGGGATCCCCAATTATTTTTCCTCGAGGGCTGGATTCTATCCGCAATACAAAGCCAAAGGCCGCCGCCCAGACATTTGACTCTTGCGGGCGGCCAATCGGGGAACCCTGCTCTGCCGCTTTTCATTTTGCTGTGGGGCGTGTGTGGAAGAATCTCTGGCTCCACTTTTAGACTCTTGACATTAGAAACAGAACGGCAATAAAAGTTGCCGGTTCCTGCCTTAGAAAAGCAGCCGTCGCCGAGTCTGGCGGATGACGCAATTTGCCCAGCGGCCAAAGCGCCTGGCTAGGTGAGCTGGAGCCTCCCAGTTCATAGGAAGATGCTTGGCTGCCTTTGTTTACGCTGGAGCTTATCCAGTTAGCCTGCAGATTCAGGGATACACTCAGCAGGCTCAGGGTCCTAAACAAACACCATTCCAGTCAGGTATAATATACTCGTATACTGTACTGTGTATATATATGTAGTAAGGTATAGCTTTTAAAGAAATAAATCTCCTGATAACTTGCTGTCCAGTTTAAACATACTGAGGAAATGAATGTTTTGTCTACAGCTTACCATGCGTAAGATGGGTGCTTATGGGTATTTTTCACTGTTAGGTTTAATTCGGCATCAACAAAACGATTGCATTGGTAATGGTGAGGCATGGGCTGGGGGATGAAGTAGTTTTATCCAGGACGTTAAGTATTTTTTTTCTTTCGTTTTTAAATGGCATCAGGCCTTTTATTGCTGTTCCTAATGCCTGATTGGGTAATCTGTGAGCACATGGCCTTGCAGGAAACAGTGTGGAATTAGGAGCATCTGCTTCAGCTGTGAGGAGCTGAGAAGCGGCAGATGAATCCCTTGTCTTTCATTATACTGTTATGGAACTTTGGATATGATCTCCTGCAGGACGTGCCCCTCCAAGGGCCCACCGGGAGAAGACTCCCCAACAGACAGGCAATTTGAAGGGGCTTCCTTGTCTCGCAGGTCCTGGCCCAGAATTGTACTGTAGCCCCGCCCACAACCACCGAGATGGACCCATATGAGCGGAAGCGGTACTGCAGTTGGCCCTGCGAGTGCCCTGCCAGCCCGCCTGTCTGCCCCCCCGGCATCAGCCTCATCACAGACGGCTGCGACTGCTGCAAGGCCTGCGCCCAGCAGGTGGGCGAGACATGCAACGAGGCCGACACCTGCGACTACCACAAGGGGCTGTATTGTGACTACAGTGCAGACAAGCCTAGGTATGAAAAAGGAGTGTGTGCATGTAAGTGACCTCATATTCACTGTTATGCTTGCTTCTTGAGTGATTTACTGCATTTATACAAAGGAACTTACAGCTGGATTTTTTTGAAGCTATTTAGGGTAGTGGGAGTGCCACTTGAACCAGCGAAACTTTGGTTACAGTCCAACTCCTTAACTATTACACCACCTACTGGTTAGAGGCATACATGCATATATAAAAACAAAAAAGACCCCAAAGTAATGAACCATAGAAGCCTATTCGAATGTACACAGATATCTGAAGCTACAGTGAGCCTGAACATTTTGACATTAGATATCTGATCTATTGCAGTCATGGGTGTAGATTTGGGTATGGACGGTAGGCACCATGTGTGTTTCTGGGGGTGGGGGATTTGGTCCCTACCAATGTGGAAGCCTACACCCTTGATCTGAGTGCAGCTTTGGGCCCTTAACAGCGTGATGGTAACCTGCATGTGATGTATCAGCCAGGCCAGCAGGTGGCGCCGTTTCCACCCATTTGTTTTTCTTCTCCATGCATGCGCAGATGTGGTGGGGACGGGCTGCAAGTATGATGGGGTGATTTACCGCAATGGCCAGAGCTTCCAGCCCAGCTGTAGGTTCCGATGCCTCTGCATAAATGGTGCCATCGGCTGCCTGGAACTGTGTGCTGACTTCCAGCCGCCACGGGTTTGGTGCCAGAAGCCGCGGAAGGTCTGGCTGCCTGGCCGATGCTGCGAGCAGTGGATCTGCGACGACGAGCCGCAGAAGGTCCAGAAGACCTTACCCAGGCACCCTCTGGACGGTACTGGGCAATTCCACCACCACATTCGATTCTCTCCTCTTCGGAGTAGTGTGATTCGTTGGAAGGTCCCTCCCCTGATCTTTAATTTCGCGCCCTGCCATTTATTTGTTGACAGTGCCACCGAGCAGCAGCGAAGTTTGGCCACAAAACTGCGTGATGCAGACGACACCCTGGAGCCCATGTTCAACGACGTGCGGCAGGGGACTGTCGCTACGCGTGACAAACACCAATGACCGCTGTGAGCCCAAAAAAGAGGCACGCCTTTGCAGCATCCGTCCCTGCAAAGTGGACATCAGCCAAAACATCAAGGTAGGGAGTCCCTTCACCTGGGGGGGGGGCGTGATCACGCCTCATGAACAGAAACCAGGTGCCAAGCAAAAGTACACTGAGCCACTTTAGAAACCAAGCAAAATCCTTTAAGCTGCCAAGAGCTTCAGACTATGGAGAGAAAAGCTGCCAACTCAAATACCTCTGAGCAGGACACTTAATTCCAACACTTAATTCTCAAAGGAAGCACAGGACACCTTAGATGTTATATTAGTACTTGATAAAGCATATGCTACAGACAGGTAGGTGCATCAGTTCATCTCACACCCCTGTGAACGTAAGACTACAGTGCAATACACCGAGTTCCCCAGTGAGCTGGTGAAATACCCCAGTAAAAATATCCGCAGTACTAAAGGGTCAAATTTCCAAATTGGTTCAGATTTCAGTGTCCACTGAGAAGGCAAACGATAAAATAAAACAAAGGCTGGCAGATTAAGACTCATGCTGTCACTTCTCATCCTCAGTCAGGGAAGAAATGCCTGAACATTTACAGGGAAAGCCAGAGCCAGAATTTCACCTTGTCGGGGTGCGTCAGCACGAGGTCCTACCGACCCAAGTACTGCGGCGTCTGCACGGACGGCCGCTGCTGCACCCCCTACAAGTCTAAGACCATCCGAGTGGATTTCCAGTGTCCCAGTGGTGCTGTGTTCTCCTGGAGTGTAATGTGGATCAACGCCTGCTTCTGTAACCTTAGCTGCAAGAACCCCAATGACATCTTTGCCGACTTGGTGCGCTATTACGACTATTCGGAGATCGTGAACTGAGAAGGTGGGGAGTTTCAGATAAGCCCACCACCCCAAGTGGACATTCCCATTCTTATATGGTTTACTTGATAAGCAGCTTAAGCAGTGAAATCATTCAACCAGTTATTTTCCCTTCTATATTAACATATTACGCAGTTATTTAATCTCAGTACCTTACAGAATGTTTCTATAATTGCAGTATTTTTTCAAAATGAATGTATATATGCAAAATCTTATTTTTTCCCATTAGAAATATATATGATTATATTTGTTTAATAAAAGAGTTTTAATTATTTCTAATGCACATAATGATTGCCCTTATTGTGTCCAAAATGTAGTTGTTATGCAGCATTAGTTTTAACACTTTGCTTGATTCCCATTTTGTTTGAACAGTAACATTCAAAGCTACACCAGTCACTGACATTCAGTGACACTCTCTGACACATTTCTGAATGGTAAGAGTCACCATTATCAGTAATATCAGTTAGGATAAGCCACATTAACAAAGTCACCTAACCCTGACAGAGATAATATTGTCCAATTCATATTTAGAAAATCCAAACACATATACAGGGAGGACAAATTTTGGGGTCAGAATGCAGGATCAGCCAGTATTCAGTGCCCCTGGAGTAACTGGGGTTAATGGCATTACCCAAGGGCCCAATGATGGCATCAGTCCATGGGACTTAAACCAGCCTCCAATCACAGGCACAGAATCCTAACCTGCTGGGCTACAGCAGCTCACAGATTGCCAGCGATGCTTGGATGGAAGACAAAGCATAACTAATGAAGCAGAGCAAATACTTCAAGTAGTTACTGTATCAGAAAAAAGAAACTGAACCCATTAAACACTACCGATAGAAAACATGGTATACCGCCTTGTGTAGGAAATAATCTTTTTAGAAACGTATACGTAGGGTATATAGCTTATATAACTGTTTATATAACTAGCGCATCTCATATTGCTCAGCTGCTCATCAGCAAAGCCCACCCAAGGTCTGCAGGAGAAAAGGGGACCTTCACTATGTAATGCTGGGCTTTGTAAATTGGCTTTACTGTGGAAAACATGCTCTTATGCAATAGATGCAATAACAAGCAGAGAGAGCTGCTTGTGCCTGAGAACAGTGTTATTCTCGCTCTTTGGGATGTGAAAAAGGAGCAGGATGCAGAGAAAAAACCTTCAAGATGCTGGTTGGAAAGTAGTTTCAGAAGACAGTAGATAAGGTTAAAGTAACAAGCTGTAAGGTTACGAATAACTGTAGAGATGCAAGGGCAAGGGATCCCAGAAAAACCAAGGGCGACATTTTGGTGAACCTGGATGGGGCCTCATCCAAACTATCACTGTCATATCAGTGTGGGAGGAGAAGAAGAGTAACTGTAAGAGTATCAGTGCGAGAGGATAGGGAGAGTCACTGTACTGTAAGAGTATCAGTGTGGGAGAAGAGGGGGAGTCACTGTAAGAGTATCAGTGTGAGAAGAGGGGGAGTCACTGTAAGAGTATCAGTGTGGGAGGAGAGGGAGTCTCACTGTGAGAGTATCAGTGAGAGAGGAGAGGAAGAGACTATGAGAGTATCAGTGTAGGAGAAGAGGGGGAGTCACTGTAAGAGTATCAGTGTGGGAGGATAGGGAGAGTCACTGTAAGAGTATCAGTGTGGGAGGAGAGGGAGTCTCACTGTGAGAGTATCAGTGCGAGAGGAGAGGAAGAGACTATGAGAGTATCAGTGTAGGAGGAGAGGGGGAGTCACTGTAAGTGTATCAGTGTAGGAGGAGAGGGGGAGTCACTGTAAGAGTATCAGTGTGGTAGGAGAGGGAGTCTCACTGTGAGAGTATCAGTGCGAGAGGAGAGGAAGAGACTATGAGAGTGTCAGTGTAGGAGGAGAGGGGGAGTCACTGTAAGTGTATCAGTGTGGGAGGAGAGGGAGTCTCACTGTGAGAGTATCCGTGTGGGAGGAGAGGGAGTCTCACTGTGAGAGTATCAGTGTGGGAGGAGAGGGAGTCTCACTGTGAGAGTATCCGTGTGGGAGGAGAGGGGGAGTCACTGTGAGAGTATCAGTGTGGGAGGAGAGGGAGTCTCACAGTGAGAGCCAAAGCTTTACACAACGGATGATTTTTGTAAAAGCAGCATCTGATGCACCTTCCTCAAGTGTGACCCAGGTTAGCTCACCTTCCCAAACAGGTGAGTGATGATGATGATGATGATGAGGATGATGATGAGGTCCAGGAGAGTCTGCATGTGTCCAGTGCTGCATTCATGTGAACACTCAGCTTTAGATAATCTATTAAACCAGCTTTTTAACATGCATACTTATAATTCCTTAATAATTAAAGTCCATTCTTTGCATAATTAATCCCCAAAACCCTGAAAGTAAGAAGCACATTATACATTCATTATACATTTGCCAAATAAATATATTTTTTAGTATTTATTTTTACATGTGTAGGCTGGACAGTTGTTCAGCTTTAATACATTTAAATATTAATACACTTTGTGGACTATGTCACAAGGCAAATACAAGGTTTCACTATTTAAAAATTTTTAGTGTCCATATTAAAATGATAGCTACTCACAGCTGTATCAGTGTAATATTGGGAGGCTTCACAGGCGTCAAGTGCCTCCCCAGATTTAAGTGATTCAGCTGAAGTCAATATAATATTTCAGCATGTGAAAATCACTGATAAATCAGCTCAGGTCAGGTTGGTGGAGCATGCACTGTTACAGTGTATTGCTGCACCCACCGCACGGCGAAACATATCTGGGTCCCAGTCGGTGAACCCCAGGCCAACAAGTGGTCCACTCCCAACTTCTGGCAATGGCCGTCTATCTGCCGCAGCCAGGTTTTAACGTGGGAGTCCCCTTGGCCTGGTCCAGCTGCTGCAGTCATTTAATTTCAAAGGCATCTTGATCTTCAAACTTACCTAAAAGAACTTCAGGATGTGAGGAAAACCTTTAGACTGCTGCTCTACTGATGGGTGGCCTTCCCTGCGGTAGACAACTCACCACGTTCAGGCGATCCAACTCCCTAGTAAAAAAAAATCCAGTATAACATTCTAACTACAATATGTCTACAGACAAGAAGATTTTACTTTCACTTCCTTTCACTGTTGTTTGTCACTTATTAGTCCATGCGTTGGACGTGGAAGTTACAGAAGACGGAAGGATGGATAACTGGCCATGACCCATGGAACCGTAATCCCTGCAGAAGAGCTGTTAGAATAAAATGTAAGCAATGTGGGGAAGACAGCAACGAGTGTGCCTTGGTGTCCTCTTAATGGAAATACAATTGCATTAATCTGATTGACCTAAACAGTGTGCATGTGCAGGGGCAAAGCTATGATGAGTAACAAGGGCCCTAACAAATATGGAACATAATTGGATTGGTCTGAGTTGCGGGCCCAACATGATATGCTTTTATGGGGCCCAAAATTTCTAGCAGCGCCCCGGTGTGTATGAAGGCGAGTGACAGATGGTGCCCCCACAGGCCAGGGAGTGACTGTTTTTCCATGTCCTACAAATGCAGTGTGATCTGTCTGGTTATGACAGGGAAGGTGGCAATGTGCTAATGAGCCGGGCACATTGTATGGGCACCAGAAGGCTACTATTTCAAATGACAGATAATCTAAATTTGGACTGCTCCCACCTGTGAGACTGAAAAACCTGAAGGGGATCACTTATTGAAAACCAATGTATTTACATACAGACACAGACATTTAGCTTAAAGCTCTCTGTAACCACAATAGACTTTCCTTTGCATGCTCTCATGATCTCAGAAAGCATCAGAAAGCAGCCCAGCATACTGCCTGCCCCTCTTTTTATAGCACTGAGAGCAAATACAGGCTGTCATCTCAGTGACTGGAGGTGCTTAAGCTTAACAGAACACCAGCTTATGACTGTGCTTGGGAGCCTATAAAGTGTCATTATAAATTGCAGCAGTGTTGCACGTAGAAGACCATCTTCACATGATCTGCAGAGAATGGATTTCAAACTGTTGATGTTCTACAAACACATTCCTGCATATTACTAACCATGATGACAGCAGCATGTTTATTTGTATTATTATCATAAACAGGAATACATGCATGTGTATAAGAATCGAAGACATTGCAAGATACTGGTTTAATTTGTAAATGACTATAAATTCACTGGAATGAACACACTGATATGCACCGGAGATTCTGAAGCTGGTGCCAGCTATTGAAAACTAAAGCCTTGGATTAAACACTGGATTTCATTGAACGTAGAACTGAAATTACACAGCATTATCACCATCAGCCTTTGGAATCGCCAGGCTTTTCAAGATGTAGTTAGAACATTTGTACTTCATAAGATCCCCTTATGTTTTAAACGACAGTAAAATTTCTGCACAAAAGTGCATCTTTTTCCATTTTTCACTGTTGGGCAAGTTACTCAGGAAGAGTAATAAATTACTTTTTACTTATTACTCGTTTTATGAGTAATAGTATTACTTTACTTATTACTTAGTATCAAAAGTACTTAGTTACATTACCCATTGATATATTACTTTCCATCCCCAACCCCCCATAACATACAACTAGCTTCTTTTAAAAATGAATCCACTTCATTGAAACAATTAACGTTGTACAGAAGGACTCAAAGGTCAAACAGCATGACCACAAACACTGGAGCCTGTATGGAAGATGATAAATATATGAAGTACTAGTCTCTCCCGACTTTTTAACTGCAGAATTCTCACATTGGAAAGGAGTGTAACGGTTTTACCAAACATTTACAAAACATTAAACGCTGCTTCACATTAAAGATATCATGTCCAGACTGCTGGCCAGTGTGACATTAATCATAATCCCCCGTCAGCGCCAAGTGTCATATGGCTGCTATGCTGCTAGATATTTTAATAAATTCGACTGTAGACCTGGATTGATTTAGTATAATCATTTATCTGGGCAAGAATGTAATTTAAGATATGGCAGTTTACTTTTAGGAGAGTATAATTTAAGCAGAAGATGTTCATTGTTGTTTTTTGCCGTAAACGTCGTTATCATTTGTTTCCGACCTACCTGTGTCAGTCCACGAAATCGTAGGCAATAGTGGACTGGGTCAGAAACGCGGATAGATAACTAATTCATGATATAAATTTAGTCTTGCTCAAAATGGAATACAATAAAATAAAACTTTTTACATCGCATTGCAGTTAATATCGTTTTTCTACGAGACCCATATGGGATTTTATAAAGAAGCTAAACAGTAATTCGCGATGATGCCAAAGAAGCTATAGATATGTACATTCTTAAGCTGCTTCACTTGCCTGTTATAAAGGGTTATCATTATAAATGGTTTTGAAATAACAAATTTCCCCACCCATTATAACAATCTTCGATGGACAGACTTCCACAGCATTTAACTTTTAAGCGATTTGCTTCTTGGATAATATTTTATTGTAGTCCACCAGATGGAGCTAATATCTATATCAGTGGTTCTCAACATTTTGCACCGCGACCCAGTTTTTACCATGCCAGCTTAGTCCCGACCCCATATCAGGTATAGGTTTAAATTAACGCGTAGTGCACTCTGCAATTTACGCCAATCAATGCCTATTGCACAAATCTGATTGCCTGTTCCAGTGGATTTTAAATTAAATGTCTATGGTTTGAATTCTTGGATTGGTTGAGTTTTGCAAATAACATACGGCTACAGCCGCCCTTCTCAGGCCCCTTCCTGTTGGATTGGCGCATGCGCAGAAAACAAAGAGACGCGTTGTTGATCCGTTTCACGCGTCTTAGAATTTAAGTTTATGTGGTTAACTTGTTTAGAAAAAATGTCCTACGCATATATTTGTGCACGATCTATGTTTCATGATTGTCGATGTATTATAAATCTAATCATTTTCTATCTTAATCATATTTTTTCCTCTTTTCTTTTCTGTTTATGCATAAAGATTCACGCAACAAAAACGCAAATGCCATTTTTACTGATATCAGCATGTGTCTACGATAACTTGTCAAAGTCGTGCCTAGATATTCACTGGTCACTTAAAATCTGAAGCATTCTTTATATTAGTTGTAACATTCTCGATGTTACAATGATTTGGAAACATCTACCGCATTAACTACTGCGTTATTCATTCTGATCACATGATATACATTTACATCAGGATTAAAATAGTACTGAAGCAATATCGATACATGATGATCATTATCTTTTATTTTATTCTGTTTTGCGTATGCCCGGTTATAAAAGGTGCGAGGCTTGAGAATAGCTGATTGCTCTGTGCATGAGTGAAGCGGAAGGGGCCAGAGAAGGGTGGCTGCAGCCGTGTACTTCTCAGTTATGCGCTAAGCAGTTGCAGACCCAAGACCCGTTTATATAGGGATAATTGGGATAATTTAAATAGAGCTTTCAGGAAACACACCTGGAAATGTAATGACACTATTCCAGTATGCTTTAGATAGTAATATCAAAATGTCTGAAACCCGAACTGACACTAAATTAAAACTTGATTAACTTTACTAACGGACAGAACGGCAGATGCTGACCCAATAGAAAGAGGAAAAGCACGAGCCGTGCACGAGCCAGAGCGAGCGTGAACTTCCCGCCAGTTTTTAAAAGGCTCTTGCGAGCGCCGCCGTCGCGCAGCGTTTCAGCGCGGATGGCTCGTGACGCGCCGTCGCCATGGCGACCGTAGGAGGGACGACAGTGTCAGTCTGAACTAAAATCACATGGACTGGGTTTGCTGCTGAAGTGGGCTTCTGCTTTAATCAATGCACGCTGAAAGCCATTAAAGTAATTTTCTTAAAATAAAAATTATTAAAAAGACTCATTAACGGGAAAGGGGAACGCTTCTCTTTGGAGACGGTGAGTATAAACTGTGATTACGTCTAAGGAACAAAATAATTGATTGTTCTTAGGAAGGACATATTGCCAGCCACCGTGCGGCTAAGCTAGTCAAGATGCCGAGATGGTGAGCTGAGGTAGCGCCGCCATCTGATTTTGCTCATGTAATGCAACATCGCGGCTTTCTCGCTCGGCTGGCTTTTCCGTCGGACAAAGTAACACTCGGCTTGGGGTTAGAAAGGTGTGGGTTTTGAAGGCGCACATGACGGTCCGTGGCGAACCGAGCCGCGCTGGTTTAATGGCTCCGGGGAGAGCGACTTACACGTCGACTGACGCTCTCTCTCCATTGTAGCTCGGAACCGCTTATACTGAAACACGTCCGGTTTTTTACCGGCCGTATCAGGGCTCCTTTGCTTGGCGGTCCAGCTGGTTTGGAAAATAAAGGTCGGCGAAGACGGCAACAGGTTCCGTTTGGGTTAGAAACCAGAAGGTTTGACCGATCTCAGTGCCGGCGGTTTACCGGCTTCGGCTCGGTTACGTCTTACCAGGGACACTTTATCCGAATTTTGGAGACCGAAATCGCTCGACAGCGTTAACAGTGAGCGATGGCTGGTTTTTAGCCTTGATGTATTGCAGTACGGTACCGGCTAATCGGGTCCATTCCGCGTGCGTCTGGTTGCGCGGCGCGTGGCGGTCACCGACTTTGTTACCCCGGTAACCTGACAATGACCCAGGAAGATGCAGATTGTAAAGGACCAAGGAAGGCAGCAGGTGCAGACACTGGTAACCAGGGTAATGGTTAAAAACCAGCTTATAGCGGAGAGAAAATGCCGTAAATCAGAGCGGGAAAGGACGCCGGGAGCCGGGCCCGTGACGCGCCGTGCGAACCGGCTACAGGTTGTCCCCTTGATGGGAACATGCTTAGTCTGTTCCCCTCTGAGCTTTTTTGGCTCTGTGCTGTCCCACCCTTTGTATTAATCTGAGTTTAGGAAATCTGAAACGTGCCGTTCAGGTTTGTGGACGCTCGCACATTTAAAAGAACAGTCTGTACGAAATCACGATTTCTAAGTTTCAGTGTCTAAGCATTTCTGAGGTAGAAAAAAAATGTATGCCGACCGCAACACTGCGTAGTCGTTATGAAAACATTTTATCTGCATATTTTATAAGCCTTAGTCCCTGCAGTTGTTTTTCACACTCGTTTAATAAGTAGTATACAGAATGACATGCCCACTTCATAAGTATTGGATACTGCTGTATCAATTTTTCTAGTTTCTTTTCCTTTATGGATTTCCCCTCTCTGAGTTCGATGTTTATCTCAGTAGAATTGAATCTGTATGATGTACGTGACATTGATTATTTCCCATCTTTTTTTGATGTTTCAATCTCCCTGTTTTCCCACTATCTGTTTATCACACCTGGGGAATTAGCTCCTGAAAAACAAATGTGCATTTTCTGTGACAAGGAGTCTGATTTGAAGGCAACGACAGAATGAATAAAATGCAGATTGTTCATCTGGGTACTCATACCTAAAGAACTCCACTGTGCCCCTTGCTTATATTAAACAGTCCGCATGGATGCAATGAGTACAAAAGGTGAAATGGTGCAAAGAGCCAAGCTGAAGGTCTGTCTGAACCAGAACGTAAGACAATTGTAGTTCTTCAGTGTTGATGTCTTTGCAGATTATTTTACTTGGCAGCCCTTAAATGCTGTATTACCTGCTGCTAGGTGTCATCCTGCACTTCCGCTTGGCTGGATCACTCATTCCTGCCCATGGGTTAATTAGCAGCCCTATCTGGTGTTTCTTAGAGGAGAGGCATGCTTGCTTTGCGGGTGACAGTCCCATGAGCTCATGTTTTATGCGGGACCCCCCCCCCCCCATTGACTTTGTCGCCCTTCAAAGAGACCCTAGAGAAATATTTTGCTCTGTTTTTCAGCCATGGCAGAGAATCTGGATGTTGTTTTAATGGGTTCCACAATGAAGCTTATTACGAACCTAAAGAGAAGTGGAGAAGACCTTACAATTCACGATAGTGGCTGTTTCTGAATTGCACTCCAGTATCTATGTATTGTGGATTAGATCTTAGGCTACTTGGTGTCAATGTCTGTGTCCAGCCCTGCATGGGAGTAACTGTGTTGCCTGGCTTTTTCAGCGTTTTAACAGTGCTGCCATGTTGGAGATCCAGTTAATAATCTGTTGTGTCTATTAAGGCTTTATGCTCAGTGACTACTGAGGCACATATCTGTCATATGGGTCTCCAGACAGGCTTAGGCTGGCCCCATTACGTCTGCCGCGTGCGCTTTGTGGGCATGCTGACCACACTGCCTGTGAGGCGACTGTGCTGCAGCTTGGTGTGCAGAATGAGCTGGAGTGACATTTTCTACATTTCAAAGCTGAAGCACTTGCTTGTGTGCAGTTCGTTGTGGAAAGCCAACCTGCTTTAATAGTGCAGGTGCCATGCCTTCACCTATTGGAGGCACACTGGTCACCACTTCTGCAACAGTTCTGTGTCTTGCACCGGCCATGTTCAGGGCACCTTTAGATCACCTTGAAAGCACTGTCAAAAGGCATCAGGATGCTCTGCTTGGGATCAGAGGATCTCAGGTTCAAGTTACAAGGTCAGAAGAATGCTGTCACGATTGGACCAGTTAGCAAGCCCCTGGAGCATCTGGGGTTAATAAGGGCCTGTGTGACCCTGCTTTCTCAATTGTTGATCGCTTTGGATAAAAGTGTTTGTTAATTAAGTGTGGTGGAATTATTGAATTCTTTTCTTTGTGACTTTAATCACATCTGAGGGCCTTATGCCCCTAAAACTGTTTTAATAGGTGATTTGAATTCACTTATTTCTTAAATCTATTCATTTATTTTTTGTCGTTTTGTCGCTTTGCGATTGGTGACTTGTCCAGGCATCTCTAACACGTCCCCCTTGACCACACTCTATTTCTTTTGTTTTTATCTGAGATCCATCTGACCATCCATCCATTTTCCGCCATTTATCCAGGGTCAGGTCACAGGGGCAGCAGTCTCAGCAGGGATGCCTAGACCTCCCTCTCACTAGCCACCTCCTCCAGCTCCACTGGGGGAATACCAAGGCGTTCCTGGGCCAGCCAAGAGATATAATCTCTCCAACGTGTCCTGGGTCTGTCCTGGGGTCTCCTCCCAGTTGAACATGCCCGAAACACCTCCCCAGAGAGCCATCCAGGAGGCATCCTAGACAGATGCCCAAACCACCTCAACTGGCTCCTTTTGATGCGGAGGAGCAGCAACTCTACTTTGAGCCCCTCCTGAAGGTCTGAGCTCCTCACCCTGTCTCTAAGGCTGAGCCCAGCCACCCTGCGGAGGAAGCTCATTTTGGCCGCTTCTATTTGCAGTCTCGTTCTTTTGGTCACTACCCAGTGCTCATGACCATTGCTGAGGGTAGGAACATGGATCGACCGGTAAATTGAGAGCTTTGTCTTCTGGCTCAGCTCCCTCTTCATCAAAATAGAATGGTACACATTACTGCCAATGCTGCACAAATCTGTCTCCCGCTCCCTTTTTCTCTCACTTGTGAACAAGAACCCCGGGAAACTTAAACACCTCAACTTGAGGCAGTAACTCATCCCCCATCAGAAGAGGGCGATCCACCCTTTTCCGTTCAAGAACCATAGCCTCAGACTTGGAGGTGCTGATCTTCATCCCAGCCGTCCCACACTCAGCTGCAAACCGCCCCAGTGCATGCTGCAGGTCACCGCCTGATGGCGCCAACAGGATCACATCATCTGAAAAAAACAGATGCTATGCTTAGAAATTTTGTCCGTAAAACTTATGAACAGAATCGGTGACAAAGGGCAACCCTGGCAGAGTCCAACACCCACCAGGAACGTGTTTGACTTACTGCTGGCAATGTGAACCAAATTCTCACTCCGTTCTTTCCAGGATCTGATGACCCGCAATAACGGACCCCGTTACCATACTCCTGGCGCGCCCACTACAGGACCCCCCCCAAAGGACACAGCCGTATGTCTTTTACAAGTCCATGAAACACATGTAGACTGGTTGGGCAAACGCCCATGAGCCCTCCAGCATCCTTGTGAGGATGAAGAGATGGTCCAGTGTTCTGCAACCAGGATGGAATCCACATTGTTCCTCCTGGATCTGAGGTTCGACCAACGGACAGACCTTCCTCTTCAGTACCCCGGCGTAGACCTTCCCAGCAAGGCTTAGGAGCATTATACCCCTGAAGTTGGAACACATCCTCTGGTCCCCTTTCTTAAACATTGGGACCACCGCCCCAGTCTGCCAATCCAAAGGCGCTGTCCTCGATGTCCACGCAAGATCTCCCTAACAGATCTCCTCTGCCAGATGCTCCCAGCATAAGGTTTGGGTCTATCCAGCCTCCCTGCCGTCGGATCCAACTTGCCATCATATGGTGATCAGTTGATAGCTCAGCAACTGTCTTCACTCGAGTGTTTACAAAATCGATCACTGAACTGCGACCTAGGGTGCTCTGGTGCGAACATGGTGTTTGGACAAACTATAGTTGGCACAGGAGTCTGTAACTAGTGTCTTGCATGTATGCATAAACAACCATTAGAGTCTGCCCCCCGCGATCAGTCGAAGGGAGGTGTTCCACTCATCCATTGGTAAACTCCAGTGCTCTGGCGCCTAATATTAACCCTCATGGGAGTTTGTTTGAACTTAGTCTGGCTGCTCACCTAGGACCAATTTGCCTTGGGAGACCCTACCAGGGGCAATTGCTCCTAGGATCATGGAGGCGCACAAACCCTTCCACCACGATAAGGTGCCGATTGATGGAGGGGTATCTGAAATCCATATTTCATCCATATTTTAGGCCTTTTCCCAATATGTCACCTCTTTACTGCCTCATGGCAGTCCCTGTGTGAAGAACAGCTTATATGCACCTTCGCAATGTCCAACTCCCCTTCTGGTGGAGCCGTGTGGTCATGCTGCACTTTTTAACGGGGAAGCACTGATTGTATTTTCCTCGGCCAATTCTGATTGCCAATTATTTATTTTTTTTTAAGCCTGACCTGCCGATACTGATCCTGGCCAATTCTGATTTCTTAGTTTCAACAATAATTACCAGACTCATATTTTTTTTTTTTACCACTTCTTTAATAAACTTAAAAAATTTAACTACAGTTTTCAGAAAAATGTTTCCATGAATATGAAAGTTAATTGGTTGCACCAAATGCTTTTGGAATAGTTCCTCCAAGGACAGCATTTTGTTTACGTCTTACACACTGGAAATTTAACATCTTTGTCCCACACTGAATACTCCAAATAATGGACTTTCACTATATGGCCAAAAGTATGTGGACGCCAGCTTGTCCAACATCTCGTTGCGAAACCAAGGGTATTTAATATGAAGTTGGTCAGTTCATTGCTGCTGGCATTGCCTCTACTGTTCTGGAATAACTTTTCCATTAGATGGTGGAACGTTGCTGATGTTGCTCGCATTTAAGTTGGGTATTAATATGGGGTGATCCGGTGCCTTTCTGAGAGCTCGTGTGTCTGACCGCTTCATACCCAAACTTATTCCCAGATGTGTTGTCCTTCACAATCACTTCACTTGTGTTTGACCAGAACTCTAGCAAGGCAGAAATGTGGTGAACTGACTTGTTGGAAAGATGGCCTCCTGTGATGGTGCGAAGTGGAAAGTCACTACCCTCTGATAATTGTTGCAGGAGATAGCAGAACTGTGGGCTTAATTATACATGTCATCAGTCGGTGTGGATTAAATAGGGAATTTGTCTGATTTAACTGGAGTATCTGCATACTTTTGGCCATATACACTGAAAAAAGGACCAACTTTAAAAAAAAAAAAAAAAAAAAAAAAAATGCTTCAATTGGTAACACACAAATGAATGAAGTTTTTTTTTCAAATCAAGTTAACAAGTTTAAGGAAGTTTAACTTGTTAGTTTGATTTGAAAAAACTTAATTCATTTGTGTGTTACCAATTGAAGCAATTTTTTTAAGTTGGTCCAACAATTCTCTTTTTTCAGTG
>JAODKC010000137.1:5073023-5085741 GCA_026777985.1 Mormyrops attenuatus
AAAAAACTTAATTCATTTGTGTGTTACCAATTGAAGCAATTTTTTTAAGTTGGTCCAACAATTCTCTTTTTTCAGTGTAGTGTATTTCCCATAAGTGTCATACTTCACTTATCACACAATATTAGTAGGAGGGGTGAGGGACATGACTGTGGGTGGAAACTGAGTTGGAACTTGGGCCATATATAGACTGCTAGTCAGTGATGATCAGGGTGAAAATTGGCCATTTCTGATCATTAGCCAGTGGTTTCCTAATTTTTTTTAAGGTAATACCCACGTTGTATTCATTCCAAGTTGGAAGCTTTAGGCAGGGCTGAGGGCTTCATGGGTCCAATCCAGGACCCAAAAGGTGAGTCCCACCATGCTCTCTGGGCGAAACCCCTTCACAGGCTGCACAGGAAGTCTCTCGGAAGGCTGGGATTCCTCCTACCTGGGGAGTGGACGCCGCTCATGGTTGTGTGTGCCATGCAAGTGGAATGTTGGTTTGGGGAGGGTCATTTTCTGATAAACGCCTGGTTTGGGGGACAGGATGGCTTCCTCACAAACACCCCTTTTATTGGGAAAATGTTTGCACCGAGGCTGATAGTGTGGGGAGCATGGCGGGTACAAAACTCAACATTTCAGTGTTTGAAAGAATGAAAGAAAAGCATACCTCCAAAGTTCATGATGGTTGTGCATTGCTACGAGCATGACGCTCCTCTCTGTCTTGATGGCATGCTCCACACTTATTTGGCAAATAGTCCGCTAACTGCAGAAGACACTGCAACTGTTATTTGAATGACATGTATGGTTAAACATCTTTGGCAAATGCCAAATGGGGGCATGTGTGGTGTGTGTGTTTTTTCTTTTTTTGTCTAGGTTTTCAGTGTGACCTACATCTGGGACTCAGAATTTATCTGGAGTGTTTATTTGCATTGTATTTCAAATGGCTTTTGAAACCATGCGGTCTGAGTCATTCCCCAGCAGAGGAACCTGCTGTGCTGAGACGACGTCGATTTACCACAGGTTCAAAGCTGAACCGGTTCTCTAACCATCCTCCCCCGACCAACACCACCCCAGGCAGCCTTTGCCCCTGGAAACCTGCCAAGTAAACAGGCCCAGAGCTGCCCCAGGCCTGCTGCTGCTGGCTCACTTCCAGAAGTGCATAAAAAAAGTGAACTAGTAGAGTTCTGAGGTGGGAGCAGCAGCTAGAGGAATGGTTATATTGCCCTTCCCAAAGGAACTGGCTTCTCCTTTTAAACTGGCATTTTGGCTCCCTAATTGAACACAGGCATCACTGCACTGGCAAGCTGAGAGACACATGTATACTCTATTCCAGAAAAGGGGAGAGAGGGGCACACTGTTTTAAAGGGGAAGCGCAGTGAGAGTGTCATTTTGGCTTTGAGGAAGACAGATATGAGGTCTTAATTTCATAGCCTGGCATCTCTCCATTTTTGTGTTTTCCCCAGAATTTTATCGCAATGATGCATTTTAAGAAGTTTTGCCGTTCAGAATTAGTAGTTTAGTCCAGTCTATCTTCAGAGGTGGATCAAAGTAATTGACGGTTTTAAAGTGAGGTTGACGCATGTACTGTGTATGCCCATGATACAGGTAGTTCTCGATCGACACAAGTAATCCATTCCACAAACTTTTATGCAAGTCAGATCT
This sequence comes from Mormyrops attenuatus, assembly GCA_026777985.1. Taxonomy (NCBI): domain Eukaryota; kingdom Metazoa; phylum Chordata; class Actinopteri; order Osteoglossiformes; family Mormyridae; genus Mormyrops; species Mormyrops attenuatus. Next base: position 5,074,668 of record JAODKC010000137.1, read on the forward strand.
ACTTTGCCATACCATTCATAGCACCTTGCAGCAAAAAACACTTAAGCCAAAAATGTACTGATAACACATACTAAAGAACACATGAATACATGAAAATAAATTTACTTGCAGGCGCATGTGGCCTTTTTGCTTCAGTACTTCTGAAAACAGTGTATCATATTTTTTGAGTAAGTCCAGATTTACTTAAGTCAGTTTAAATTTTTTACCTTTCATTGACATGGCTTTTTTGAAAGACATTCTGTTAGTTTATCCATTAATTTCCCCCTTGATCAATCCCCCCCCCGAGGATGGAGCCCTGGAGACCCTGGGGCAGCTCAGACACAGTGAAGCGAAATTCTTTCTGTGGGCCTCTGCCAAGTCCTCACACACTTGGCTTATGTGTGTTATGAAAATTCTGCTCAATTTGACGAAACCAGCAGGGCTTTGTGTGTCGGACTGGGGCCAGTGATCTTCTGAAGGGCTTATGGTGGTGTCATTGAGAACGCTGCTATTTGCGGGAGTTGAGAAGTCCTGTGGACACATTCCTGTCTGGCTGGGGGGGGGATTGTGCATCATCCCGCTTGTTTGGGATGGACCAGGTGACCAACAACATTGAGTTAAGTAGGTGAAAGTGAAATAAAAAAAAAATCCTGTATGTTTTAATCTTTTTTTAAATAGGGAATGATCCTTTTGGTTTGTAAATGGATCAACCCCACCTCCCCCCACCCCACCCCACACTGTCATGGCAACAGAAACATTCCAACCTGCCAACACGTGATAGTGAGATCCCTGCATTGTTCTTCGTGAAAGGGCAAAGCACACTGCTAGACGTATCAGTGGCTCACTTGCTGTGCAAATGCCTAACCATAAAAATGAAGCGTTTATGGAAATGCTTACGGCTGCTTTGCATGGGAATTGCATGTGTGGGGCGGGCAGATTTCAGCAGGACCCTACCGTGCTAACGGCAGAACCAGCCGGCACGGATTCCAGCACGTCGGCGAGTTTCGGAGGCGGCGTCGGTAGACAGATACCAGAACCTCCTTGTGTGATTCTGCCTCCGGCTGTCTGAGCTCAAAGCAGTGAATGCAAGGAGTAAATTCTTGTGTTTTTTTTTCTTTTTCTCCCCCTCCCCAGTTATACTGTATCACTTCCAGTTAAATCATAAACTTTGAAAACAATATGGGCATTTAACCAGTCATGAAAGGTGATTGCAGACTGAGGAGTATTTGGCGGGAGGATTGACTGATAGGTCCCCAGTGGCTGGGCCCACCTGCCTACTAAGGCCATTCTGAGGGACATGCTGACCTTGCGCTTGACCTGACAAGATATTGTACATGCTGCCGGCCCACATAAGCATCTTGGCTGTGTCATAAAGAGCCAGAGCTTTACTGTTTGCTGAGGAGCATGTGCGTAAGCAGAAGCTGTCCTGGACGGTTCCTGGATCAGTGCTGTCGCTGCCTGATTTAATGCTACTTAATTAAGTCTCACCAGCGTGTTTGTAGTAATAGGGGGCCGGTAATTTATGCTGCATTATTGAGCTATTAATTGTTTATCAGCGTTGTGTGCCTCCGTGACTGAGCTGCCATGGTTACGGCTCTGGCCGACGTGGTTGGTTGGAGGGGAAGGAGGGTACAGGCTCACGTGAATCCCAGCCGGGCACTTGCCGGAAGATGTCTATTTATTTAATTTGCATGCCTTGGAAAAGGCTGTTCTTGACCCGACAGGGGAAACTCTGACTCTGGAAAAGATTTTGCGTCTAGTGTGGTCTTCACTTAAGTGGACCTTGTAAAATGTGCCGTGTCTGTGCTGTAATGCTGGGCTTTTTAAGTTTATAAGCAGGACCTCAGATTTGAGTGAGGTGTTCCCAAGCTTTGTTAACCTTTCAGCAGGAATTTTGTTGACAGTATTTATTTTGAATATTGTATCAGTTATCTAAATATTTGCACAACTTCTTGTGCTCATTTTTACTGCTTTGTTAAATAAACATCAGTTTTAAGAGGATATGATTTCTTTTATTTGCTATGAGTCATAACATTTTAAACCTTCCAGAAATATTTTTAAGCGGTAGAAACCGAATACCTGCAATGGTTAAAAAAAAAATGGCCGTCATAGCATTGCACATGCAGACGGTAAGAATCTATTTAAGATGACGTCTGGCTGTTTGTCAGGTGAATTGGTGTCACTCAGTTTTTCAGTAATCCGGACTTGCGTCATGTGGCTACACGGAAGTTAAGTTGGCCAGAATATTTTGGTTGGGGGAGTCTGCTTTTTTAATAATGGTAGTGGTGTTGTCATGCCAACATGGAGGTCTCTCTTCTGTCTGTTATCAGTGATGTTTTTCCATGCAGTGATGGTAATGGTGTTTTAGTTGGGCTGTTCCTGTTGCCCAAATGTGTTTTTAATGCTGCATTGTTTTCATTCTCAGATGCTTTATATGAAATTCAGCAGAAGTTTCTTGTATTTGTGTCACTTTGAATGAATCACGCAAGTCCTAACACGGCATGTGGGCTCGCAATCACCTGCCTCTATCTGTCAGGTGGCAGCGTGTATGATTGGCGCACATGCTGCAGATGGTGGACTTCCAACTAAGTCACAGTCCCTGCATACGACCCAGACCCCAACCCAGACACTTTGTAATGCTCATCTCAGAGATGCTTACTGGGACCCAGTATATACAAACCAGACTAATTATATATAGCAAGAAGCCTTTGTAGTGAGAGATTTCAAGTGAACAGGGACCTTGAAATGAAGGCAACAGGGCCTTCACTACCAACACTTTGGTCCGTGGTTTGAGGAGATCCTTTCTCTTGTGCTGTTTTCGTCACAGGATGCCAGCTGGGACACTAAAAGTGTCTGGACGAATGAGTCCGTAATGCAATTGGAATCCCATCCGTATTAAGAGATTTTTTTTTTTTCCCAGTTCTGCCCTCCACTGCATCTAATTTTCTATTTATATCATTCTGTCTGCAATTAATCCAGGAGTAAATGACAGTCACAAATGAGTCACTGAGGCTTATGCAGACTTGCCACTTCCATGGGGTGGAGGAAGTCGGCACATCCTGAGCACCATTCCCTTGTGGCACAGGTGCAAAGGGTTAAATTTTGACTGGTCACAGGTTGGTGGCAAAGAGCACAGATAGCGTGACCCCGTAGGAAGCTGGCTGTAGGTAAGCACAGTGACGCGGTTGCCAAGGGAAGGGCAGGGATATTCCGCCACTGTCTGTCTGTTCCTGCAACGCCTCCACTTGGGGCATGTGCGGGCGCAGATTAAATGTGGACTATATACTGTAGACTCACTGTTCTGTTTACACCACAAGATGAAGCATTGTTTCCTGACCTCTTTTTAAATTTCTGTATGATTGAGGCTTGAACGTAAACAGCATTTGCGACACAAGAGCTATCCCAAAGTTTTGTCCCCCGCTATCGATGTGTGATGTAATAAATGAAGAAAGTGCTGCTGGATAAGTGGATATCAAGTGAGGAAAAGGCTTCCCAAACCAAAAGGCAGTATTATTTTCTAAGATTATTATTTTGTGACAGTTCAGATGACAATTTCATTTTTAAATGAATGTTTTTATGGGGTGGGAGGTCTGTAATGTTTGAGTGATTTTTATTTTTAGTTTAATAACAGTGTGTCAATCCAGTTGCTGTATATTATGTTTTTTCCTCTCCTACCATTCATACACTTCAAGGAGACCTTGGTCTTGCTCTAAGGTTGGCAGTTAGGTGATTCTGTCCATGTGGTAATTCTGCACTGGTTGGCAGTTGCAGTATGATAACAATTTATTTATTGACTCTTGTGTTTATTTCATATGACCTCTTCTTGAGTTGTCTGGTCTGAATGTTTGAACTGTATGTCTGCTGAATGGGGTAAGATATCTAGGGAAGGTGTGAAGGCTTCATGTGATCTGGTGCTGACTGGTCTTCCAGGTTTTGAACCCTACATTTCAGCCCTTGTCTGTAAGGAATTTTATTATACAATATGTGTGTGAGTTTGAGCGTCATTCAACTTTTATTTTGTGAGTTTGAGTATGATTCTGTATGTGTATGGAAATGCATCAGGCTTGACTGTCTGAAAGGGGGTTTGTCCGTTATGTTTCAGTACAGATGTGAGTCAAATTTGGTTTACAGCTTAAAATTTAGTTTCTAGCTCTTCATAACATCATTGCTGACAAAAGTGAATCTGTTATCCGACCCACCTTGGGAGATGCTTTCAGATTGTCAATGACATGCTGTGAGTTCAGCGGATCAGGAGTGTCAGGCTGGCACAATCTTGGCCTGTTCAAGTGAGTGAGACAAAGAGAAGGTGATGCTTCCTGGTATGACCTTCTTCTGATGGTATCTAATGGTATTTATTTCCAGCTATACCCTCACTCATCTAAATAGCTGTCTTTTCCAGTAAATATGCTCTGTATTCAGATTCCAGTACGAGCAATGTAAGGGAAAACAAATGGCCAATGGCAACAAAATGTGTATATGTATTTGGGTCATTTGTAAATGTCATCCTTACCCCCCCCCCCCCCCAAACTGAGGGAAAAAAACTTCTTACTAGGGCTACAAAAACAATTTTGGTAATTAATTGATTAGTTAGGACAAACCACAGGATTTTAAGAAAAGTGCAAATTCTTTTTTAAAAAAACATCGAGGTATTTAAGTCACAGTTATAATAAAACCTTTTACACTGTTGAGAATCTCAGTTTAAAGTGACAAAGTGGCATTTTAACAAAAATCCACTGTTCAGCTATATTTTACTTGCTAATGATTTGCACAAATCACCATGGATTAGGCTTAACACACCATCTTAATGTTGCCAGATGCTGATGTCATTATATACGATTTACATGGCAAACCACAAAAATGCAATCAATCAATGACAAAATTCGTTGTCAACTATTTGACCAATTTTATTAATTGTTGCAGCCCTACTTCATACCTTGAAATGTTTTATGAAATGTTTTGTCCATTAGGTTTAGCTTTCTGAGCTCTGTTTTTGTCTACTAATTAAAGACCATTAGACAATTTTGGGTTTGCCAACAGGTCACTGGATGTAAACAGACAGGATTAACAAGAGCTGTTGCCAGGATTTTAGGACTGTTGTAGAATTCACGCCCCCAGCTCTTATGGAGTAAATAGTCTGGGTCGTTGGTGACGTCTTTGCACACTAATGTTCTGGAAGTGCTAAAAATGTATTCGCTGTTTTTCAAGCACAGGTAGCTGGGAGTTCAGGGTGCAGCTGCATCTCGAGTCAATTTGGCGATTTCATGGTTGCATGTGTGTGACGGGAGTGGGTTTTTAAGGGTGTCCACCCAGAAATAAAGGCAGGCAGAGATGTGAAGAAGTTCTTTGTGATGTATTTAAGCATTTAAAATGCTAAGTGTGCATCACTACACATCTGAACTTACTAAGCAAAGTACAGCAACAGGTTTTGCCTGTCTAAGTGGACTCAAGACCAAGGATAGCAGGAAAAGCCTTTTGAAGAACCTTGCATCTGTTGTGCTACAATCTCCAGAAGAAAATTTTATGTGCTTTCGCCTGCCAGCCAATAAACTGCCTAGTAAAATAAAGGGCTCTTTTTTTGTGTTCTCAACACTAAGTCAAAGTCAAAAAGTCTTTATTGACAATTCTGTCATATGTACAGGGCACACGGAGGATTGAAATTTTGTTACTCTCAGACCCTATGATGAATGCACTAACAACACCAAACAAGACAGACGTGTGTGATGTGTATGTGTGGTGAGTGCCAAAGAATGAACTGATACTTTGAGTTCCCATTCGCACGAGTACAGGTAGATTGGAATGCTGCTTTTTGCATATCCCATCTTGCTCTCTTGAGACATTAATATACAGTACCAATCACCTACCCATAGGAAGGTTTATTTGTACTATTCTCCACTTTAGAATAATCATAAAGATATCAAGAAAATGCATACTTTTTTTTGGTCAGTGCAGAATTCTGTGTATTAAAATTATTTGTTGGGGAGCGGGACTCTGTGGGTTGGAACTGAGAAGTTGCTGGCTCAAATCCTGATCAGCAGAGTGAACTCGCCACTGACGCCTGAGCAAAGCCCTTAACCCCAACTGCCCCAGGGACTGACTGACCCTACTGTCTCCTCTACACCAGTTCCATGAAGTGGCCCCCTGGGATGCTTTTCCAGCTGTCCTGAAGGAGGTCCCACATATATGCTGAGCTCTCATTGGCTGCTTTTCCTTCGCTCTCTGATCAAACTCCTCCTAAAATTTCTACTGTGTTTAGGTCGGGTGGCCAGGTCATGTGATGCGACACTCACTCTCCTTTGTAGGCGGCTTGGTGCATCCAAGCTTTTGACTGGTACTGTATATTTTACACTCGCGCATGCACACACAGACATTATTCACTTGAGAGTAAAGCTTGTGGTCCAAGTTCAGGGTCAGACCATTTACCTGGCACCCCTGAGCATTTTGGGGGGTTTTGGGGTCCAACAGAAGTGTGACTTGTCTGCCAAGGCTGTGACTCGAACCAGTGACCTTCCATGTGTTATGCTGCTGATCTCTAATGGATGTTTAATTAGGAGAGAACAAGAAATCAAACTTGGATTTTTGATTATTAGCCGTTTATGAAACCAGCCGTGTGATTTTTCTCTGCGCAGCCCACATAGCGCTTTTGCTGGGCTTAACCTTTCTAGTGAAGACTGTGGATTTTCTGGTAATCGCCAGTGACTGAACCTTAAAGCAGGAGAGACCTGTTTTAATGAGTTAATTAGTGGCTTGGATTGGTTCTGCTGCATGCAGTCAATGCTCTGTGCCAAGGCAGTCAGCAGACTGAAGATGTTCTCATTATTTATTTTTAACAATTTATTTTCACAGAAAAATATGAGCTGTCACCTGTTGAGCTGAGTAAGGAGCGTATTGTGTTTTTAATTGCTAATCTGATTCACACGCAGAGCCTGCCTGTGGATTGGAGACCCCCCCCTCCCAGCCATTATTCTGCCTCATACACCGCTCGTTTTCCCAGGACCGACTGGCTTACTGAACACGGCTCATTGGGCGATTGTGTCCTGAGAGCACGCATTGTTACACGTGCATCGCGTGTGCCAGTGGCATGATGGCTTCAAAAGTGGCTCTCCATCCCGGCTCTCGATTTCAGCGCAGCTAAATTTATTAGCCGGCAGCTGCCCGCTGCTTTAAATTTAGCAGAGCAGGTGGTGTGGAGACGTGGATCCATATTTATCCAGTGGGGAAGTGCCCCCAGAGAGCCATGTCAAAACAATGCCACCAAGCTGTCCACCACAGGCCTGCCCCAACTGACGCAGGCCTGACTATGCTGAGCTATGGCAGGCTTCAGAGGCCCTCACTTGTAATGGAAACCCTTGCCCCGCCTGCCAGGGGCTACCTGAAATAATTTGGCTAATTTAAGACTTTCAGTGCTTATTTATAGTCTATTTATGTGACCCGAAAATTACCGAACACGCTAACTTCCTGAGGTACAAGGAATTATTGGAAAATAAAAGCTGTCCCCTCAAGCATGACTCAGACCTGGGCATGTGTGTGGCCGCGATGCAGGTGAGCGGAGACTGCCTCAGAGCCCTGTGCCTTATAAGGAGCTTCCCCGCTGACTTATCAGCTGCCATTCAGCCTGCCCTGATATTCCTTATTAGCAAAGTGCTCAGTCTGCATCTGTTATGAAATTGCGTTCACAGCCTCCTGGATATATCTCTTGTCCTCGAGTGTCACCTTCTGTTTCCAGTGTCTTATTTGTGTAACTCAGAACTGAACCGCTCCTCCCTATCGTCCACACCAAGGCGGCTGGGCGGGCGGTGGGGTGCAGAGCTTGCGGTGGAGGCGTGCGTGTGGTGGGGAGCGGTTCTCCATGCGGCAGCGTGTCTGATCACTTCAGCCCCTAAGTGACCCCCCCCCCACTGAGCCTCTGTGACACATAGTTTGCTCCAGGGATGCCAGTGGCTGTTAATTACCTGACCGTAAAAGGGGTGACAAGATTTTTCGTTTTGGTGGCGACAAGTGATGAAAAATAACTTTACAAATATATAGCTTGCATGTGTAGCATTACGATGTATCCGTTATCAAACACCTATAGCCCTGAATCTTATGTACTTCATTTAGTTGTATGCTATTATTTTTCTGTTTTTTTTTTTTTTCTTTTTTCTTTTTTTAATTTGAATGAATTTTAGGCAACACTCATTTTTCATGAGGTTTCATTTGTTAAATGTGGTAAAATAGGATTCATGGGGATATTATTAAATCTATGTACTTGTTGCATAACAGTGCAGGCCTTTCCTATTAGACTTATTGGACGTGCTATTTTTAGGCTGGGGGGGGGCGTGGGGGGTACTCCTCCTCCCAGAGCTTTAAGTGTGCATTTGTTTGTGACATTGACTGGTGAATGTTGTCATTGTCATATGGCAAGTCAGGGTGCTGGACACGTTTTACTGTCAGCAATAGCGACTGTTTTCTTGACGTTGTTGGACTCCCCCTCCCCTCAGAAGCAAAAGCTTGATCTGAAGTGAAAGGTAAGCAAGGTCGGTGAGTGGGGGTCTTGGGGCTGGCAGATCAAAGGCAGGAACGTGGGGTGCTTGTCAGGTGGCTTCTGCTCCATTTAAGACTCGTCCCTCTGGCGTGGCAGTTTTCCGTTAGGGCTGCTGCCTGTTGTTTCAGGTGCGACAGGCTGTGTGTGTCACCTATGGTCTTACCCGCTCGCTTCAGGCTTCACGTTCAGGCTTCAGTGTTTGACGTTCTGGTCTAATGGGAGACTTTTTTTTTTTTTTTCTGCTTTACCGAAATCCTCTGGATGTGTGTCTTCTCCCGTGAAGCTTGATAGTGAAGTTAACCCAGGTGAATCGGCTTTTCACAGTGAACTTGGTCATACGGCAGCATTTGTTAAGCCTGTTCATTGCTTTTTTTTGGTTTCTCAAAGCACTAAATTAAGTGGATATTAATTTAGCTAAATATTAGCATTTAAAATATTGATACTAAATAGTTTGTGCACTGTTGTGGCAACACCTCACCTGTTGTCCCCCTGTGTGATGAGCGGCTATAAAGGATGTATAGCGGCATGTAGGATTTCTCAGATCTGTAGTTAAGTTTGAAATGCTGTTTCCCGTGCTTCCTTGAGTGCCCTTCTGACTCTGCCCCCCTCTTCCTCAGGTTGTTGATGGAGTTCTGTCAGGGAATCGGCCATTACTGCCACGCTCAACATCTCGGTGCCCGGCTCTGAGGACGATGTTCCGTCCTCCTGCCCTGCCCTGACACCCCCCGAGTCTCAAGGAGAAAGACCAGGCCGTCCAGCTGCTTCCTGGCGTTCCAGCGGAGCGACGCCCCAAAGCACACCCATGGGTTAAGGTGCCTTCGGAACTGGGCCAGTGAACGCCAGCTGAGTGCTTCCGTTGCTCAGGACGGATTTGGAGGGCTCTCTCTGTGGCAGGCACTGGGCTTTCTTTTTTTTTTTTTTTTGATTATTAATTATTGTCTGGGGACCTCTGAAATCTGGCCCCTCTTCTCTGGGAGTGGACGCTGACATCATCATGGCCAGGATGAACCGGCCCGCGCCAGTAGAGGTCTGCTACAAGAACATGCGCTTCCTGATCACGCACAACCCGACTAATGCCACCCTCAGCACCTTTATTGAGGTGAGAGCCTGTCGTCTTGGGTACAGGCCTTCGGCAGGGTATAGTATCCAGTATTTCTGGAAAAATTGAAACATTGGATAAAGGCCTAAAAAACTAGCCTGCTAACTAGCTGTGGTTTGCTTTGTTTGGAGTATATTTTGGACACAGTTGGACTTGATGTTCATGAACTCAGCTACTGAGTGGTTCACTGGCTGTAGGCTTCTGCTGTTTTTGTTTTTTGTTCTTGTCTGGGCCTGTAGTAAAAGAACCACAGTTGTTGCCCTGATGCATCCCCCGCACTGATCTGCGTTTCGGATAAGAATTGCATGCTGGGAGGGGGCCGCATAGCTTGCATTATTTCGCAGGGAGATCTGCGAGAGCCAAGTCTTATAGGATAACCTCTGCTGCAAACCTCCTGTTGCCATGGATACTAGTCCATAGGGCCGCAGTCGCATAGCAAAGATAAAAATGGAGGGAATCAAACAATGCCAGGCCTTCATGGATATAGAGAAGAGTGCATTGTGGGTCATATAGAATTCCGGACGGCCCTTAAAGGCATCCGCCTCACCGCCACGGCCCTTAAAGGCATACGTATTGTTTCGATTTCCTTCTTTCTTGCCAGCTAATACCCCCCCCCCTCCCCCACTCTATAACTTTTCAGGATCTGAAGAAGTATGGAGCAACGACCGTGGTGCGAGTGTGTGAGGTTACGTATGATAAAACACCGCTGGAGCAAGATGGCATCACAGTCATGGTGAGGGTTAGGGATGGTGTGCATGCGGGCTTCCATCTCTCCATCCATCCATTTGTTCGTCCATCCATTTATCCTTCTGTGTATCTGTCCGTGTGGCTGTCTGTCTGTCTCTGTGCTTCAGATGCCATTTCTTGACTTCTTTTACATTTTGTAACTTCATATGCTTTTAAAAAGAAGCAGATTTTTCTGTTGTTCAGCTCTCACTGCGATGACCATCCGTGTTTCGGGTTGCATCATGATGCATCACGTTAAGCTGGCAGCCCCAGAACGACAGCCCATATGTGAGGCAGAATCCAGCTTGCTTCGTCTGGCCCTACTAGATCCATTTACATCTGGTCTCAAGGTCGGAAATTTTCTGCATCCACCACCGGCCCCCCGCCTCGACTGTAGCCTGACTGCACAAAGGGAGAATCCTATAATACATCCAGAGAGTCTTTGGTGAAATAGCTTTCTATTCAGCAAGAAGCAGCTAGTGGCTAGAGGACCCATGTTGAGTGTGAATCCCCCCCCGCCCTGCCTCTCCCTGTAGCTATGGTGTGGTGTCATTACCCACCCTACAGGGCTGAGCACAGCCAGCTTCCAAGCCCCACATGTTTCTCATTTCCCCTGTCAACATTTCCCAGTTGTCATGGGAGCCAGTGAGGTGGGGGGCCCCGCGCCCCCCCGGGGCGGGGCCGGGGGGGGCGGGGGGGGGGGGGGGGGGGGGGGGGGTGGCGGGCGGGGCGGGGGTGGGTCGGGCTGG
>JAODKC010000137.1:5090881-5103146 GCA_026777985.1 Mormyrops attenuatus
AATCTCTATCTCTCTATCTCACATGCATGATGTGTCATAGACCTGTTTATCTGCTCTGTAAGTGAACATCCTGTCCCTGTTAGTGATTCTGTATGTCTTTAGCTGATACCACATGATTGGGTGTCTGGAGGAACATTTTGAGTTAAGCAGATGAGTTAATAACCTAATAATTAACTGAGTTTACGTAGACCTTTGTGCCAGTTTATATATTTTGTTGCAGTCATGCTCAGGGACCGGACAAACTTACTGGTACTTGTTACTGTACGTTTCTGTTGTGCAGTCTGTAGTGCTATTTAGTGATTATTGTAAAACCTGGGTTCATGTCCAAGGTCACTCTTAACTTGGGTTGAAATGGTTAAGACTGCTCCATGTATGCATCTTACTGGCTTTACAGGTGCAACTCTGGCTACCCAAGGTGTTTTCAGTTCATCCTTTACACAGTCCTGTGTATCCAGTAGAATCGGAGTACCGCACCCCGCACTCTATCTCCATAGCACATTTCTGTTGTCTGAATTGGAATTTCTGCAGAGGAGGGAAATGGTGAAAACCACCCCCTTAAAAGCACAACACTTCACTGAAGCTTTTGCCAGAGTAAATTTGTAGGATGAGTATGATTTTAAACCCATATAAGTACAGAAGCTGTAAATGGTGAATGAATGAATGAATGAATGCTCTCCTCCATGGTTCGGGAAACTCAACCACAACCTTAACTCCATACCCTGTTGTCTTGGCCACACTCCAGACAAGGAGGGGTCTCTGGGAAAAGGGTAGGTGTGCATCTCAGAATGAATTTCCATCCCACCAGCAATCAAGTACAGGGAGATTCATAAAACTGCAGTTAATTTTACTCAGGTTTCACCTTTTGATTGGCTTTATTTTAAAATGTGATTTCTGCCCTTTGTCATGACAACCAGCAATACGTCACAATCATCCCTAAAAGCTAAATCATTTGCCCAATCAGTCAAAGACTCGCTGCAGACACACTACTCCGAGCTTACTCATGTGATCCTATAGGTAGTTAACTACTTAGGTACTTTTGTAGTACAACCATGCATTTTGGGTGAAACTGATGCAATCCTGAACCTGAAGGTGGGTCAGACCACTTTGGGGTCAGTGTTACTATGGTGTGAAAACTGCTTCCAGATCCATTTGGAACCCAGTTGGTGTCTCACTGCCAGCTGAGCTTCTCCACAAGGGACAGAACCAGATGTCGGTCCTGACTGCCACACGCAATCGCGACTTTCTTCTCACACAGAACCGTCAGCTGTACCCTTCCTTCATAAAGAGACCAGGCAGCTGCATTACAATCTTAGAAGCATAAACATTTGTTGTGGCGTCGCAAGCGGCACTGAGAGAGAAAACAGCCCCCAAAGAGAGCCCAGCCGAACATGTTAAAATTCTGCAAGGTGAGTTCATGCAATGAATAGAATGTTAGCTAAAGCTTCATGTACACTGAGCAATTAAAAACCCTTTACTGCCAATAGCACAGATTCCGAATTACAAATAAGAAAAAAAACAGTTACAGCCCCTATATACTCCAATCATGGTAAAAAAAATATAGAAATATATATATAGCAGAGTGAGGTACAAGTGAAGTAAAGTAACATCTGAGGAAGTCATGTTTAAATAAAGATAAAAGTTCAGATGACATTTGTTTCAACAATTCTTTTTATGAAAGTGATTTATAAAACAAAATATTGGAAAACTACAAAATGTCCCTATAGTAAACTTTGTGATTTCATTTACAGTGAATTTTGAAGATCCTCATGCTTGTCATAGGAAGACAAGATATATTCGTTCAAGCTGTTCTAAACATTGTTGTAAACACCAATATATTAATGAACAAGTTTTACCAAGACAAACAAAAGTTTATATTACTCAAAAAAAAAATGTCAGTGAATCAATGACATTAAGACATAACTGCAATGTAGCCAGTAACGTGGCCAAAGTAGTAGTGTGCACTGTAAATCTTTGTTAAAGTTCTTTTTTTGGTTTAATAAATTGGCGTGTTACAGCAATTTATATATAACATGCAACCATGGATCCAGATGTCGACGTTTGTGTTTAACTGTGTGGACAAAAATTGCCACTAGTCTCAAACAGAAAAAAAGGTGAATTACAAAGAAATGGTCATGGTATCAAAACAAATACATGTTAGTCAAAAGGCTGCAATATAAAACAAAACTCCAGGGGGGGGGGAAAAAAAAAAAAAAAAGCTAATGACCTTATGATACAAAGCACTGAACAGAAAACCTGACCAGAAAGTTTTACCTTCTACTGTGAAACAAACAGTTTTGTCATTTCTGTCCTTAAAAACAAATTTAATAATACTCTTTAAAAGGGGGAAAAAAAATAATGGAAAAGATTTTTTTTCCTGACCATTTACATTTTTATCCAACCACTTCAAGCAAAAAGGTCCTTAAGGGACATATAAAATACATTTTATTGTCCTTTTTCCTTCTGTTGCATGTCCAGATACTGAGCGTGAAAGATGGCAGCTACACACCTCTGCAGAGCCACTAGATTCCCACACATAGCTACCAAACGAGACAGAAACAAGGGTGTGTGTGTGTGTGTGTGTGTGTGTTTGCACACGCGTGTCTGTTTTATAATAAAAATAACACCAATGCAGGCTGCTGTAACGCGCCGGCACCCTCACGCGTGTGTGTACGTATGTATACGTGTAGACGTGTCCGTGTAAGGGAGGTAAGTTCAGGTTTGGGTCCCGGCTGCAGCAGGAACCTGAGGCCCAAGAGCATTCGGAGAAGAGATGACTGGGGAGCCCGCCATGTTTGCCAGCGGCTGAGACGCCGCCATCGACGTGACGCCTGCAGGAGACAAATGGGAGGTGGAGCGATTGGTTAAATAACCCAGACCCATTGTCCAGCTGACACAGAAAGCACACGGGCGAGGAGTGATGTGACCCGACATACCTGCCATCATGCTGGAGGAGCTGACCGGGGTGTTGGTGGCGGCTGCCCCCACTGCAGATCCCATCCTCGCCTGGTCTTTCATGATGGGGTCTGTCAGCGCGGGGAAAACCAAGCAACCTGATCACTCACGGCCCCCGACAGAGCTAAGGATACGGCGCAGCCACGGGAAATACGACACGGCCAAACATCGCTACGCTGATGCTACAAAATACACACCACAACATGCTTTCACTGTGTAGCACAGACAGCTGATCTCCGCATCGATTTCCTGTCAGATGAAACTAGTTACTAAGCTGCGAAGTGCTTCTGCTAGAGATTTGTAAGAGACTATCATCTCGTAAACCGATATGTGAACAAAACCAGCTGAACTATTTTGCCGTCTCTATTTCCTTTCCTACGGGTCAGAGTTTCATCAGCCCTCTTTCCCGATAGGTTTTACGGATGTGGATGTCTTGTTTTTAACAATGTTCTTAGAAAGTTTAATCAGCATAGTGAAACTGAATAGAATATCATGTCCCTTGTGTAAGACGAGATCATTGTATCACAAGAACATGCCTTATCTTTTTATCCAAACCACATTTCACATTGAAAATGGCACTGTTTTACCCTGGTAAACATCACTCCTCTTACGGCCTCCGGTGCACATAAAAATTTCTGTTTACAAAAATTTATTGAGGTAATTTAACTACCACAAGATGATAAACATAGAAAAAGTTCTGCAACACAAAATCTATAGTTAATCAGCGCCACCTATTGATGATAAAGCTGAGTGCGCCACTGCAAGAGGGGCCTCAGAGTGTGGGCCGCTTCTAGAATTTCCTTCTATACTTAGAATGGTGCAGAAGCACATTCAAGCACAAGAAGCCATGCTAAAAATACAGGAGTGCACAGTATTTACGGGAAGGAAATAAAAATAGGTGCACCTGTGTCTGGAACGATAACTTGTGAAGCTCTGTCTCTCAGACTGGCACAATGAGCCCTTCACTCACAAGCAGGGATAGGGACAGTCACAGAAGCAGGGCTAGGGACAGTCACAGAAGTAGGGCTAGGGACAGTCACAGAAGCAGGGCTAGGGACACTCACAGAAGTAGGGGTGCTCCATGGCCTCCCGGGCAGTGAGCCGGGCCTGGTGGTCATATCGTAGCAGCTTGTCCAGGAAGTCCAGGGCCTCTGTGCTGACCAGGTGCTGGTTCTCACTGTGGACGAAGCGCTCCCACCTCTTGCGAGAGTGTCTGAGGACAGTGTAGGTGCAAGAGAAGGAGTAACAATCCATTAATAATCAATTCAAATATTCCTGTCCTGTAACATTAACAAGCATTTTGACTAGATTGCAGAGATACGCACCTGCCCAAGATATCATTGAAACGTGGGTCTAGTTCAATGTTATACTTGTCAATGTAGTCATACAAGTCTTCCGTTCCCAGGACCTTAGCGATCCGCACAAGCTGTAAATATTAAAATTATAATGTTATCATGTAAGGGGCAGCTCGGTGGTTAGTGTTGTTGCCTCACACCTCTGGGACCTTGGTTCAATTCTCCCCCCTGGCTCCGTATGTGTGTGTGGTGTATGCATGTTCTCCCCGTGTCATCGTGGGGTTTTCGCTGGGCACTCCGGTTTCCCCCCACAGCCCAAAAACATGCTGAGGCTAGTTGGCGTTACCAAATCGCCCCCACAGGTGTACACGCCTGTGTGAATGGATGGTGTGTGACTGTGCCCTGCGATGCGTTTCCACCCCATCCTGTGTTGTTCCCTGCCCTGCACCTGTAGCATCTATACAAGACATTTAATAGCTACAACTTTGTATATACCATGGTTCCCCAATTTCGGGCCTGGAGGGCCAGCGTGCAACATGTGTTTGAGCAGGGAAATGTGCAACCCATCTACTAAACCGGGTAATTAGACGATTAGCTAAATAAGGTGCGTTTCAGCAGGGAAATCCACAAACTGTGTTGCAGATTAGACCTCCAGGAACTGGGGAACCCTGGTATGCACTTCCCACAGACTCTTGCTGTCCATGCCAAAAGTTCTTTAAAACCCTGTAACTAAGAATCCTAAAAGAACATTTAGGAGAGCAGCAGTCATACTTTTAGCAAAAGACAATGAGTTTGTGACCAAATGGCATTACTACGTTCAAATGTGCAAAAGCATGCCCAGACCTGGTCGTAGTTGTCGTGTCCGTGGAAGAAGGGCTCTTTCCTGAAGATCATGCTGGCCAGCATACAGCCCAAACTCCACATGTCCAAACTGTAGTCATACATCTGAAACAGGCGACGACGATGACCATGATGACAAGAAATGGTCACATCTTGATCAGTAACGCAACAGCAACAAGGAGCATCTCGCCGAGGCCCTACCTGATAGTCCACCAGCAGCTCAGGGCCCTTGAAGTACCGGGAAGCCACACGGACATTATATTCCTGGTTGGGGTGGTAGAACTCGGCCAGGCCCCAGTCTATAAGGCGAAGCTGCAGACACATCAGCAGTTAACCGACCTGAGCAAGCATGGACCAGCAGTCACATGGGGAGACATATTATACAGTAACAGTATATATATTAAGCATATACTTGTCTGCATCATCTGCTCAATACAGATGGCATCACACACTAGACTTCAGACCCACACAAAAAGCAAATTAATAATGTAGCAGTATCCTGCTAGAACATTATCAAAAGCACTACTTATAAAACGACCAAAAAGCTCACTGCAACAGAAGCAACAAGCAGGATGAGTATGTGAATTCAATACCTTTCTGTGTTCGTGGTCGATCATCACGTTGTGAGGTTTGACATCCCTGTGCATGATCCCCATACTGTGACAGTAGTCCAAGGCCTAGATGAACGAAACGGGAAAAAGTCAAGACATGAATGGCGCTGCAAGAGGCAGGCGATAACTACATATTAATGACAGATAACGTATATGCTAACTGCACAGCCGATAATGAAGCAGGCAGCGTGCGGCACGCTGTCGCGGCCGGATCCACACAGAGACGCACTAAGCATTAACGCGTCGATTGAAATACACGCTGTACAAAGGCACCAAAAGGCTGACATTACTGGAGAGCTGATACCATTCACAGGAAAGAAAAACAACCTTACTGGTTACTGGACACCTCGAAATGGCAACGAGGAATCTGGAAACCCTGAACCCCCCCCCTCCCTCTCCCCCCACCCTAGCACTCCCAGCCCCGGGCATCTAAGAGCATCTCCCATGAGAAACACAGCGATTGCAAGCGGATCGCCTCACCTTTAGGATTTCATACATGTAGAAGCGAATGTCGTAGTCTGATAGCGTCTGATACAGCTGCTGCAGGGAGGGCGAAAGGCGAACATTTAGCACCACATCAGAGGTGCAAGGGCAAGAACAACCTTTTCCTGGCCAGTTTCCTCACCTTGAAATCTGTGTTGTTTACATGTTCAAAAACAAGTGCAGGCGTCCGTGACTGAACAACAGAAAGAAAAACATTTCAGTGACATTTTATTCTGAATTCTGAGATTATCCGGAAGAGCATAGAGTTTTAAATAATAATAAATCAACTCACCACAGGATCTTTGACAATATCTAGAAGTGTGATTACGTTGGGTCCGCCTCTTAGGTTTTCTAGAATCTTAATTTCTCTTTTAATTTTCTTCTTCTTTACTGGCTGAAGAGAATCATTTCATTTGTTTGGTGGAGAAAGTACAAGATTATTTCAAGATGATTTAAGATGACTTTGCATAGATAAAGAACACAGCTAGATACAGCCACAAATGCAATGCTGCCATTTCAAGACCGTTCGTGCAAAACTGAAGAATGAAAGAGGGAAGAAATACCTTCAATATTTTCACAACAACTTTTTCATTGTTCGTGATGTTTATGGCTTCAAAGACTTCACTGTACTTCCCTCTGCCGAGCTTTCGCACGAGCTGATAATCATCTTGGTTTCTGAGGAACAAAAATGTTCTGGATAAAGCTGCGACAGCAGCAAATACACAAGGAACAGCATGCCTGAAACGGATAAAGCAGCAAGAGGTCAGGTAAAACCACCTGCAAATATGCTACCAAGTTTAGGCGTTAAGAAAAACATGGAGCATTATTAGGAAAATAAAATCTCAAGAGACAAACAGTGGTGCTTTAACACAGTGCGGCATGAAAGAAAGAAAGAAAGACATATTCTTCTCAAAATAGACAATCACCCACAGAGAACTGTTTAGCAGTCACAGCCACATTTGGTTTATACTCAGGAGTTATCTGTGCATGCATGTTTCACATTGATTAAGGTGGCAGGACCTTTCCTGAAGACTTTTGGGTTGAGTACCATGCAAGTGCAACATCAAAACCACCCTCTGGCCATCTGGTAAATCAGACCCAATGAGCCTCTATTGAGTAACCCTCAGCCACCACAGCAGCACCACAGTAGGTGGTGCCCACTCAGAAAACACCATCATTAACAAAAATAGTCAATCGAAAAAATAAAGCAGCAATAAAAACTTTCAATGCAATAACGAAGACTAAGAAGAACCCCTAATACAGCAAAAATTCCTAATAATTTCCTAATAATTCAGACATGCCAAGACACTTCTTAAAAAGGTACAATAAGAATTTCGAATTAGCCAGCTACATTATCCAATAGACATCTCACAAACCATTAAATCAATTCTGCAGCCAATACCATGTCAGTGAGAGCAGAGGACACACAGCAAATGCATCCTCTTGATTTCAATTTCACTGTCAAACTACTTGCATGTACAAACTAAACTTAACTGCTTTCACCCACTTAGATTGATTAAACAGATGGTTTTATCGAAAGCAACACACAAAACCAGACAAGAACGCAGGGTCAAACAACACTAATTGCCCCAGAAATGATAAGAGCCTTGCTCAAAGGCTTAAAGACTGATCTATACTTCTGTGCAGAATCCACGCCACCGGTACAGCATAGCCCCATAACCTATGCCGTAGCCTGACGTTCACCTCCCCATTAATGTTACTACAGGGACCAGGCTATGATGTAGGGCCCATGGCCACGTGGCTAAAGATGCCGTAGATTCTACGCAGAAGTATAAATCAGCTTCAAGAGTGACATCACTCTGCCAGCTATGGGATTTGAACCAGCAACCTTCCAATCTCAGATACAGAGTCCAAACCTGCAGAGCAACGCGCCACCCCACAGCTCTAGGCAAAACGGAACAGCAGAGTGACCAGACAGAAGAAGCCTGCCTTGTGCACCGCTAGCCTGAAAGGGCCTGCCTCTGGCTTCTGAGCAAAGGAGCCACCAGCAGTCAAGTTGTCAAAATACTTCAAGAGAGACGATGAAGTCAAATCTTTTGAGGGGATGGTTTTTCTCATTTTTCCCCACAGGGGGGATGGCACCCATGCGCTTCCAATTTCAACTTGAGCCCCTGATTACACATTGTAGAGATGGGTGCACTCCGAAGATGCCGCGCTGAGACTCACCCCCACTCGACAACATGCGACTCGTAGTCCCAGTACTCCCGGGGCCTCTGCGTGTTCACATCAGGGTAAACTCTGGATCGGCTTGGAACCGGGCCGGACATATTCTGGACGAGGAGGTGAGGGTGCTGTTCTCTGGATCACCTGTAAAAGAAGGAAGTGGGAGGTAAAGCTTCCTGTCAGCCAGTTCATGGCCTACAGTTTAAATCTGACATGATGATCGCATCAGAAAATAATGTAGCTAGTTCCTTTATCCACAAAGCCATTGAATAATTGAATACTAGAGCAACAGACACACCTGAATATACAAGTATCCCAGTTGTGTTTCGAACCTCAGCACCAAAACAGAGCACGCTCTGTAAAACGAGGCGGCTTGTTCTCAAGCTGTGCGGGGCCCTCCATTCATGAGGGCAGCGTATGAAAGCGACAGCACAGATATGACACAACCCACCGCAGACGAAAGGAGGAGCAATAGGGCACCTCCATTCCACGTCCCATAATCCACCTGCCACTTTTGATTCCTGTACTTTCAATTCAGCTTATTTCCTGGAACTATCATTCTTCTATCGTACATAAAAGGTAAAAATGGAACAACGAATAGAGAACTAGCCTCAAATAAAGCAGCTTCAGCAGGATTTGAAACTACACAGCCGCATTGTTCCCAATGCACAGGTGTGCTTCCGAAGTTGTCATATATAAGACAGAATATATGGTGGTCTTTGTGCCACAGACAAAATTGTACATGTTGAAAAACTACATGCTCCCTGGAATTTAATCCCAAGAGATTCAAGATTCTTTATTTGTCACATACATAGTTGTAACCAGTATAACATGCAGTGAAATGAACCCCTGACCGATCCAAAGACTGTGCAAACAAGAGCCAAGAATTAGAGTCACAATTTACAAAATTTAACAACATATACACAGGATAAAAAATAAAAACCTAAGAGGAATCTTAGATTGCACTGTGAAGAGACAGCAGCATGTCCAAGGTGCAATGTACATGGGTTGCATTAAAGAGCATCTTCAGCACACATGGGTAAAGTGGCAAGTGGTGACAGATGAAATGATCTGTTGTGCAATATGCAGTAAACAGAAATAGGAATAAGTAGTGCATTTGAGTGCAGAGTGCATTGACCTAATTTATACAGTTATCCAAGTAGTTGTTGGCCTCAATAAATAGATGGCAGGGTGTAAATGATGGCAGTTTATGCATCAATGATGGCAGTTTATGCATCAATTCCTGCCTCATGCAAAAAAGACAGCACCCCGACAGCTCCGAGACACTGCCCAAGAGTACTTTATCATGCCTCCCCACCACCATTTTAGATATAATTCCTCAGCATCTTCAAATCACAAACATGAATAAAATAACACAGGTTAAGTAACAATGGAACTCAAGTTCCCCACAAACCTATACTCGTATTATCAATGCCTCACACAAACAGAGTTTCAATAGGTATATCATTAAGAATAACACAAAAAAAGTGGGTGGAAATAACATTTACTTATTTAGCAGGCACGAAGAGACACGGGATTCGAACCGACAACTTTCCGATCACGGGTAGAGCCGTAACTCAGAGCCAAACACAGCCACTACAATTAGGGACGATGTTTTATCCATGTGTATATCCTAATCAGAACATCTCAAAAGCTATTCGGCAGACAGTGATATGCAGAGGCAGCTTGTATAAACTGATGAGGTGATTATAACCATACCCGGTTTGTAGCTCAGAGGCTTTCCCTACGCCACGTATACCAGCCAAGTTACAGGGGACGAGCATGCTTGCTAATTCAGCGACTGGGTAAGTCTGCGCTGGTCAGAAACACCACCGCGTAGCTTCTTACACTAACAATATACCTAGCAAAAAAAAAAAATATGCCTAGCAGGCTAGTTCTGCAAGAAATATGTCTATTTGGCACCTGTAGCAAGAGAAACACTGTCCG
The DNA here is from genome assembly GCA_026777985.1 of Mormyrops attenuatus. Classification (NCBI taxonomy): domain Eukaryota; kingdom Metazoa; phylum Chordata; class Actinopteri; order Osteoglossiformes; family Mormyridae; genus Mormyrops; species Mormyrops attenuatus. Next base: position 5,101,194 of record JAODKC010000137.1, read on the forward strand.
CCCGGAGATGAACTGAGATACAGTTCACATGGTCTTCTTAGCTGGCGACCGATAGCTAACACAAGTTACCCGAATGAGGTACCTTAAGCAAGCCGGCCGGCTAACACACGTTACCCCAGTGAAGTACCTGAGGGACCCGCCGAGACGGGCTAGCCGGCCGGCTAACACACGTTACCCCAGTGAAGTGCCTGAGGGACCCGCCGAGACGGGCTAGCCGGCCGGCTAACACACGTTACCCCAGTGAAGTACCTGAAGCACGCCGGCTGGCTGGCTAACGTTAATGGTTCGCGCCCACCGGAGTCGGCCGCAAAAGGTCCCCATGGCGTCTTCGACACACAGCAAGGCTCCGCTGTCGGCACATCCCCACCAGGCCAGGTCCACCCCTACACCGCCGTATCGGCGGCTAGGCAGCCATTCATTGAGGGGCCTGCCGGACAACGGAGTGAGGGCTTCGGCGTCTAACACGGCGAGCGCTGCCGGACCGAACCTCGGAAAGCCCGTTTGCTACAAGGAGAGACTGGTTTAAAGCCGACGCCGCCAAGCCGGACCGTGTAACTGTGCGGATCTATTTCCAGGGGCTTTTTGTCCACACTGTGGTTTTAAACGTAACACGCTGGAGATGGACATATACAAGGGAAAGGAGAAAGAAGTCCGGGAATAACTCCCTCAAGGAGAGAAAAACGCACGTACGCCTATTAACTGCTACAATAACGAATAAACACAGGTCACACTTTACGAAAAACAAGCGTACATTTACACGGGGGGAAAAATGATACCATACAATATAGTGTATGTATATTATATTACCTCCCAGCGTCTCCTGGCTGACAATATGGCGGCTCCTATGCAGCAGAAGCTGAAATCCGGCGAACGGTATTGCGATAAAAGAAAGAGCGCCCTCCATTCCTCTGGGGGGCGCCTTCTCTTGCAGCTGGAGAGAGTGGGCCAGGCAGGCAGGATGGGTAGGTGGGGTCGGTGGAGGTATTAAAGGCCTTATGCTCAAACTCTGCAGAATGGTATTCCACTTTCTTCAATAGCAAATTAACAAAAGACTAGAGAAATATAGATATAGGACAGTTTAGGGTGTCTTGTAATGCACCTTCACGTATAATTAACATACATGTCTCTTTCCATTTTAAGATATTACTACCACTTCAAAAACACTTAATTACCCATTAGGAGAACAGGATGCTAAACAGTCACAATCACTCGGATAGACTGTACTTCATTGCAGATAGAATGTTGCAACAATGCAGTATTGTGTAAAATGTTATGCTGAAATATAATGTTCCCCTAGAGGAATGAAGTATGGTGTGCAATTTTAAAAAATAAATAAATAAGACATGCAGCTGTCCTGGATAAGACAAGCTGAAGCTCTGGCACAACTGCTTGAGGTGCAAATGACCTGCTCAAGTAAGCAGCTGGTCAAATTTATAGGCATGTCTAGTATCTAGCGTCTTATGAAGTCTTATCAACATCTGACCATCATATGAAATAACCCACTCAGTCCCCTAGTCTCACTGTACCACAGACACCCTTGCATGCCAGAGTTCCTGACACACATATGTTTTTCAGTCATGGAAAATTAGGGACAGTTCTTTGAGTGAAGACAGACACTCTGGGATTTGGTCAATGACCAATGACCATGTCTGATGTGCATCCTGTCCAGGGCTCAGGGTTGGGGCTTACATTGGGACAACAGGAAGACCGGTCCTCCAAAATAATTGTGTAGCCCAAGGGAGCTCTGAACAGCTATAGGTTGCAATGAGGTCAGTTGCCTGTATCTGAAGTGACCAGCTCTGCGGTGATACTGATGGTCCCTCTGAAATGTAGATGCATGGCATTCTTCACATCGTGGCACTTCCCGCTTGCTCAGGGAACATCTCCCTCCGCGTGGATGGTGCAGGCCTCACATGTAATGGGGGGGGGGGGGGGGGGGGGGGGCGGCAGGCG
>JAODKC010000137.1:5103246-5115547 GCA_026777985.1 Mormyrops attenuatus
CCCCGCCCCCCCCCCCCCCCCCCCCCCCCCCCCCCCCCCCCCCCCCCCCCCCCCCCCCCCCCCCCCCCCCGGGAGAGGCTGAAATGGGCCAAGGCCCCAGTAGTGTAGCCGGCTCGTGTCCAGACCCGGGACTTTTCTACGTCCAGCAGCTAGCATTGCTGACGGAATAGAAAGTTCCAGAGAAGGGCATGTTGTGGCATGGAAGAGCAGCTCACTGCAGGCTGAGCTAAGGCAACACTTTAGGCACACCTTCTTCCTGTGTAGCTGACATCTTTCAGAGAAATATATATACAGAATCTACTGCAAACATGGAACATGAGGATAGGTTCAAGCTGCAGGCAGGAAACTAAATGTCCTTAACACCTCTGTATGAATGTGACCATGTCATTTCCCCGGGGAGTAGCTAGGCATAATGTCATTTTGCCCCCCCCCCACTTATATTCTATAATTTTGTAATTTTTACATTTTCAAGGGCCTCTGTAAAGTGCTGAGCCCCCTGAATCTGTCATGAAATCCATGTCCCTCTGAGATATTTGCATTTCACAGTGAATTCATTGCCCTCTTCACACTGTAAAAAAAAAAAAACAGAACGACAACACAGCCAGAATTGACTTAACAATGGCTCAGCCAAAAAGCAGAGCCACATTCTCTGACAAAACACTTTCTGGGCCATAAGCTGCCTGCTAGCATCCGAATTGCTTTCCTGGTTTTTGTTTGTTTATGTGTCTGCTATTCCAGTTGGCAGAACTTAAAATGATTGCTTAAACCCCGGCAGAGCTCAGTATACATTAAAGTGTCACCTAAACACATTCTGGAGTCATTTCTCATCACATGGCTGTTACGTATTGGATGAAGTCACTGTCATGGTTCATGAATCAGTGGTGGCGCTGTGGCGTAAGTCCGCCCCCTACTGACCATGCACAGTAGCTGCCGAGTGAGATGAGGAGCAAATGTACCCCTGCAACCCACTGCCCGCCTCTCGGCCAACTGGTTGGCAGACCGTTGGGAAAATCTCCATCATGTGGTTGCAGCTTTGTAAAGGAGCGCAGGAATGTGCGTGTGCTTCCTTGTACCACACGTTACGAGATCACATGGAAGAAATGTCACAGTGAGTCAACTCGCATTAGTCGCTGAAATCACAGAGGACCGCAGCTTGGCTGGAATGTTGGCAGCCAAGCCATCCTGTCCCCCGTGCCTGCCAAACGCCTGATGCTGAGGAAGGCTGGGCCTGGAGGCTTAGCTGGGGCCCTCTGGGGGGGAATTGAAAGTTGCTGCTTGGTGGTATTGATGGTCAGTAGGGGACGCTCTTCTCTGTGTAGCTTGTAAAATGCAGTGCACTTTTGGTGAGGTGAGGGGTGCTGTAACTTCTGAGATTTTGTGTGATTTTGTGTTAAAGCTGGAATCCGCTGTTGAATTCCCATTCAGGCTTTATGAGGAAAACCAGGGAATGTGATTATCCAACATGACAACTCGCCTAACCGATGTGCAGTAATATGAGGAATGCTTGCTGCATGTCAGTTTGCCATCCTTCTGTGTTTGTTGGGTTAAAATTGTATTATAATTGCAGCACGGTGAACTAAAGCAAAAAAGACGATCAAGAAGGTAAGAAAGACATGCATTCTGGCAGAGTCTCTCTGAGCTGACCAATCACAGAAATGTGCCACAAGCATGAGTCAATGGCTTTCCTTAGAAAAGCTGAAGGGTTCATAATCATCCTTGCAAAAGATATAGTGACTTCTGTCTTCCTAAGCAAAGGCTAAGTTGGCTTTTAATCATGCAATAAAGCTAAACAGGAGAACAGACTGCACACACATCATAAATTAGGTTGGCTAGGAAAGGGTTATGGTAAATTGGAAATGGTGCATTTCCAGCGTCATAACATTCTGGAAGTAATCAGTAAGCCTGAAATCTCTGTCTGGAGTCAGTAGAACACATTGTTCTCCTGCAGCTTTTTAATCCATTTCAAACTGCCTTCCTTCTGGATTCTTCTGAATGAAGCTTTGGGCCCATTATGTAGCATGCCAGCGCTGGGGTTATGTTCCCGTCGGGAGGCCTACGCGCAGCAGCCACGCTCTGATTGCACCGCCGCCATGCGTGGGCGGATGCAGGGGGTCCCTCCCCAGCCGCCAGAACAGACGAGCCGTGCTTCCGTCCCAACCGGTTCCACTCTGACGCACGTGTTTGGCATCAGTGAGGCGGGTGTCTGGGGTCTGCGAGGGAGGAGGTGTGAAGGTGTGTGTGGAATCGCGCAATTCGCACTAACGTGTTCTGCATGAGTGCCTTTCGTAGCTTTACCTCTCGGCCTTCTGCGGGTTCGAATTCAAACCCTAATTATTGCTGCCTGGCATGGATTCTCCCGCTGTAATCCGTAACTTAGCAGCAGCGCAGATTTTTGGGTCAACGGGGGCTGGCGCTCGCCTCATCAGTGTATCTACAGATGGCGTGCGCCATTCTTCATTAAAACATACGCGAGACCTTCTGCTGGAAACTTTTAAAGAACAGGGCAAGCGGTGGATGTAAGTTTGCTGTTTTCCCATCTCGGCCTTTCCGTCAGCTCATCAGTCTGACAGTTCTGCGTCTCGACCTAATCCAGAGCCCCTCCGCAACCCCACACTTCATTTTTCCTGGTGATAGTGGTTAGATGGGGGGTTGGGGGCGGGGGGGCAGGCCTCACTTAAAGTCCAGCAGAACTTGTTTTCAAACTTCACTTACTATTTGTGCTGCGTTTGGCTGATTTCATCTCGGCTGCCTTTTTCCAAATACTGTCTCTGTTACAATAGTAATGTTTTATAGTCCTAGACGGTCTTATAATGAAATAGGTTCTTGCAGTGGAGAGAAATAGAATGTAACATCAACATAAATTCAACATTTATTTCTATGCTAAGAATGTTATCAAAACGTCAAAATATGTGTAATAGATGATTATATATGGCCAGAAATAATACAGGCTTCCCCATGTTTCAGTGCTGGTTAATCCTGCTGGGGATAATCTTTATAACTTTATAGCTGTTTTAATCTGTGCAAATATACTTTTTATAACTTATCGCACTTAGAAACAGAGGTGACTTAAGTAGCTAGGTTTATTTTTACTGTCTTCATTGCCCTGCGTTCTTTTCCTTTGCCGACTATGCTTGTTTTTAATACGAAGACCATCCATCAATCCCCTTTCACAGGCTACTTGTCCAATGTGACAGTGCCTTGATGAGGCTACCACAGGCAGGATCAGCTACCTCTATGTCCCCAGTGCTCAGGAGCGGGGTCTGGAAATGGCAGACTGTATAAATAGGCTATTGTTGCACTTCATCGATTGCATCCAAGGCGTCATGGGGGCATTGAGGTGCCAGGTTGTGATGCCTTACCTGTGACTGGAAGGTCACTGGTGTGAAAGCGCCGTTGCTCTAGGGCCGGTTTGAGGCTATTTTCTCAAAAATACATTTTTCTTTAGATAAAATCTACTAAACATTACTCTAAACATTCAATTCTGTTGACTGATTTGATCAGATGGAAAAAAAAATTGTAAAGGAAGGATGAAAAAGTTGCAAAGAAGAAGCCGTTAATGATAATGGAGGATATCAGTATTTGGGGAGGGAGGGGTCACCAGTGAGTCACATGGGGGTGGGTGTATTATCATCGTCATGTCTGAGAGCATCAGCCTTTCCCCACCGCGGGACCTGCACACATCATTTGCAGTAACGAGGACGTTGGAAAGTAGTGAAGGTGACTATGAGTCCACCGGTCAGCTCAGTCTGTACAGTTCGTCATCGACCTACGACCTATACGACTTAGACTGATCGACTTTACAACCATTCCGAGACCGCAAATATGTGACCGCGACTGCATCGCGTCTGGCAGTGCGAGTGCTGCCCGGCGTGAGCGTATGGCGGTTTCTGCCCCTACTGCCGGCAGCAATGAACTAAGAACATGGTGATAAAAAGGTTAGAGAAAAAAACAAGCAATATGGCTTAAAAATGATATAATTTTATTATACAGTATACTGTACATATGATTCTTGCATATAAAATAAGGGGCCGACTTACGACCAAATCAACTTACGACCAGTCAATTATAAGTCAACGATAACCTGTACTAGTACTGTATTCAGTGTTTTCTCAGGTGTATGTACTCAAACTACCTCCACCCAACCGCTAGCCAATATTGATTAATTTAGTCACTTTTACCGCAAAGCACTTGCGAGTAAAATACACCTGGCTTCCAGGATTTGCTCCACAGAAACGATTGTGTAAGGCTGAGAAATGCTGTTGGAAATCACAATTAAAATATGCAACAGGTGGCTACCTTCATGGGAAATGAATGTAACAGGGCTCCGTCTCTGCATCTGGAAGATGTGAGCCTCTTTACGGCACATTGAGCATAAGAGCTTTTGAGACCGTCGATTGGCTGTGCATACGATGGGTCATGGCTAAGATTTCTGGGAAAAGTGAAAACTTTCAATTGGATCTATGGAGAAAACAGTGATATTTCGATCCTTATTTTCCCATGTTTTGGGTTTGACGTTCTTCAGTTGGAGTTGCTTCTGCCAAGGTTTCCTCCCACATAAAGCTAGCTTAGATCCAAGATGGTTAAGTGCTCATCTATTTGTGTTTTCTAATGTTATGGACCCAGTGGAATTAGGTAGTGCTCTGAAGAGAGGGATTCCTCTGAGAGAAATTAAAAGGTGGAAAAGGACAGAAGATGGTGTGTTGCGGTTGGACAGAGGACCAGATTCAGGCAAAGATTGCTCAACAATAAATGCTTCACTGAGCACCTCAGGAAGTCATTCCTTCCGACAGCCGTCAGACTGTACTGCCAGTGAACCACTCAGTGCACATGTGCAATAATACCTATTCTATTCTTATCAATATCTGTTTATTTGTCTTTCTTGTACAATATTTACTGTACTTATTGTCATATTCACCCACTTATTACCATCTCTACATGTAAGACTTATTTTTTATACTTAAATTGTTGTATGTATACTGTGTAGTGTCTGATTTTGTCTGTTTGCGTTGTTGTGTGCCATGCAGTCTGTAATCACAAGCCATTATTCCACAAGAATGGAAGTATTTTAAATCTGAATGTATATCTTAATTGAAGAAGTGCTCTGTTTCACTTACTGGATTTTTCCTTATTTGCATTTTATGTAAGTAGCTGAAACTGAGAAGCAATGAATCTGGAATAATGATATTGCAGGTTGTTCTTGATGATAGTGCATATCATTCTAGACGAGGTTGAGAGAACTTTTTTGCTTTCACTAAACCAAGTTGCCCTGTGTTTGCCCCACACTTTCTCTCGATCCAGAATCACCTGTTACCTCTTCCCTACTGCTGGACTTATTGGGAGTTTCCAGGAGTAGAGTGACGCTTGTGCAGCATCGATAGTGAAGGCTCAGTAGTAGGTATTACCACAGAAACGGAGAGGAACCCAGCTCTCTAAGCCACTTGACAGAGAGGAAACTGAGTTTGGATTCTCAGGCAGGGAGCAGGTTTGTTGTTTCCGGGGCCCTACTTAAAAAGTTACTTTGGGGCCCCTTAATGTAGTTACTGTTTATAGCCAACAGGGGGCCCCACACAAATGTATGATTTGAATGCTGGCAAACACTACTGCTGTTTTCAGGGCCTCCACACTTCCTGGAAGAATTCGGCAGAAGGCGGGGTGACACCTACGAATGAACACGGGTCGTCCTTTGACTGGTGTCCCACTAGGGAGGCCCCCGGTCGTTAACCCTGAAATCCCCTACAGGGAATCTGAAGCGATGCGCTTGCTGAAGCATGACAGCTGTTGTCCAAGAGTGATCTCAAAGACACCTGAGCAAACCCTCAACAAACTGGGCAATAATAACAGGCCACATTTTATGGCCAAATATACCGTGCAGTTATCCTAATATTTTATTTCCTGTGTTCACTGTGGATGCTGAACTGAATAGAAATGAAATTCCTAGCTCCTAAGTTTCTGGATGTAGTTTGCAAAAATGCCTTTGGGGGGCAGTGTTCATTTATCTGTAGCCTAAACCAGTTTAATCGCGTGCAGTAACCAGCAAGAAAGGAACTCTGAACCAGTAAGTTCCTATTTATGTGAAAATGTGACCAGCGTATAGAAACACATTGGTTTTCATTAGGCTGACCGGATAATCCATGTCAGACAGGAAACTTTGAGCTACTTCACTTTTTACAAACTACTTTAATTCTGTAAGGCTCCTCTGCTCAGCTAAATAGTTGTTCCTGTGCTTTGACTGGTTTGTTTCCTTGATTGGAAGACTCATTCAGCTGTGTCACATTAACAATATTGAGACATGTGCGATTACAGGAGACTGACCAATCAGCACGCAGCAAGAACTCAGCGCTCAAATGAAATCCAGGTCCTTTTAATTGAAATGGCAGTTTACCAGTTCTGTCCCGGCTGAAAGTGTCCTCCCTGACACGAATTGTCCGGTCATCCTATTTTCATAGTTTAAAATTTCAGTACTTGTTTCAAACTAGTGATAAATTTGTACCAGCACATAGGAATTCCTTAGCATTTGCCTGTTGAGATTGTGGTATAGCTTGTCACTCCAGGTTCGTCTCCCTGTGTTACCACTTTTAAATCACAGCTTAAAACTCCATTTTTACTCTTCAGCATTTGGATCGCCTTGATGTTTAAATTCTTAGTATGTTTTTGTTTTAACTTGTATCGTTGTTGACTTCTTTTTCATCATTATCTGTTATTTATCTTATTATGTTTAATTACTTCTATATTGCACCTTACAACTTGTTTATTTTATTAAATTGCACTTGGGTCTGTTAAAGTGTATAGCACTTTGGATTAACTATTGTCATGTTTAAATGTTCTATATAAATAAATTTGACTGGTATCACCTTACTCTTCTGTGTGAGCAAAGCTTGGGGTCGGTGCACAGGGTCAGTCATCTTTCCCTCATGCTTTTGGAGAAGTTTTTGGGGTTAAGGGTCTTTCTCATGGGCCCAGTGGTGATGTAATGACTATGCCAGCCATGGGATTCAAATCCATAACCTTCCAGCCACAGACCCCTAACCCACAGAGCCACACGGTCATACTCAAACCAACCTTACGCTGATCTGGTCAGCCTGCTGTAGTGTTTCTGTTATGCTGCTGCAGGTTGGACCCAGAAACCCCAGATGACCCAGCGGCTGGAGCTGGCGGCATTTTCCCAGATCTGTGCAAATTTCTTTCCCAGATCTGGTGTCTACAGACACACCTCCTCAAGTGATTCTGTGAATCGGTATCATTTCCTTCAATGTGGAAGCGAAGCATAACAACACCTTTTCCTGTTTCTGTCGTGGTATTTTTCTTTTTCATCTATTCTTAAAAATATCTGTACGTATTTTTTTTTCTGAACAGAAATACAGAATATCTAACATAATATGACCTGAAGCAATGATATTTATTGTTTACATAAAGTGAAAATGTGATGGATAAGTGTGTAAACAGCCAGAAGAGAACCAGATATAGTTCACATTGCCAAAAACGTAACAACAAAAATACTTCTTTAGCAAATAGTATCCAGTCCCGGCCCAGCCTTGTGCCCTGTGCTGCCTGGGATTGGCTCCAGCCCCCCCCCCAACCCTGACCAGGGTAAGCGGCTGGAAGATGGATGGATACCAGGGCAATTTCCCTCCTGGTCAGACTGTCGAGACACTCAGCTAGGTGGCATCCATCACAAAAGCACATATATTTTGGCTTTGCCATTACTTTGTACTATTTACATCATTCTGCATTCTTGGCCCTTGGTCGTCCAGCTAATCGTTGCTTCTTTTCCTTACTCTTCTCAAAATGTGGTAACAAGTGAATGCAAAGCAGACCATCTGTTTATCTTCCAAACCAAGGTATTTAACGGGAGTTAGGGCGTTTCATAATCCCTTATTGGAAAACTGCTTAAGCTTAATAAAAACAGCAGCGATCTGGAAGCTGGCCTTTGAGTTTTTTTTTGCATAATCCCCATGTTAAATTTTCTAATTGGGGTCTCTCCAGGTGTTGTAGCTGATGTGCTCCAGATGGGGATGTGCTGTGGTCTCACTTTTCCAGTGCTCACCGAGGGCAATAAAAGCGGGGATTTTCTCCGTTTCCGCAGATGCTCTCGTGCCCAGACTCTCAGAGGGAGACGGGAGCGAGTGGGACCGCAAGCAGGACTGCGAGCCTATACTGTTTTTATTAAAGGCTGAGCCTGATGGCGAGTGGACAGCCCTACCCCCCTTTTTAAACCCCGACATTCAAACGGAGGCCCAATCAGAAAGGACAGGCTGTGCTGGGGCCAGCCTCTCAGCTGCCGGGCCTCCGGGGAGCTTGGCCGTTCTCCTTCTTTTCATCCGCCGGCTGCGTGCCGTCGCCTCTGCGGTCGGCTGCAAGGACGTGGCCCTGAGGAGGAAAACCTCTTTCAGCGATCAGAACTCATTGGCTCATGCTTTTTAAGCTCAAGGAATCTATGATGGCTTTCAGGGTCCTCAGGTGCAAAGGAGCCATGTTGTTTTTTTAAGTCGAGTAAAATAAAAAAAGTCTAAAATAAAGTCAAATAAAGAATGATAATTTCTGAAGAGTTTTACGAGCAGAGTCTGCGAAAATATTTAAGCGCACAGCTTAGGTGTGCTCATCTCCTCTGCTCTGTCCATCGTTGTCTTTCATCTCTCTTTGCATCACGTTTCCTCTTGGGAAATTAGGGGGTTTGCTGGGGGGGGAGGTATTTATTCATTCCAGAAGGTGTCACTATAATCAAAATATGAAGTGATCTCAATTAAAGGGACTAGTAACTTCAGTTTTTTTTTTTTTTTTTTTAATCGGTACCTTCTCAGCGAAACACCATATAGGGTGTTACACACTGGGGGCCACACAGGCTGAGAGCGCGGCAGGGGAACGTGGTAACTTCAGGGAGGGCTGGACATGCCTGAATCCCCTGTCTTTACTGCTCTAAGCTGTGTTTATCTGTCTTACTGTACATGAGAACAGAAGCTGGGAGACACAAATGCAGAAAGTGGGGAGTTTATTAGGGGATCCAGCAAACAGATGACAGCGATGGCAGGCAGGAATCTCAGCCGGAGTCATGGGGGTGAAGAGATTGATAGCCAGGGGAATCAGTCCCACAAATGCACAAGAGGATGATGGTAAGGACACGGAGGAAGTCCAAACAATGTTAGGAGAGTAGAACTCAGGACCTGGAAAGGGGCGAAAGATCAAGGTATGACACATAAGACAGAAATAGCGCTCATGAACAAACAATAACTCACAGTGAGGAGGCGGGCAGAGGAGCTTAAACAGCCAATCAACAGGTGTGGCTAGTAATTAGTTCAGCTAATTAAGTCAAGTTCACACACAGGCAATAACACTGCAGCAGACTCTTTGAAATCAAAGGAACGTTTTTCATATTTATAGTGCTAATAGTGTTTTTATTATTAATAAAGAACATATTTTCAGACAAAAGTGCATAAAATGACTAATGTGAAATACTTTATGTAACTAACATTTTTAATAACTCCTGAAGTAATATGTTTCATACAGGTTTTCTGAATGAGAGGAAAAAACTGTATATACACGGCTCCATGGGAATTTACTGTCGTACTTTGAAATTCCCTGACAAGCCATTCATCAAACTCCTCAGCTGGGAGTGCTGCCTTACCTTCCCCACCGGCCAGGACCGAAGGAGAACATGGGGAGGAGAACATGGACATGAGGAGAACATAGAGTGGAGGAGAAAATGGACAGGAGGACATGGGGATGAGGACATGTAGAGGAGAACATGGAGAGGATGGAATGGAGGAGAATATGGAGAGGAGAACATGGGGCAAAGGACACGAAGTGGAGGACATGGGGAAGAGGACACAAAGAGGATTGTCCATGTGCTCTATGTGCTGTTCTGGCTTTGTGTGCGACAGAGGAGGATGTTTCATCCAGCTGCTGCAATTGTGCTTCTATTGTGTGATTTTTATCTAGTTTTCAGAACCTGCGTTTCATGTTTGTTGCTTCCTTTTTTTGATTCATTGGTCACAGTTCTCCTGAATAGGACAAGCAGTTACAGAAAATAGATGGATGGATGTTCACAGTCGTTCGCTCATAAAAAACATATTGATGTGAAATTTATCCTGGTGCGTTTTTTTCTTTGTACAGCTTGTATATTTTTAAATTATCAGCTCTTACTTTTCCTTTTCATAGATATAGTGGTAGATTTAGTGTCAGGGCAGGAAAGCAGTTTGGATAAATACTTAAGACATTGCTTAATATCTCTGACAGAAACTTAGTTTTACTGCTTTCAATTGATGAGTATTTAATAAAAATATGCTAAGTGGATGAACATGAATCGCCTACCATTTCTTGTGTTAAAAACAGAGACTCCAGGCCAGCAGATCCAGGGTCTGGGACACATTTGTCTCTGCCTTGATGGTAATCTGCACCAATGCTTAACGCAAGCTGAGCATATTTCGATCCTCGAGGAGAAGTGGGGATGCAGAGAATGCGATACCGGCAAGATGAGCGGGACGGAAGCGTCTCCCGCCAGCTCCGCTCTCCCCCACAGAGTGCTAAAGCACCATCGCTGCCGAATTCCTTCCCGATCGCCTCAGCACCTGCTCCCAAAAGTCTGTCTCTGCCCTGGATACTGCAGGACACTGAGGCCTGATGCACTGCACACATGCTGCCTTGGCAGCTTCTTGACTTCTGAACGATTTTGTTGCTTCTATAACCACGTATTTAAAAAATAACATGCAAAAGTTAACCAGGTGACTTTTGTGGAAGTCTGCTTTCTTTGTGCTGGGAGTATGCACCATAATCACTGCCGCCTCTGGACGAAGACTAAAGGCTAAAGATGATAATGATAATGATATTGATAAAGGACCCATTTAAAGTGTTTTTACTGCTTAAATTGTTCTCTGTCTAGAGATGTTTATGGTGGAAAGGTTTGTATTTGACCCTTGAAAATTTCAAAGAAAAATACAGCATCATAGGATTCCCCTCGCTGGACAAAATAAGACACATCCTGCCATGAGAACCTGCACTTTGGCCTCCGTAGTGCTTCATTAATGTGCTGCATTAGTGTGCCACGAGGAGAACCTGCACTTTGGCCTCCACAGTGCTTCATTAATGTGCTGCATTAGTGTGCCACGATGAGAACCTCCACTTTGGCCTCCACAGTGCTTCATTAATGTGCTGCATTAGTGTGCCTCGAGGAGAACCTGCACTTTGGCCTCCACAGTGCTTCATTAATGAGCTGTATTAGTGTGCCGCGAAGAGAACCTGCACTTTAACCTCTGCCGTGCTTCATTAATGTGCTGCATTAGTGTGCCTTGAGGAGAACCTGCACTTCGGCCTCTGTAGTGCTTCATTAATGTGCTGCATTAGTGAGCTGTGAGGAGAACCTGCACTTTGACCTCCACAGTGCTTCATTAATGAGCTGCATTAGTGTGCCACGAGGAGAACCTGCACTTTAACCTCTGCCGTGCTTCATTAATGTGCTGAATTAGTGTGCCGCGAAGAGAACCTGCACTTTGACCTCTGCCGTGCTTCATTAATGTGCTGAATTAGTGTGCCGCGAAGAGAACCTGCACTTTGGCATCTGCCGTGCTTCATTAATGTGCTGGATTAGTGTGCTGCAAGGAGATCCAGAGAGGCCAAACCCACCTTCTGTCAGCTGGATCAGGAGATTGCATTCCTCTCAAACTGGCATTTTTTCGGCTGTGTCTCACCTCCACCAAGATGCTGTGGGGCTCATATGTTTGGAGGTGCAGCGGGGGCTGGGGGCGGGAGCTATGCGATTCTGTAGCTATTCCAGATAGCACTGTTTTTTAAAAATCAAGATGATAAACATTACCTGGTGAAGAGGAAAAAGTATGTTAGGCAGGAAATGGTATTTAGTGTCTCTCAAAGGGAAAACTTGTCTTCCAAGTTAAATGTCCGTGCTGGTCTGCTGGCTGGTGTGCTGGCAGGGCCTGGGCCTCTGTGGTGGGGGTGTGCAAACGGCCCACGCTGCAGTGAGAGGGACGCTTGCAGGTGTGGCGACGCGGGGGAGAGGGGGCCCCCTGCCAAAATAGCCACCTGTTGTTCCATAGCTGTAATTTTAGGACTTCCCCTCGTCCGGTCTTTGCGTTGCTCTGCCTCCCCCCCCAGTACTCCCCCCTGCCAGAGGCCTGACGATCGGAGCCAAGAGAGGCTGGGGGCTGTCATGCGTATGGCAGCTCACTAACCGCTAGGCCCCCTGGGGCTGGGGATGGTCAGAACGGGCAGTGCAGAGGGGGGCCCCGCCCCCCGCCCCCGCGGCCGGGGGGGGGGGGGGGGGGGGGGGGGGGGGGGGGGGGGGGGGGGGGGGGGG
>JAODKC010000137.1:5127280-5156762 GCA_026777985.1 Mormyrops attenuatus
GAAGACTAGACAGAACGTAGACTAAATACAGGAGGTGACGAGCAGGAAACGAACAACAGCTGGCAAACGGGAGGATTTCACACGGGGTTAACGAGGAGGTGTGGTCCACATGAGGGCGATCGGGGCTGGGCGTGACATCAATAATAATCAACTTCAATAAACATTTGGCATCTGGCAGTGGCTTGGTTATGGTGTTTGATTTTTGTAGTTTGGACTTCTCGTATTTTCTTTTTTATGAATTGTTGTTGGGCCATTTAGACAAAAAACACTTCCTCTAAACAGTTTCCCTGTACTGTGCCAAAGCTAAAGGATCTGCCGTCTGTCAGTGGCTCATAGTGTGTGATTGGATGTGTGATCATGTGAATATTTGTTGTGTTTCCAAGTTGTAACCCAGTCTTGTGCCATGTGATGGATTGGTTAAGTGCCCCCCCCCCCCCCAGAAGATGGTGCCCTGCATCATGTAGCAGTGCTGCAGCAACACTTCAGGGGGTGCAGGTACTAAGGCACCATGCCATGTGCCGATGGATGTACAGACTGTTCTGTTCAGCCATGTCTAAGATGAAAAACTGATAAAATCAGCAAACAAAATTGTAAATAGTGTTTTTCATTTTTGTATAATTGTGTTATGTCATGCATCAAGCACACATATAAATAAACACTTATAACGTCGCGTGACTGGGAAAAAATCAGAAGTCACTGTATGTGATGCCAAATTATAATTCAGGATATATATGACCTCAGGTTTGTTTCTGAGGGTTTCTGTTTGGGCTGTTGGAGACGAAGAGGCAGAGGAACCAGAGACAACATGGGGAAACTCATTGCCCAGAGAACTTTTGACGATAATCTGCACTGACTTAAATGCAGATTCATAGCTTCTTCATTATCATTTCAAATATCTAGTGAGGTCTGAAACATCAGGAGAGAAGATATGCAGTGACTCACGTCTTCTACTATATTGCTCCCTGGTTCTAATATTCAAACGAGCCTGACACTGAGAGGAGAGCGAAAGTGCAAGATGAACGAGTCTGACACTGAGAGGATATCGAAAGTGCAAGATGAAAGAGTCTGACACTGAGAGGAGAGCGAAAGTGCAAGATGAATGAGTCTGACACTGAGAGGAGGGTGAAAGTGGAAGAGGAGCAAGTCTGACACTGAGAGAAGAATGAAAGTGGAAGAGGAGCAAGTCTGACACTGAGAGGAGAGCGAAAGTGGAAGAGGAGTGAGTCTGACACTGAGAGGAGAGTGAAAGTGGAAGAGGAGCGAGTCTGTCAATGAGAGGAGAGTGAAAGTGGAAGAGGAGCGAGTCTGTCACTGAGAGGAGAGTGAAAGTGGAAGAGGAGCGAGTCTGTCAATGAGAGGAGAGTGAAAGTGGAAGGTGAAAGGGCCTGTCAGACAATGGCAGAGGAGAGAGTTTGATATTGGAGGGGGGGGGGGGCACATCTTATTAATTTAATTAAAAACCTTTTGTGACCAGAGTGATCGTAGCTGAATTCCCCGTTAGTGGAGGGATGCATTTCTAAATCATTGCCTTTTATGTTTCAAAACCATTTTTCTGACAAGCTCTCTTTCACGATTAAAATGCCCTGTGAAACATGACAACAGAGCTAATATCACCAAGGCTTTCTTTCTTTTTCCAGCTGGACCAGCTCCTCACAGTTATTGCTATTTTATTCTTCCTACCCTGAAGAAGTTTCTGTGCCATCTGACATCATGATTTCATCACCAGTATTGTTCACAGAGATGTCTTGCAAGGTAACCCCCCCTGCACAATACAACGGAAAAGCATCGACTTTACACTGGGGGGTTCAGGCCTCATCGCATCTCCCAGGATGTCTTTTTATTGGAGGGTTTGGGCCTCACTGCATCTCACAGGATGCCTTTACAGTATGGGGTTCAGAACTCACTGCATCTCTCAGGACATCTTTACAGTGGGGGTTCAGGCCTCACTGCATCTCTCAGACCATCTTTACAGTTGCGGGTACAGGACTCACTGCATCTTTCAAGATGCCTTTACAGTGGTGATTCTGGCCTCACTGTGTCTCTCAGGACGCCTTTACAGTAGGGGTATGGGCTTCACTACATCTCCCAGGATACCTTTACAGTGGGGAATTAGGGTCTCACTGCATCTCTCAGGACATCTTTACAGTGGGGGGTTTGTGCATCACTGTATCTCTCAGGACGTCTTTATAGTGGGGGGGTTGTGCCTCACTACATCTCTCTGTCATGTCTGAGTTAGTGCCAGTCCAACCCGCCTTTTTGTCTCCTCTCTGTTTGACCAGCAGGTGTTACTGGCCATCCTGTCCTCCTCCCTGTCTCTTGCCTTTCAGCCCCAGTGTGTCTAATCCCTAGTGTGTCAGTGGGCCAAGCATGCAACTGTTAACTCACTAGTTGTGGGTTCAAGGCTGGACTCAGGCCAGCCTCATCTGTTTATTTAGCAAAACAAATGTTTTTATTTTATTTTATTTTTATTTTATTTTATTTAGCAAAACATGCATTGCTGTGTTAAAGCCCATATTTTATACCATTGTTTCCCAATCCGGTTCTCGGGGACCCAAAGACAGTCCACGTTTTTGCTGCCTCCCAAGTCCCTGCCAGACAGTGCAGTTCTAGCTCCTGAGGACCGGATTGGGAAACAGTGCTTTATACAATAGCAGCAAAGGACAAGGGATGGCAGATTCCTGTTGAAGAAGACATCAGTGACAAAATATGGAACATGCCGCTTTTTCTTTCTTACTGGAATCATCCAAATCCTGCTGTCACAGTCCGATCTGCACTATAAAGCCACAGCGGTGTAGACTTGTGTCCATCCCAGTTAAAGCTGTAGTATGGGGCCACCAGAGGCTGACATCTCAGGACCAAACCAAGATTTTGTTTCAACCAACCACTTAAGTACTTTGTGACTGTCTTTATGCTCAACTGGTTGGTTGAAACAAAATCCTGGTTTGGATTTTTACTTTGTGGACCTGAAATGCCACATGCTGTTGTAATTGATTCATATTCACATTACAGTTTTTTCTGCTTTCCTTATAAAGACACAGCCCAGTACATCCCCAGAAAGTGTTAATGGGACGATCGCATGACAGAAACCAGGAACCGCGCCACAAACGCAGCTTTGTGTTGAATGTTGAAACTGACTGGTGATGTTTATCTGAAGGTTAATCCGAAATCTTATGCAGTTTGGACTAAATAACAGTTAATTAAGTGCTAAAAAAATAATGTGTGCCATATGTAGCATTTTTATAGGGCCTAATGTTCCTCATTTCTGACATCAGTCAACTGACAAGCTGAGAACAGACAGTACCGACAGTACAGACGGCACGCTCCCTCACGCCGAAGGCACGGCCATCCGTCAGCGTTACAGACGGTACCGACAGTACAGACGGCACGCTACATCGCGCCGGAGGCACGGGCATCCGTCAGCGTTACAGACGGTATATTTTTATTAGACGGTATATAATATTAGATAGCAGAAATACAGAAACAGAAAAATACAACAACACATGTAGTCCCTGTCCTGATGCCAGACGCAGGCATTTCATACTCTGTGTCATGAATATCTGAAAAGACAGTTTGGGAACATTGTACGTAATGAGTGTGAAATTAAATTACCAAAGAAAGTTGATAGTCAATTTCGGTATAGTTACTCCTCAAAAACCATGCAACAAAGAGAAATCAGCTACTTAATATTTGTCTTGAATTGTCTTTGCTGTTTTAATGACTAGAAATTAAATGAACCATAGTACCATGATCTTGAATATTTGCATTGAATATAACAAAATCTAGACCATTAACTATGGATGTTAATAGACCAAGTGCAATTCCTCTGAAAAACAACATATTCAACCATTATTGTACATTTTTTCAAACATTTTAAGTAATATTTCACAAACATTGCTTTTTTAATGCTGACTTTTAATATTGTGTAAAATTATCTGCTCTCATATCTGGATAGGATGCTGTTAGTCTTGCTTAAGTTTAATTGCTTTGGGAAAACTCCTGTTTCCTCCCAGGGTCCAATGGGGCTTGCATGTGGCTCAGCGAGTTATGACCCACTAAGATCAGAAGGTTACTGGTTCAAATCACAAGACTGACAGGGTGATGTCACCTTTGAGGAAGGTCTTTAACCCCAAATTGCCCCAAGGACTAGCTGACCCTGCTTACTCCAAAACAAAGTGTACATTGCTTTGGGTAACAGCCTCTGCTATATGAATGTAATTGGACCAGCTAATTGGCATCTCTGAATTTCCCATGGTGTATGACTCTGCGTGTGCCCTGCAATGGACTGGCATTTAGGGTGTACCCCAGCCGTGTCCTCTATGCTGAACTGGGATGGGTTCCTGGTCTTCCCACGGTGCTGACTTGGATTGGTAGTTTGATAGAAGATGAATGGAGGAATGCATGGTTCATGTAAAAATAAAAGACCTGATTCCTTTCCTAGTAACAGCACAAACTTTACTAAAATTCTCACAACTTGACATTTCACCAGTCTCCTTTTTTGTGCTGCAAGACTCACACATTCGGAATATTCTCTGAAATGTGAAATCTCTGCTTTTTTTTAATAAAAACAAGAGCAAAGAGTTTTATCGGCGAACGCAGTATGATTAGAGCACCCTGCCACAATCCACCAGGGGTCCAATTGTCTTAGAGCAGGAGAGGAAAGACCTTCACTAAATAACAAGTAGCCTGCAGTGAATGGGGCTGCCCTGAAATTCGCTTTTAAACACACTGATTTATATACAGTTGTATTATTCCACTGTGGATGGGAGGCCAGCTGTCAGTCATCTGTAATTGCGAACGCCTGCTGCTGAAGCCATTTCAGAAGATTCCGGCGCTCCCCAGCAGAGGAAAGCAAACTTTTATCCACTATTGGAATCGCCATGGCGATGACGTGAGGCCGCATCCCAGCAACCCCAGCTGTCCCTTATTATACCTGGAGAAAATAATAGCTCTCATGCCTTTATTCTGAAATCCTCCTCTCTCCTATTACAGATGAATCGTGATCCACAGGAGCTCCAGTACATGCAGATGCATCTTTGGAAAATTTAGATTCTGACTCACTAACATATCAATGTTGAAGGGGGGCGGGTGAATTTCAGCCCCTGGGGCAGGCTGGGGGCGGGGTTAAACCGTTGTTATGACAGCAGCACGTCTCGCTGGCAATTATTTCACACATTTATAAAAAAACAAACTGCAATTTGTTCCGCAATTAAAAATCTCATGCAGCTTTATATTTTATGAAAGCTCACTCACACCCATTTTCTGAGGCTGCTTGTCCTATTCAGGGTCATGGGGGGGGGGTGGTCTGGAGCCTATGGGCGTGAGGTAGGGAACAGCCCAGGACAGGGCGCTAACCCTTCACAGGCCACAGTCATGCACCTTTGGGAGATCTGGGAACTCCAATTAACCTCAGTATGTTTTTGGACTGGGGGGGAGAAAACCTTGGAGGCAATCCCATAACAGCAGGGGGGGGGACATGCAAACTTCATACACAGAGATTTGAACCCAGGTCTCAGGGGTGTGAGGCAGCAGTGCTAACCACTGTGCCACCCCCATTTATACATGTGATACTTTTAATTTCCATTTAGTGAAAGATTGCCAGGCTAGTCAGACTCAGCTGTGAGCAATTAACAAAAGATATTTAAAGATCAGTACAGTCTGGAAGACGGGGAAGCAGTAGACGGTTGTTTATAATTTTATTGCTAAAAGTATGTTCTTTGTGTGAATTTGGGAGAGTGTTTTTTGTACTTGGAAAATGGTTCTTAAAAGGCTTCCGCTGGCCTGTGTAGTCGTTCCTGAATGAGGTGACTTAAATGAGAATCTTTATTTTCACTCTATATCAGATTTTTTTTAAAAATTATATTCATTTCTGATAATAAGATCTCAGTGACGGTTTAGCATTCTATTCTTAATGTCCTAGTGAGAAAGAAAAACAGAGAATGTCTGAGTTATGATGCCAGCCCCCAGTGTGTGTGTGTGTGTGTGTGTGTGTGTGTCTGTCTGTCTGTCTGTCTGTCTGTGTGTGTGTGTCTGTGTGTGTGTTTGTGTGGTCCAGGTATACATTACATTGTTTGGACCAAATGTCCTCACAATGTAATAAAAATGTGTTATTTTGACGCTGTGGGGGGCAAATTTTGGTCCTCACAAGGGGAAATTCAATTTTATAAAAATCTGTGACTGCAATCAAAAAATAAAAATGCCATGGTTACTTATAGTTAAGGTTGTCATTGTTGGGATTAGGGTTATGTCCATAGAAATGAAAGGAGAATCCCCACAAAGAAACAGATACCTAATATGTGTGTGTACTATGTGTGTGTGTGTGTGTGTGTGTGTGTGTGCATGTGTGTGTGCGTGTGTGTGTGTCTGTGTGCAGTGGGTCCGTGATCCCGGCTGGCTGACCTGCACTCTGTGAGGTTTTCCTGCCCCAGTGTCCATATGATTGTCATTATATTCAGAAGCAGGATCTGAGTGGGTGTTGGAAAATCTACCAGGCGTATATCAGTCACATTCTGGCTCTGCCCAAGCACTTTCACGTTCACTTTTTGAGTTACAATTTTAATAGTGCCTGAAAACAAATGATTTAGTTCATCTAGCAACATGAAATGCCTGGTTCCAAAATGGTTTCTGCGTAATAAAGTCTTGGCTTGATTCTGATCTTCCGGGATTGTTTGGGTTTGCGGTGTGACACCGAGGGCCTATATGACGAAAGGACAGAGACTTTACGCAGCGGAGGGAACTCGCGCTGACGCTGACTGCGGTCCGTCCGCCCCGCCGTGCCGATGATGCTGCTGCCGGGAATCTCTGAATCTTCAGGGTGAAAGATGCTTCTTGCTACTTTTACTCTGGTTAAGAAACAACAACCTCAGTATCACCACAGGGAAACTCACTGGTGTTCGTTTGCTTTGCAAGTTCCACGTTCCTCTTCAAATATATAGTTTTGGTATCACTTTACTTGACGAGGCAAGAGTAACTTAGTAACTCAGTTACTACTCAAGTACAAATCATGAACAAATCATAGTAACTGTATGAACTGTCATCATTGACTGATGATGAACAAACATGGAATCGGTAGGTAACTAACACTTAGTTTCAGGTTAATTAATACATAAAGTAAAAGTGCATTATTTGTGCCTCCTCAAGTAAAGTGTCCATCCATCCATCCATCCATCCATCCATAAATTTTCTATAGCCGCTTGTCCTATGCTGAGTCACGTGGGGTCCAAAGCCTACTAAAGTATTACCATGGTTTTTAATGTAAATTTCTAATTTGAAACAATATTAGTACTTTGTACTGTAACTCATCTTTTCATCCTTTCTTTTTCCGATTAGACAATGTGATGTCAGTCAGATGTAAAATAATGAAACAAGGAAATAAAAGGTTGGTCAGTGATTAAAAAAGCCCAAACATCAGGCTCTGCTTGTCAACTGGTAGCAGACGCTTTGGATCTTTGTCCCACTGTCTTTTTCTTACCCTCAGAAAGATTGATTTGAGTCATTTTCAGTCAGTATGTAGAGGGTGACAGATGATGGTCTGCAGCTCTGTGTGAGAGCACGCTCTACCACAAGTCATCATGGGTTAAAACGAAAATTCGCAGGCTTTTTCATTCGCATACAAATCATGCATTTGATCAAGCTTCTCCCCACCCAGCGTGCTCTGAGTGTGGGTGATGTGTGAGGGAGGAACTTTGGAACAGGCCTTAACAGTTTTTTTTATATATATATATTTTTGTTCAGATGTGTGACTTCGTTTCCTGAAGCAGTGCTTCAGTAATAGAGGTGCAGTTCTGGAAAATGCATAAATGAGCTGTGTGTCCTGCACGTTACCTTAAGTCATAGATCTACTGCCAGCTCTCTGGGCTCCCCAGCACCACTATTTCATTGTGCTTTCATGCCTGGGGGCTTTAACTTCACTGTTTCCATTTCTCCACTTCCACACGTGGCCCTGCAACAGTACCAGGGCAGCTCACATCAAGGGACTGTTGCCTAATTGTAACAACGCATAAAGATTTACCGCAAGCCTGCAAGACCAGCCTCATGACTGCGGCTGCACTGCACTGGTCGTCTGGTCTGGCGGGATTGCAGATATGGAAACGGTCCAGAACTGTTTTACAGAAACATTCGCTATAATGATGTGCCCTTCAATTGCATTCTGTCAAAAAGAAAACCACTGCATGTTAAATATTCAATAGTAACACATGTCCATTGTCCGACAGCTTGTCCTCAGGGTCACGGGGTCAGATTGACAATTTTGAAAACAAGTATTTGCAGTTTGGCTCCTATGAATGATGAGACCCAGTTTATAATATAAATATAATGTGTATATAATGTCAATGATCCCTTTTCAAAGCTTAAAGTTAAAACTCAAGGGTAAAGGAATGGAATAAAACACAAGTGCCAAGCATGTGTTTTTGTTAATTTATGGTAATGCGATAAAGCACTATTTAGCTGGCATGGTGCAGGTATGATGGATGGCTTAACGGCTGGTCTGTGAGGAGGACGTGCAGCACCATGAAAATGCAATTGCTGTGAGTGAGATTTTATATGCATTTTTTGAATAGCATCAGTTTATCACTCATAACTATAGGCGGCATAAAATTGACACAGTTTTGCTAATAAATATGTTTTTGTTAGCTAAAAAAATCGTGTAAAACATAAAAAGACGATCTGAAAAACAGACTACCAGCTTATGCTCAGGAACTGACCTGCATTAGCAGGGACTGCAAATCCCAGTAACCAGTAACTGACCAGTTTATGACAAAGACACTCTGCTGTGGTCTTGGAAGCATTTCAGACAGCTCATTTCACTTCTTACCTCAAGCACTTTGATAACAGTCCATAAAAACAGTCCATAACTATCTCTCTTGTTCCTCATCCATTCTGATGTAGACTTACTAGTGTGTTTGTGGTCATTGTCTTCCAGCATGACACAGCTATGCTCCAGCTGTGGGCTAATGTTCTCCTGTAGAATTCTCTAGAACAAATCAGAATTCATTCATGGGTCCTTCGCTGTCAAGTTTCTTCGGTATTCGTTACATTGCCAAACCATGACAGCCTTACTAATGGGGCTGTTTCTGGCTTCCTTACTTTAGGAGGGATTTTGGCAGGAAGACTCCTCACCGTCCAAAACTTTCTCCATTACAAGAGCATGCTTTGGACTGTGGCTTGGAGAAGACTCAGAAAGGGCTGACAGACTGATAAGCATAAACGTTTTTCCCCAGCAATTTCCAGACATCTCTGTTGACCATACATTGGTCACTATAGTATGACGGTTGGTACTGTAAGGGCTAAATTTAACCTAGAATTTTGGGACGAGCTTGCGTAAATCAGGCCCTGTTGTTTATAAAGATATTCAAAAGTACTGTAGCGTAGCGTACTTTGTCATCACATAGCAAACAAATGAAAGGTAGCCCAAAGATTACTGCATTTTTTCCTCCTTCTGGGTACAGCAAAATGGTACAAAGTCAGACAGGGATCAAAGGTTTTGTTGAGGAACCGTAGCAGGCGCTGAGATGCGAGCAGATTATCCTCGATCTAGTTTCATATATCAAGCTAGCATGTGAAATCATTGACAACATGAACTCTCGCAGCAACACGCAGCAGAATACCGATTCTTGACATGAGAAAATAACTCCATCTGTCAGTAGGTATTCATATGTACATCTTGGAGTTACTTATTTCGCTCTTCACTTGACACCTGATTTGCATTTAGGATTTTTTTCAGCTCGACGGCTAGTCAGCCCCTTCTTCACTTCAAAGCTAATTCCTCACTTCGATTCCAAGCTTTAATGGGGAACACAAGTTCGGCTGTCGCGAATCAAGACATTTTTCCGAAAGATCACTGACTCCTCGCATGACCTGAAGTTTTAAAGGCCTTCAGGTTTCTGGCAATACCAGTGGGTTATTTTTTTTCTTATGGAAAGATATATGGAACCCGTGCCATTCAAATGAAAACCTGGGATAGCGGTACAGTAGCGCATTTACGGGCCAGCTGGATAGCTGGAAGCAACACGAATGATAAAGAGTGGTCATTAGGCATTTTTCTGGTCTGCAACCAATTGGAATGATTGGTGTTCGACTCTGAGAAATGAACATTTCAAACATATAATGCTATAGAAGTATATCGAATTCTTTGAATCCCTAGAATTCAAACCATACCAGAAACGCTTGGAAGAGGCTCGCCGTATCAAAATGAGAACACAGCAAAATGGCTTTTCGGATTCTAAGTGCTTTGGCTTTATTTTTCTTTAACTTTAGACGGCTGAGCTGGACGGTGCAGCGTGCCAATGTTTGGCCAGAAGAAGCTGGTACACAGCTAAGCCAACGAATTACGGACAAACGCATTTAGTTTTTGTCATGCACTGTGATGGGCATGAACATTCAAACAGCCACTACCAACCTTTTTATACAATTCAATCTTCTACTAAAGCAAGCAAACAGCTGGATTTGCAGATTTTTGGTATTAAACACACTAAGTACAATATTACCAGTGCCAAACTGCATATTCCTGGAATCCTGCCCAGCTATGATGGTTTTATTGATGGTGTGACTTGACCTCAGGAGATGCCTCCTCACTCTGTGGCCCAATGCAGTTAGATGGCAACCACACGGACACATTTGTTTATTTAGTTGGACTCTAAGCCATGGGGTAGGCGGCCCTGATCCTGGAGTGCCGGCATCCAGCAGGTTAACTCTCCTACCCGATGAGTTACTGTCTACCTGAGACCAGGTGTGGCTCATCAGAGACCAGGTAGAAGAACCTGTTGCGTGGCAGCACTCCAGGATCAGGGTTGCCTACCCCTGGTCAAATCAGTGTTTGAGCAACATTGTGATCTGTGGAAATGAAAACAGACCTCAAAGATTTTTCGCAGAATCCTAAAATATTATTGTTAGTTATATAAACCAATATGAGCCACTTAATCTAGGGACACTTGTGCTGAGTGGTTCTGCTGAGGATTTCAACACCGCTTCCAAAAAAGTCAAGGAAGGTTCTTCTTCCGCCATCACTGTATATGTTGGCCAGAGTAACTGCAATTTTCTGCGACGTCTGTGTCTTTCAGATTTCCAGTCAACAAAAGCATGAAGCAGACAATCTTTACGTTTTTGCTAACGATGGCCACAGTGTAAGATGGAAAAACTGGTTACTTTTTGCAGCATGTTAAGTGAGTACCTCAAACATGGAAGTTTCTGTTCTCATATTTAAGTGTATCTAATAAAATCAATAAAAGATGGTATTACAACATAAGAGAATACACTGAAGGCTTATGTACTTTGTAAAGGAACAATAGAGAGGCAGAACTGTGTTTTGTTCAACAGAAGCATCATTCTATATTAAGAAAAAAATACCCTTAATTTAAGATTCAGTTTACCTTGTCCCTGTGACCCTGTAAGTAGATTGGAGTTGCATAGATGTATTTTTCCTTTGTTGTGCTTCGGTTACATAAATATCAGTGTCAGGGTGTCTATTTATTTAGACAATAAAAACGCTATCCAGGCTATACTACAATGTATACACTGTAATAACAAAGTAGTGAGTATCTCAGAGCTCCTTATGGCTGTTTGGAGAATTGGTTTAGGGTAAAAACAACAGGCTTTATAAAAGTGACTTTATAAACTTATAAATATAGGATTTCCTCCGTCAGAAATCACAAGGTGACTGGTCATTCTAATGGCTAACGGGATTAGCGTATTGATGCTACACTATTAGCTAAACAGCTAACCGGCATAATGATATTTCATATGTTTTATAAGTACTTTGAGGAAGGGAATCCCCAGGATGCCGTGTGACAGATATGGCCGAAGTGGCCAGCATGTTAGTCAGTGCTGCTGCTTTGCCGCAAAGCATTCTCCCTGAGTGTCTGTTACGCTTCACCCCAGCATCGTCTTCATCAGCTTCACGCTGCTTCTCCTGCTGACGGCCGCCGCAGCAGCGTACCAAGCAGGACCGGTAACATCTCCCTTACCAAGGCAAGGCTCTCAAGCTGGTTTCAGGGAATAGTTGGGAGAAAGAGTTAAGGACCGAGTTAAACAGTAATCTGTGACCTCTGCTCAAGTTCAGGGTCCTCTCTGGGACTCGAATCTCCCAGAGGACACTGGGTTTGGGTCCCAGTGTGGCAGGGGGTTGTGTCCCGTTGCATGAGGACTGTGGTCTACAGTCTCCTACCAAAAATGTGGGTGGTTAAAGTCCTGCATTTTTGGTGGTATTCATCATCATCATCTATCTATCTATCTATCTATCTATCTATCTATCTATCTATCTATCTATCTATTGGTTTGTTCGTTCATTCATTCGTTTGTTTATTTATAAAAACTGATTCTATTTTAATTATTATTATATTTCCATGCTTATAATTCCTTTCTTTTAAACGTCTGTAAAGCACTTTGTAAGTGTTAAAACAGCAGCAGATAGATAGATAGATAGATAGATAGATAGATAGATAAAGATTGATTGATTATAACTGCAGCCGCCAAACCACCCTGCTTGTTAAAGTCACGTTCCATCTGTCACTCGTTAAATAGATGCTGAGCTATTTAAACTCCTCTCCTACGGGCAGACTGGCTCCCCTCATCTGAAAGGAGTGACACCCTGTTTACCGAGAGACCCCCATGGCGCTCAGCCTCCCCCCTTCACACCTGGCATCAAACCGCTCAGGTGCTTCCTGGAGGTGCTGGCCGGATGAGACCAGAAACATCACCTGCAAACAACAGGAACGACCCCTCTAGGCCTCCAGACCAGATACCACATCTGGTGGGGGGGCTGCATGCTCTAATGATCCACAGATCTATGTCATCAGGAGCTTGATCTCCTGGTAGAGCCTCCCTTGGTGAATAAGTTAGTGGAGAGAGGCCAGAGGTATTACGATCCAACACAGACCCCCATGAATGCACTAAAGAAGGTGGTGTACCCTGCCTAGGAGGAGGTTAATGGGACCCTCCCCGAGAGCCGGGCCTCACCAGCAATTGGCTGGCAGCCAGGCCACCCACGTCACCGGGCCAGGTTCACCCTGAAATGACTATATGGAGCCATACTGAGGACTCACCACCTGCAGGCTGAACCATGTTAGGGGTCCAGGGCAGTGATTGGGGTTCAGTGCAGTGTTTAGGGTCCAGGGCAGTGATCGGGGTTCAGTGCAGTGTTTAGGGTCCATGGCAGTGACTGGGGTTAAGTGCAGTGTTTAGGGTCCATGGCAGTGACTGGGGTTCAGTGCAGTGTTTAGGGTCCAGGCCAGTGATCAGGGTTCAACGCAGTGTTTAGGGTCCAGGGCAGTGATCAGGGTTCAGTGCAGTATTTAGGGTCCAGGGCAGTGACTGGGCATTTAGTGCAGTGTTTATTGTCCATGGCAGTGACTGGGCATTCAGTGCAGTGATTAGGGTCCAGGGCATTGATCGGGGTTCAGTGCAGTGTTGAGGGTCCAGGGCAGTGATCGGGGTTTGGGGCTGTGTTTGGGGTTCAGGATTGTGTTTGGGGTTCAGGACAGTGTTTGGGGTTCTGGGCAGTGTTAAGAGTCTGGGGCATTTGGGCAGCAGGCAAGAGCAGGAGGAAGCACCTGTAATTCAGTTTTCATGTCCCCTTCAAAACCACAAACCATTCTGTATGTCACATTACATAATTGTTATGGAAATGTCTGCACACATGCCCCATACTTGACCCTTCTGATAGTGGGATGAGACCCCTAAGTTGATTGTATGGGACATTTCTGATCCTGGCCAGGTCTCTAATCCACTACGCCTGAGCGATTTCGAGCAGAAAGTCCTCGCACCTTTCAGAAAGGCTTCCCTCATGGAGACTGCGGTCGTTTGGAAAAGATGGCTGTTATAGATCAAAATTCCTTTTTTTCCTTGAACAAGTGACCAGAAATCAGGAACATTTGCTGACTCATTGTTTAAGGCACCTTATGGTAACACCCTGGCACATTGTGCTGCCTTTTTTGTCTCATGATAATTAGGTATTCGTAACTAATAACTCAGCTGATTACAATAATTCAGCTGGGGTAATTTGCATTAGTGTAATGAACTAATTAAAGTGAAATGAAGTTCACATTTACAGCATGCACTCAGTCAAACATGACTTCCCTCAAGCTGTTTGTGCCTTTCGTGAAAAATAACTCACTCGAATTTTAAGTAGCTCAACCAATGAGGACATGCTTTTTGGATGTGGGTGCAATCTGGACCCCGTTCCTCCATTTTGTGGCGATTAATCGCGCTACTGTATAGCTTTCTCTTTGGCAAGCAGGGCTCAGGGCGGCCTGCTCATCTGTTCCACATTACCTTACTGCAGGATGTAAACTTCGGCCTTGCTTTTTAATTTTCATGCAGACAGTAATTACAGGGCCCAGCCAGAGTCTGCTCTACGCTGCTTATTCATGCTTATTAAAGCAGCATTTTCCACCAGAATGACTTCAGCTTCTCTCACTCTCTCTCTCCCTCTCTCCCTCTCTTGCTCACTCTCTTTCTCTTGCTCAGTCTCTCATCCTCTCTCTCTCGCTCACTCTCTTTTTCTTGCTCAGTCCCTCTCCCTCTCTCTCGCTCGCTCACCCTCTCTCTCTCTCTCTCTCTCTCTCTCTCTGTCCGCTTGTTGCTCACCTTCTGCTCTGACAGAGCATCACCATATACTTCCATCCCACCCCAAAGATCCCCCCTCCCCCAAGAATCTGTGTAACCCGCTGTCCCTCTGCAGCCACATCCAAGTGTACAGACAGCTCAAATGCAAGACGACTCTAATGCTTCTGCAAAGTTCTGCTCAAATTTTTTATTTCCTTTCACATTAATATCTTGTGATTCAAGATGCTTTATTGGCCATTTTGTTGGCCAGCTAGTGCACTGAATTGCTCACATGCTCAGTGTGCCCAGGTACAAGGAGCAAACGTTTGCATATAAATAAAGAATAAGCAGAAGGTGAGAGTCATACTGCAGGCAGTAATAATGCTGACTGTGAACCATTTATGGGTCAAATTCTTGCCCTTTCCATCGCCACACTACAAGCGGATTTGTGTCTCTAAATTATACCTTTTGTTTGTGTGTACTTTTGAGTCCTATGGTAGACAGCTCTGGAAAAAATTAAGAGAACACAGCACAATTTTTTGTTTCACTCATTTCTCAATTTAGGGGTGTGCATCTATATATCTATATATATATATCCCTCTTGATTTAGGGACTTTATCATTCATTTATCATTTAAAGTCATTTATCAGTGTGAAAGCCCCTCGTGAAGCAGAATGCCGCTGAGAGGACATGCCTTTCGACGATGTGTAAGAAATGGAGACATGGGTTTTCCAGCATTGTGTGAAAGATGCATTCAGACTGTCGGCCCCCCATGAGAAACAAATCCTGATGCAGCGGTGACAGCGTGTGCTGACAGTGATGAGGACAGAGAAGCCGAATTATCCGAAAGTCGTTATTAGAGAACTATCTACACATGTGACGCGCTTGTCCTGCTGCTTTTCTGGAGCTCTGTTTTTATTCACGTGTGACTGTCATAGTACATTCATTTTTTTCCCGCAATATTCTTATTTAGAAAACCCCTTTCAAAATATAACATTCCCTGGAAGACAAATTATTTCATGTCTTAATGAATATAACATTTCTTGCATATTCACATGCCATCGATGGACATAAGCATTACACAATACTATTGTGATAGTAAGTGAATATTCATATACCCATAATTTATTTTGTGAATATTAATGGTAATTTTTTATTATTAATTGCTATAACTGCACTAATGTTAAACACATGCTTTAAAACAGAAGCTGCATTCACCTCAATTTGACTCCAGACTGAGATTTAAGCCAATAAAATAAATAATAGAAAGATGTCCGGGGTCTGAGCGAAACGACAAGTGAGTCTATCACATCCTGGTTGAGTTTATCATAGTTGAGGCACTGGAGACCAAAGCCATTCAGTCTGCAGTCCAAGGTCACCGTGTATCAGCTGCAAAACTGACATCATAACGGGGGTGAGCTGCAGAATGAGCCTGTAGCTACACATTTGTTTCATACCAATATTTCGGGAGTTTGCCAGACACAAGCCAACGAATTTTTAAGGACATTCCAAATTTTAGCACTCAAGGAAAATAAACACTCTGCCTGTTTGCCTCGACTCGCACCCCTGTAGCCCCCATTACAGGATTCTGGCAAGAGTTAGGAAAAATGAAACAATGAAATATTACCCTGTGCTGTCGTTTTACGTGAGACAAAGGTTTCTGGACTCCCGCGTGATTTAAACTTTAAGTAACAGCCATAAAATCACTTTTTTAAAAAAGCAGGAGATATATGACTTATTGTATTTCGAGATTAAACCAGCAATTATGGGATCCATTATGTAAACATTTTGGCAAACTGGGTCTATATACATGTCGAAAGGACGGACTCAGCCCAAGACAAACACCTGCGCTCCATTCACATGGGCCTAAGGTGGAGAGAACAAGTGCAAGGGTGGCTCACTGCTCCAAATAAAAATTTATAGGATTAGATTTACTGATTTACAAACTGGCGGGGATAGAGGAATGGGGGTGGGGGGGGGAACTTTCTGTGCATCCCGAGTGTTCATTGCACTCAGGAGAAATGAAAGTCTTGTTAACGGCTGTTTAAACAAAACTAATGTGCTGCTGTTAATAACAGAAGGTCCAATAAGGCTGTAAAAAGGTGTATAATGAGGGGCGAGGCCATGGGTCAGGCCTGGCGTGGAGTATGACCACCAGGGGTCACCGTTCCATGGTGGTCTACTGTTGAATGACCTGTTCCTGCACTGATTTCTGTATGTAGGGTACCTAGTGGGTAATGACAAGAAAGTTCTACAGTTAGCCATATTTTCAAATAATAATATACATACAAAACCCCTGAGAATTATTTTTTACTGATTTTTAATCTGTCAAGAAACATTGACTAAACCTAGTTTTTCCAGTCTGATTGAGCACTAGAAATTCTTACGTTTTCACATATTGTATCTTGCGTTCTTATGTGACACACACACACACACACACACACGCATATGAGAGCAACGCTTACTTTATCTGTTGCTTTTGTAGTGGTTTTTGGGTTTAAGGGTTGTGCTAAGGAATCCAGTGGTCATGTGATTACTATGCAGCTCTGGGATCCCTAGTCACACGCTGCCCCATATGAGGCCTCTCTACTTACCGCAAAAGGTTCATTCTTCAGCAGCTGAATGTTGTCATAAAATTTCACTTCACAGTTTTGATTCAGGGATTGAATATTAAATCACAGGAAAACAAAATTTACTATTTTATCGGTTATCTTCTACGTTTGTCTATTTTCTCTAATGCTTTCAAATTTCAAAGCTTTATTTGTCACATATACAATTATACTGGATACAATGTTCACTGTCAAAAGAAGACGTATATTTATGAGGCAAGATGTACCATGTTAAAAAGCATTAAACATTAAATAATAATAATCATAAGTATCCAAATTCTGCAAAATTGG
Source organism: Mormyrops attenuatus (assembly GCA_026777985.1). NCBI lineage: Eukaryota > Metazoa > Chordata > Actinopteri > Osteoglossiformes > Mormyridae > Mormyrops > Mormyrops attenuatus. The sequence goes on from JAODKC010000137.1 coordinate 5,144,716, forward strand.
AACTCAGTGGAGGTAGTGAAAAAGTCCAGGAATGAATATGCATTTGCGTATGGACACGAGTTGGTTGAGTAGGCAGGGTGAGAATGTTATTTGTGTGGGTCCCAAACACCGGGCACATTTTTAGGATCCAAATTGCCTGTGGAGAGAAACTCTTCCTCAGTCTTTCCCAGATGTAGTGCTGGTGTAACCTCAGCGCAGAGAAGAGGCTGTTGTTATGATGGCTGGGATCCCTAACGACCTTTTGAGTATTTGTAAGTGTACACTAAGTTTATGTTTCATTTACTTATGGAGCTCCCATAAAGAATACCTGGACATTAGCAGGCTATAATACCGAAACTACTAACAATGTAGTATTTCAAGTATGGAGATCTGAAACGCATTAGTACATCAGTGGTGATTGATGCCTGGTCTTCACTGAGCTCAGTGACGGAACAGTGTAAGGAAAAGCTGGAAAATGTTTGCAGGACCGAAAGCACTCAGCAAGATGTCCAACCACATTGTCCCTATTGCACTGGACTGAGTGTTTTATCCTGAAAGCTCTCTGTGCGTCAGTTTCACCGGTTTAAATAAAAAGGGCTGAGAAAGTGATAGCAGTCCAGTCAGTGGGTGCTGGAGAGTGCTTGTCTGGAGAGTAAGAGGAGTATCTGTCATGATCTAGAGAAAACATTGTTAGTGTTGTCTCAGGAAGAGTGGTCACCAAGCGAGCTCATGTCTTGTACACTCAAAATGGAACATGTTAAAGTTTCTAAGGACAACATTTTACAAAAGAAGACCTACCAGCCTTAAGAGTTAATGAACTCCAGCATTCCCTGCAAATGGCACATATATAAAATGTGTGTCTGCACATTCGTATTTAAAACTTATCTCTCAGTCATTTGAGCCCTGCCCATTTCCTGCACATCATACATGCCAAATCTATTAAAAAATAAGTCCAAGACATTTACCATTAGACCTTTAAAATACTCCAGCCGTATGATAAACATTAGAATCATCCAGCTCTTGTTTGTATAATCAAAACCAGATCACCTAATCCATCTTTAAATCAAGGTCTGCTTTTCGTTTGGTCATTTCTGTTGAGCCAAGATTAAGAACATTTATGACAATTTACATTATAATGCCAATAAATATATTGCTAAGCACCAGCAATGTGGCCAAGACCAGACTAGATTAAGTGCATTTTCAGCCATTCCTGCATGAACAAACGACATCCTCGCCACAAAGAGGCTGTATTTCCAACACCGCTTCCAAAGCTGGGGTAAGTGAGCAGAGAAGTGGGACAGTGTGTAGAGTAAGATTTCATCTCCGGGGTCACAAAACCAAAACATTGGCTATACTGAGCCACCTCTCTTCTTGGAGGTTTACCGAAAACTATATCTTATCAATTTAGCCTAAATTTTGCAAGGTTGCCAACTTTGGTCACCGGGCTGGAGTGAGATTTTCAATTCGAGACTAGTCTGCACACACATGCACGCGCATTTACACGTATCTAACAGTTTTATTACGTTATAAATAGTCTGTAGGGTTTGCAAACTACCCTAACACTTTTGAGGTAGCTAATTTTAGGTTTATAATGGAAAAATATAGGTTTGCCGTAAGATTTCTTGAGTGAGCGTGAGAGTCTGAAAGCATGAGTGTCACGCCAGATGCGTGAGAGTTGGTGACCCTGATTTAGTTAAGTAAGTAAGTAAAGAAAATTTGGAAAATATAACATTTGAGTATGCGTTGAGCACAACAGTGTAGGAGAGAACTCACCCTCAACCTTGCACAACAGTAAAGGAAAGAGTTTGATATTGAGGGGACACAACTTCTCTCCAATTTGCCCCTAACTTCCCCGTACACCCCAGCTCCTACAACCCTATCTGAGATCCTTTTCTGGCCTATAAATTCTTCTCCGGAGTGTCTGGTTTGTCCACACGGGGGAGACAAAACATCATGACAGCAGAGTTACGGCCTAGAAACCTGCTTAAAATGATCAAGATGAAGATGTTTTAAAGAATTCACGTTAAACGTGGGTTAATTAAAGCGTGCCAAAAATGTCTGACACCCAACACTGACTCATACAAGGACACATACATACAAATAGCATCTCATCTCACATTTTATGTTGCACATAAAAAATCCTGGAAAAACCTAGGCAGTGCCCCTCATGGTCTCCCAGTTCATAAAAAGCCAGGCTTCTGACAGGTCGATGTATCTGTTTACTTTCCATTTTTGCGTTGGCTCAGCCACCTCTGGTATTGCTTTCCTAAAGCAACAATGATTCTCTTCAAGCCCACGTCTGGAGAGCGTAATGCAGGCTCTTCACTTCATGAAGCAGCCTGCTTCCCATTGGAGGAGGAGGTGACGACTGGAGCGCAGAGGCACACAATCCACCCTGCCTCCACCCTGGGTCCCCAGTGCCCGTCAAACTGGGTCTGCTGTGCTGTTTCTTTTGCCTATACATAAATCCATACACTAATATAGACACAAAGGGACTGAACAGTTTTCATTATTATGGTTCTGTTACAGGGCCTGTCAAAGTCTATGCGGCGCCCCCTATCCCACAATTTTTAATAAGTGCTTTGAAGAAAATGCACAAATAAATACATCTTTCACACAACCAAAGAAAGATGTCTGACTGTAAGAACAAATTAATGAACTAGCTAGGTGCCATGACCGAGCACAGAGGAGACAGGGGCAGGCGTAATGGCAAACTAAGACGCGATTTATTGAACAGAAACAGGAGCACAATCATACCACGTGGGGTCAAGCAAAGGCTAGAGCTAGAAAAAGGGGAAATGCTGTAGAGTACACACGAGAGTGATATCAGTGACCGAACTCACAAGACCGAAGCATTTTAAGAATTACTTATTTTGTTATTCTTTTCACAATATTATAATTAACTCTTTGCATATTCCTTACATACTCTTTTAATTTCCTTACAAAACAGGGGCACGTTGTATTAGAGGCTTAATATGCAACATAAATAGTTATAATTTTAGTGCTGATGTTCTCTCCAGTGCGAAACCGCAAAGTACTCAGGCATTGAATAAATACTATGGTTTCTATGGTGCATTGACACGGTCGGGCGCGTCGAATCGTCCGCTTTCGATGGTGCCGTGACGCGCTTGGAGGACCGGCTTGGACACGCCCCCTTGGCCGAGCTCCTGTGGTTCCGAGCGCATGATCAGGCGTGTTTACCTGCAGTGTCACGCAGGAAAACATGGCACGCAAGTCGAAAGAAGTCTACTCCAAATAACCTTTGAAAACACCGGTTTAATGCACGTCAAGGCTTTATTTCCATTTTAGCATTATAGTCGGGAAGCCATCATAAAGGGCTGCATTTTTGTATACTAACCGGAGGAGGAACTGGCTGTTTTTATCTGTAGCTAGCTAGCCAGCAAGCTAGCTGTTTCGAAACGGTAGGTAGCGCCTAATTAACAGTCCATTGCCGCACAGACAACAAATGAATCAGCCCTCCGCACTTCAGCATAAGCAGAGAGACATCTCGGACTTGCGAGTTGCCTGCAGACCAGTGCACGGGCGCTGGCTGGACACCTTTCCGGAAGGTGTGTCACCTACTGCTGGGAAAATGCTGGTCTTGTGGCTGTCAGGCGTGTAACAGCGCACAGGCGCTGGCTGGACACCTTTCCGGAAGGTGTGCCACCTACTGCTCAGCACCTATGTGCAAGCATGATCAAGGGCGTTTGGTACTCTTGTTTGATAGTACGGGGGCTTTAAATCATACTGCAGGTAAGGCAGAATTATTTACAGTTAGGATCGCTTCATTATTATTTGGCTACCGTCTACCTGTGTACTTTCCACGTAGCTAACTAACGTCAGGCGTCCGATCAGAAGCGAGTTTATGTTACTGCCACTGGCGTCGCTTGACCAACAGAAAAGCTATATAAATAAATTAAAATACTACGAAAATAGATCAAAATATTAGATAAGTTAATGCCACCCTTACAACACATTAGAGGTACGGATTAAAATAATTTAAAATAAAATTCAGTCTGTCTGTTCACGGTAGTTTCTTTTAATATTTCTATTTTTTTTTTGTGAAATTTCACGATTAGGTTTGCTGACCCAGAACATTGGTTATACGGTTTACAGTATGAAAATACAAGCATAACTGGTCACGAAGTGTTAATGATTTGTGTTTTTCCAAACTGCAGAAGGCGGAGCAGGTAGAAATTTGTTGGATTACCAGATGACTCCTTAAGTACCAACTGCCGGCCATACAAGAGGCACAATGGAGGAATCTGATGTAGAGCGTAAGTAACCTGTCATGGCTCTTCGTACTCAGAGAAAACCATGCACGTTTGAAATGTCCTCTCTCTATTTGCTCTTCAGAGGTATCCCTGTCGCTGCTCGATGCAGCCAATGACCGAGACCCTGTGGTGCAGGAGCAGGTCAGGAAGTCCATCCTCACCCTCGGAAAACAGCAGCCGGACAAAATCCTCAGCATGTGTCAGGACTACCTGATGAAACACCCCAAGGTCAGGCGAAAGATGCCTTATCAGCATGCAAGTACTTATATCTCTTGAGAAATAAGGAGGAAGGAATCTTGTAATGGTAAATGAAAGAATGTAAATGAAAACCTGTTTTCAGTATTTAGTATGATCTACAGCTCCTTCATGTGACGTGAGTTTCATCAGTGCAAGGGGATGCTTTTAAGATTTATTCCATGCAATATTCTTTGGTTGGAGTCTGTTGTGCTATTAAAATTGATGTGTAATACTACCTCAGTTTTTACATGTAAAATTTGACTAAAACCATGATCTTTATCAATTACTGCTATAATTTTTCACTATATTCTTTGGCTGAAAAACATTTTCCGTATAAATATTAACTGAATTTCCCGAAAGGAAGGGAGGGAGGGTTTGTTGTTTTGTAAAGATTATCAGCCATTGTTTCATGCATGGGTTCCCCCATGCTGGTTTAATTACCTGTATTCTGGTGTAAGAGTGTAAGAACTGGCCCCTTTATTAGTAAGATACTAAGATCAAAATGGAGGGAAATTGACATTAAGTTTCCCCAGTGTCACTATGCTGGCACCATGAACCACATGTTCTGCTGTGTATTATGCAACCGTAGCTTGAGAAATACCCCTATGCCACATTCTTTTGGCACTCTACACATCAGTGTTGGGTCACGTTGCGGTCACATGACTCGTGCTGGAACAGGAACAGGAAGTGATAAGGTTGGGATATGACAGAGCTCCACTTGGCCCATGGTCACCATTTTTGCTTTTTTTAAAAATGCAGTATTCTGTCTCTCTTCTGTGCTATTCTGTTATCCTACTTATGGTTTAGAAATGTAGATTTTTTTTTCATTTCCAGCCTGTTGATCATCTGCTGTCTCAGACTGCAGACAGCTTGGTCCAGTTGGGCAACGTGTTGTGACATCTTGTTATTGAATAGTTACATGCAGACATGTCTTCACATTAAAATACATCCTTTTTCCCCCTGTCTGCAGCTGGCAATCAGCCACCGAGTGATTATTCTGCAAACTCTTGAACTGATTGTGCAGTTCAAGATAGATGAAATTAGCTACAAGAAAATTAAGAGCACAATTTCTCTTGCTTCGGATGAAATGACCAGGTCAAAGGTAGGTTTCTTCCTAAGTAGGAACATGTTCCAGTACTCATAAAAGTGCCCCCCAGGTATTTGTTATTCCCTAGGTGTGTTTAGCTATGCAGCTTGGTGGTTTGGACCCCTCTGTATTTCAGAACAGGTGCTGTGCCTGTAACCTGCTGGCTGATTTTATTTTCTGGATTATTTTTTCTTAAGACCATTTGGTCCTATCCACTGTATTGCATTTTCACGCAGCTCAGTAATAAATTAAGACAGCATATTAATAAGGTAAATAACTTTAAATCTAAAAAGACACATAAAACCCTGAAGTGGAAGGAAGCAGTAGGAGGTGGAAGTGTTCAGGTGTGTTACACAGTGAGAGGTAGGAGTGTTCAGGTATGTTATAATAGGAGGTGGGAGTGTTCAGGTGTGTTACACAGTGAGAGGTAGGAGTGTTCAGGTATGTTATAGTAGGAGGTGGGAGTGTTCAGGTGTGTTACACAGTGAGAGGTAGGAGTGTTCAGGTTTATTACACAGTGAGAGGTGGGAGTGTTCAGGTTTGTTATAAAGGCGGTCTATCTTTCAGTGGGTTTACTTACGCTTGACTTCATAACATGTCTGACTGCCTGTTGTGTACCTTGAGTATGTCCTTGCACATACAATCGGAGCCTCTTAATACCCCATTATTGATTAAGGCACTACAGAGCTTGAATGTGTATTTAAAATGACTAAAGTCGAAAAAGCATAAATTCAAGAAAAGAATTGTAATATAATGGAAAGGGATTCTTTTCCCCGACTGGAAGGAGCACTTCAGATGTTATTAGGGACTTTTAAAGCTAATGACACTGGAAGTGGGTAATGTCAGCAAGCTATTTAATTTACTTTAGTTGTTATTGTACTATGTGGTTATGAGAGAGGTATGAGGATTTATCACTGGTGCATTTACCCGTATCTGCGAATGTTCAGCTGCTGTTAATCACAGCCCTTGGTTTGCCCGTCTCCTCACCCTCTGCATGTCTTCGCTTTCCTTCCTGGCCTCTGTCAGGGGGCCATTTTGCGGCCATTTGTCCTGCTGTATCAAAGCCAACCAATAGTCCAGGGATGATGCCTCTGCCTATTGTATTGGTCCTGGGGAGCAGGCAGTCACAGAAAGTTTTACGCAGATGCTCAGAGATTTTAATATTGGCACAAAGCAGTTTATCTTATCTGTTTTCTTCTCTTAATTTTCCTTATCTTGGTGATGATAAGTTCTTTTGACCTCCTTCCCAAATAAACAGTATCTGTAGTGATTAATATATCCTGTTCATCAGCACCCCTGAAGACAAACTTTTAGGAAATGATTGATCAGAAACAGGGGGATTGCAGTGGAAATAAGAGGTAAAATAATTAGGTAATGAATAATCCACAGGAGAGGCTTAATATTTTAGGATATGTTCAAATATTTTTCACAAGTGTCTTCACAAAGCTACAAAATTTATGAAAAAAAATATAAATCATAAGAAACAATCCAGAAGTTTATTCTTTATGAGGAATAAAACAAGCTTTAGATGAATATAATAAGAATATATGTGCTGACCTCTATATTTTGAATCGTCAGGCCTTTTGTGTGTCATGTGAAATGTCACTTCCTGTTTCTGCAGGAAGTAGTGGCAGATTGGCAGCAGGCAGCCAGCAGTATTTTGGTGGCCGTGGGCAAGAGATACATAAATGATATCATGGAGGAGATCCTCAGCAAGTTCCAGCCTGGGGTCCTTCCTCATTTATTTGTTGTCCAAACGCTAGCCAGTCTCTCCGAGTCTAATGGTACGAAGAAATATCACTAATAACTTAAAAACATCAGATTTTTTTTCCTAAATGTTGCAAATTGTTCTGTGAAAGTGTCTTTTAATATATTGTATCGTGATGTAGATTGAAATATTGTGTAGTGTAAGGAGTTTTTGTATGATATATAATACAGCCCACATCTGTGGAATGGCTGTAAGTGTTTCTATATGCTGAAAGCCGGGTTTCGTTCTCAGTGTACGGCATGGTGCCGTTCCTCAACGCCATCCTGGGGACCATGCTGCCAATGTTGAGTATGACCAAGCAGGACACCATGAAGTGCATCTTTGCCTCTGGTGAGGACTGTGGCGACTTTAGCGGCATTAGCAACTTTAGCGAAACTCGCGACTGTACCGATTTTACTGATATTAGCGACATTAGCACACAGCGGCAGGAAGTGCTGGTGTTCCCGTGCAGCTTTTGATCTCGCTGCTGTTTTCCCTTTTAGCTCTTTGCCGTTTCAGCGAGAGCATTTTGGAGTACCTCGCCAACCTGGATAAGGCCCCAGACCCGACCGTGCGGAAGGACACCTTCTCCAGTGAGATCTATGCCTCGTACGACATCCTCTTCTCTAACTGGCTTCAGAGCAGGGACCCCAAGGTATGCAAGGTTCAGCTCCGGTTGGCTTCTTCGTTGTGACGCCTTTTCAATTTTTTGACACTTGTTAAGGCCCAGAATGAGGTCAGGGCCTGATTTGGACACCTGGGTTTTTGTGGCCCGCGGGGAATTTCTCAAGCTTTGCGACAGAGTGCAGAATTTGTCATCTGTTCTCTAGTAACACGGCACTCATCAGCTTTGGGTGCGACTGTGAACGTGTGAATCTTTTCAAAACAATACCGACATTTTATCTCTTTCAAGAAGATAAGAATCTTTATAGTTATTTTGGCAGCGCTCCAGCCTGCAGAACAGCGTATGCAACGTGCCTACGCAAAAAGGTTCCGAAGGGAACCTCCAATAAAAGCTATTTAATCGGTGTGCTGGCCTGCTTGCCTTTGTCTTCTCAGCTTCCTGCTGAGCGCGGTCGCTTCTGACCCCGTCGGCGTGCTGATTGGGCCTGCATGCGTCACTCCCTCCCTGCTTGCCTTTCCTGCTGCTTTCTGCTGAGCTCCTTTGCTTCTGACCCCGTCAGCCGGCTGATCCGGCCTCCCTGCGGTTCCTCTCCAGCTCCGGCTGACGGTGGCGGAGGCCCTGGGCTCCATGACTCACCTGATGGCCCATGACAAGCTGGAGGAGCAGCTTCCCAAACTGATTCCCACCGTTGTCTCGCTCTACAAGAAGAACAGCGAGCATTACATCATCAGCAAGGTGCGCGTCCTGCGTTTGCGCTCTCTTTGTGAATTGAGAGCTGCACGCGTTTTGTGATGTCGCCATTTCCCGAGCATGCGTGTTCTTGCCCTTCTGTTGTCCCTTTTCCCTGATTTTCCTTTTTGTTGTCATCTTTACTGTTTGTTATACTGCTGTGCCTTTCTTGCTGCCCCCCCCCACACCCAATAGAGCCTGTGTCAAATTCTGGAAGCTTCTGTGAACATGGGCAGCCGAGTGTTGGAGACCCAGATCGATAGTCTGCTGCTGACTTTGCATCAGGAGGTGAGGGGAGGGGAGGGGGGCATCACACCTCTTTGGAGCTCCTAATTAACGTTTTTTTCTATGATTTTTGTAAAAGTGCTGAAATCGGGGTGCCAGGATATACTGGTGTTTACAGTAACTGTCATAGGTTAACAATGAAATATTGATATAATGTTAATAAAACACAGATGATAATACCATGAATAATCCAGCGCCAATAACCATCTGGTTCACACTCCAGCACTGTAGGTGGCGGTATTGCTCCTTAATGCTGGTTGCCACCCTCCATGAAACATAAGAAGATGCAGTAACATACCTCATCCGTATCACCTATCCAGTTTGTACCTCGCACATCTGCGTGTGCGCAGCATTTTTGAACATGCGTTCACCACATTTCATTTTCTTGCACTGCCCGATTTGTTCATCCTGCTGGTCTACGGTAAACCATATTGTCTACATTTACAACAAGCTACAGCAGTCGCTTTATTGTTTAGCAAGAACTAGTGATAATCATTCCGCTGACTGATATCCCATATCTAAAATTCTTCTATATTTCCATCAGTTGAAATTGCTCATATCTAGCGACATGTTATTTTGCTGTACTCATAGTTTTGGCTCAGCCTGAACTGAAGTCAGAATTTCTGAGTTCCTAGTTCCTAGGAATGTTGGAGGAACCTCAACAACCCTGACTTCAGAATCTGTGATGGATGCTCTGTGCGTCAACAGTAAAAAGCTGTAGTAATTAAATGTTCGTATTGCACTTATGTCTTATTTATGTCTCATTAAATCGGTCGTGCACACAGTACTGTCCAGCCTCTGTCTGTGGGCATGTTGCTACAGTGTTTGTATACGCAAAATACTGTGTAATGCGTTGTTATCAACTGGTATTGTAAACAATGGGTAACCTGATTCCAACTGGTATGGAACAATAGGTTCCCACAAAACAAACCTTATTCCCTCACTCTATGAAATAATAAAAGAAAAAAATTGGAAGTGGAATTTCTTTTTTAAAAAAAATATGGTGAAATCAGTTAAAACGGGACATTTGAGTAGATTCACGTAGGACACTAGTAATGGTTTGTCAAACCAGGGGCCTGTATCACAAAGCAGGATTTCTTTCTTAGCTGGATAACTTGTCGGATTTAAGGTACCCCAGTTTAAATGAGCTTTATCTTCGTTCCCTTACATTTATCCCAGAATACCTTAAATCCAACAAGTTATCCGGCTAAGCAAGAAATCCTGCTTTGTGATACAGGCCGCAGCCGCAGTTTGTATTCTGGCTTGTTGTACTAGAACGTGGTTAACTCAGGCATGATGTCATTCCCGGCTCCGACTTTCGAGGTAAATGGAGCACAGCGCTAGCCCTGGCTGTCTGGCTGTCTTTTCACCATCCATTAAGCAGTGTAAATATGCTTTCCATACCATTTTGTACCGTTAGGGTTACAGACACTCCACCTCATTATGCTCATATTTTGAGTGTGAGAGACAACACTCACAACAAACAAATGTGAAACTTACTTTGACTAATAGTATTATTTTTTTGTTCAATTTTTCTGTTGATCATCGCGATAATATCGTTGGGAATTATTTTGGCCACGATAATTGTGTCGTGAAAATCTGATATTGTGACAGCCCTGTTCTAAAGTGCAGTCATTTGACATGTGTAGCTTTCAAAAGTCCAGGTGGGAAACTGGGGCTCCTTGGAGGAAGACATCAGACTGTCATTGCATATTGATATGCATATTATTTTACTATACATCATAATGATGTAGTGTTCTGTTTTTTGGTACCTTTGCAAATAAGGCATTCTGTAATCCTGCTGCCCCCCCAGGTATGTGCCCCGGTGGATTACAGCAACCCGCCCACCGTGAAGAACCACAACGAGGTTCTGAGGTGCTTCAGCATTTTAGGTACATCTCAGGAAATTCTCAACTAGGTTTCCCTGCTCATGTTATGGGGGGGACGTGTGAGTCGAAACAAGCTGATCGACAGCCACTGTATTTTGCCTCGGTCGATGACACCTAATCGCCCGCAGTGTGTGTGCCGTGACAGGCTGGCTTCCTGGCCACGTTGCGCCCTCTGCTGCCTGCAACAGGCTCCAGATGCTCTGATTTCCTGCACTGAAAAGTTCTGGTGAATGTGTGTAACTGGTAAATAACGTGTGGTGTTTACATTCTGCCATCACTCAGCCTCACTGGGTATTGCCGCTCTCCACTGTGGTCAGGATGTCTAACAGCCAGTGGCTTGTGTTTCTTCTCATCCTCCCCTCCAGCCAACACGTTTCCCGACCGCCTGATAGCGTTTGTCCTTCAAAAGCTGGAGAACAATAACGAACGTAACCGCATGGGGTCCCTGGCCGTGCTCCGGCACCTGATCAACTCCTCCTGTAAGGCGCAGACTGGTCCGACAGCATTCCCAGCCGCATGGGGTGTGCCGCGCAAACGTGCATCTAGCAGCAGCGCAAATGTCAGTTGCAGAAACATCTCTTTAAGGCAGTGCTGCCCGTCCAGGTCCTTGGGGAACTGCAGGCAGTCCAGCTTGGGAGGGAGCAAAAACATGGAACGGCAGGGGGTCCCCCGAGGTCCGGTTTAGGATACACGGCTTTGAGCTTAAAAAGGAAACTGTATACAATTTCATATATTTAATTCGGTCCTGTGGAGAGTGATGAAATAGTAGTTGGGCCCTTGAGCGAGGCTTAACGTCCAAAACGGCTCCAGGGGAGCATGATAAATGGTTAACCCTCCACTCAGATCCTAGGCTCCACTCTCATCTGCATATGGCAAGAGAGCAAGGTGGGAAATGTGAAGACTGAATTTCATTGTACTTGTTATCTGCAAAATGATTATAAACAATTTGTTTTATTCTACATTTATTCTCCCCAGTAGTGCTGAGTACACATATGTCTTTCTGTGAAACGCGCAGCTGGTTTGTAAAAATGCTTAGTTCTGACGTAGGTTGTCTTGTTCGCGATCCAGCTTCCCTGATGGAGACCAAGAAGTTCATTATCCTTACGAGCCTCAAGCAGCCGCTGTCTGACCAGAGCAATAAGGTACGGGCTCATGCTTTTTTCGGGGGGTGGGGGGGGCTGTCACTCAGAGATGC
>JAODKC010000137.1:5159574-5185060 GCA_026777985.1 Mormyrops attenuatus
GGAAAAATATGTTTCATTTGACTGTATGTTCCGGGAAAGCATAAAGACAAACTTGCAGCGCTATGTTCAGTGTATAACGGTTACAACAGGCTACGTTCTTCCTTTAATAGGAGGCTAGTTAAACATAGGCATATTTCGCCTGCAACAACGTTTGCAAAAACAGGTTGTAGTTCTGCACAAAAAAAATCAACACATTTGGTGTTGCTGCATTTTTTACTGCAGTGACGATTGTTTTGATCTGTTTTGTACTTGCAGTGTGTCAGTGTAGTGTGGCCCTTCGAAACTGAACACGCGTGGCATTTTAGCCCTGAGCTCCAGACTTCATCCCGATGTGTGGTAGCACTTTGTTGCATTTGTCACAGTGGGCAAAATGCAAGTGGTTTCCATAATTGCTGCTTACAAAAGAAAAGGACTGCCAAATATTTGATTTGCCTTAGTTTTACAGTTTAATATTCACCTTTCCTTCGGCGGGCACTTACATCGTCCTAGCTCTGCCATCATTAGCCAGGCGGTCACGAGTGTGACGAGAGACTTTCAAAATGCTGACCTCCTCCCAAAGGTTCTGGGATAGTCTCTCAGTGTAAAAACCAAATTAGGCATAGTAGCCTATTTTCCTTTTATTCAGTGAAATTTCTAACGTAACTTTCTGTTGGGGAAAAAAAACATTTGAGCAATGCTTATGTATTTTAATTCTTTCTGCGGGTATCCCGTGAGTCATTTCTATTCACTTCCCACTCCTTCCCGCATTCAAAAATGAAAACTTGTGCCGAGCTGCACTCTTACCGCAGGTCCCACGGGGAGGCAGATCTCTCCTGGTGTCTGCATACATTTGGCCATGTAGTGTAGCATCACAGAGAGCTGATTGTAACATCCTGTCGTCTTTGTTTTCAGCCAGCCTCCCTTCGCCTTATGTGCTCATGATCAGGCTTTTGGTGAGTCTGTCAAACTTTTCTGCATTGTCTGCATTGTGCCCGGGCGCTGAATTAGCTGCCCCCTGCTATGTCACTTTGTCACATATGGGTTAAATGCAGAGAACACATTTCGTTGTTGTGTGCTGTGGTGTGTCAACAATGACAATTAATCACTTATAAAAAAAGGAAAATAGGTGGGGCGTTGTTTGTAGGTGTTACAGAGCCCTGATCTCAGTACATTCTCCAACAGGTAAACGCTGCATTCCCCTTCAGGGGGCGGGGCCGTGGGGCCTCCTCCCTGCGGCTGCTGTGCGTACTGAGTCCCAGCATCCACCCCAACACACAGAAGGTGTGGGAGGCTGAGATCCCTCCACTGCTGAGCTTCCTGGACGGTAACATTTTTGCCAATGGGTCCTCACTGGTCCAGCCCTTCTGCTTCAGTCTTTCTGTCCCTTCGTCAGATGATGTAAATCGATTATGACGTCACATCCCAACCTGTAAAATGCATCCTGGTAGCCTGAGCTGCTGAGCTAAAACACGGATCAAACTGTAGATATAGGGATTTCGCTTGAACTTGAATCAAGGTTTATGGTCCCAGGATACGTTCTGTTCTTCTCACATCGTAAGCGGTGCCGTCCGCTGTCCATCTGTATGGACGGCGTGGCAGATGTGAGCACTTTGGAAAATGTCGGGTACTCGACAGACCAATAAATAACCATGCAGGGAGTTATGGATTCTTACATTTTACAGCTAAAATTGCCTCAGAAGGTTTTATTATGAAAATATGCTCTGTGAACTGAAGTAGACCCCAAGCATTTCCAGAGGACCTAAATCACTACTGTTCTGTTGGATCAATGGCTGTGTGTGTGTGTGTGTGTGTGTGCGTGTGTGTGTGTGCGTGCGTGTGTCTGTCTGTCGGTCTGTCTGTGTCATCTTCCCTGTCATCTAACCCGGACCTCCATGTTTCATCTTCTCTCCTGAACAGAATCTACGGTGGAATCGCTGAACACGAGGAGCTGGGAGGACAGTTTGCTAGAGGTTGGCTTCCAATCTGTTAATCCAAAAGGCAGGATTAGTGTCCTCCTCAGAGGGGATCTGGTGCTTAGGGGGTACAGGCTGGTGCGCTGTGGGTTAGGGTCAGGTGGGGGCGCAGGTTGGTCCTCTCCCTCACGCGACTCACCTTCCATCTCTGTTTGCATGCAGCTCCTGTCCAAGACCCTGGTGGCTGTCTCAGATGACAGGTGGCGCTGCCAGCTGTCCGCTGAGGCCACACACTACCTGCCCACCTACAACAGCTCCCTGGAGGAGAAGGTGAGAGGGGCGGGGTTACCCTTGGGTGAGAGGGGCGGGGTTACCCTTGGGTGAGAGGGGCGGGGTTACCCGTGGGTGAGAGGGGCGGGATTACCCTTGGGTGAGAGGGGCGGGATTACCCTTGGGTGAGAGGGGCGGGATTACTCTTAGGGTTTCTGTTAGGTGTGGTGCGGGGTTATCGTTAGGTGAGGGGGGGAGGTTCCCCTTTTGGTTACTGATAGGTGAGGGGGGTGGGGTTATCTTTAGGGTCATGCGCCCTCGTGTTAAGGGAACGTCCTTTCTCGTTTTAAACCTCCTCCGTGGCATTCCCTCCTTCCCTCCCCTCAGAGCTTCCTCTACAGATGCATTGGCGTGACCCTGCAGCTGTGCAACAGCCAGGATGCCGTCAGGAAGCAGCTGCAGGAGGTGCTGGTGGTGGCGCGGCATGCCGACGCCATCGAGAGGACGGTATGGCGCATACGGCCACCTACGTCCGACGCGTGTGACTCTCTCCAGCAGAGATCGCATGTGATGTGGTGACATGTGGGCCTGCTTTGCGGCTCTGCATGTGATTTGTGGGAGTGCTGTTTGTTTGATCATGCAGTTTATATTTTTATTATTATTATTATTATTAATGTTATTAGTTATAATAATTGTGTGTTTGTTGATTTATTACATTATTGATATTTATTATTGTTGTTTTTATTTTTATTTTGACTTATTGTTATTTATGTTTATTTTATTATTATTTATTTATTAAGCAGTTGGCGCTTTTTGCATTCGCTCTGAATCTATTTTCTCTAAAAGCTTTACTAAAGTGTCCAGGGCTGCACTGGGCCAGGATTGACTGAAATTTGCCCCTTTCTGTAGCTTGCCGTTTAAACTTCATTCTGAGTGCTGTTCCTCTTGCAGGGAGTGGCTGTCGGTGTCGGTCTCTGTGCCGCCAGGCACCTCGGGGACACTCTGGCCAAACTGGAGGACTTTGGCAAATCGGACACCTTTAAGAAAGCATCGGGAATATTCGGTCTGCTTAAAGCAAGTAACCCGCAGGGGGCGTTCAGTGGGACTTTCTGAGGTCACCAAAGGTCAACCCCGTGCAGTATCAGTCCGGTCATTTGGATGATGAGCATTTCCTGAAATGACTTCATGCTTGCTGGTGGAATGATCCTTGCCCTTGCTGACCATGGCCCTTAGGACAAGAACGAGGTGGACATCGAGAAGGTGAAGAGCACCCTCATTCTCTGCTATGGCTATGTGGCCCTCCACGCCCCCCCAGACCAGCTTCTGTCCAGAATGGATTCTAACATTCTGAAGGGTATCAACAAACACTTCAACACCAAGGTATGTGGCTCAGTCATTGCGGGAGAGCAGAACGGCATTGTGGGAAATTTGTGTATCTGTGTGCCAGGCAGGTCATGTACCCAACGGGACCATCTGATTATGCAGATTAACGTGACTGGCACTCCGACGTGGTCTAAGAGAGCAGCAGGCGGGTACAAGGAGCCTGCGTTTGATCTCTGACAGCATATCGACCGAGTTGTTACTTAAATGAACTTCATTATGCATTAAAATACGCTGAGTGGAGTTTCTGAGGCTCAACGGTTAATATCAGCTTTGTGTAACAGTGCATCTCACTCACATTGTATTGCGTTTACACTCTGTTAGCACCTCAGAGCAGAACATATACACACTCCATCTGTGCATAACTGAGCATATTAAAAGGGTCATTCCTTTGGTCTAATTCCCAGTTTCTCATAATATGGTACATGTGTAACACAAGGTCTTCTTAACAGTTTACGTTTTTTTTTTTCTTTTGCTGCAACAGCAAAGCATGGATTGTAAACTCCTCATTACTTTTATGTTGTGCAGGTTCTGGGAATAAAAGTAGAGACCAAGGTACCGTGATGGGATACCAGTGCGGGGACCCACCTCCGTCGCCCTTTAGCTGAAACCTGAACATCCCGATCTGCTCTCTCCATGTGACGATTCTTGGCAGCGGCATTTAGGGGAAAAGAAAAACTTTCTGAACTTCCTTAAAAAATTTGCTGGGCCAAAACACTGTTTAGTTTGGGTTCAGATCCCTGGAAGGAAAATATAAAAGTCCAGCACATTTCAGTTCAGAGAAGAAATATGTGGATCTTTTATTTTATTTGGACGTAAGAAGGCTTGTAGTCTGAGATGAAGGGGAGGAGGTTTCCACTTCTTTGTGGGGTGGCGGTGAATGTGCTCCCTTACGTTGGAGCTCCAAGGCCAGGCTCGGCCTCCTTCAGACACCAGGGCTTATCGGTCACTCCCAGGCCATTCGGCACCCGGCCATCAAACATCTCCGTCTGTCTGCGAAGTTCAGAGGGTTTTTCTCTTCCAAGCGGTTTCTTACTAACCAGTTACATTGCAGTTGTCGCCTTGTGCCTCCCGGCGCTGTTCTAACAACTGATGCTTTTTCACTTTTAATACTGGTGATTTTACAATGAGCAGCTGAATAGTCTGCCGATTCCTTTCTCTTGGCTCTAATTGAAGGCTTTTCTGATTAAACTGTCTTCTGCTTTATGCCTCTTCATGTCTCCTCTATATTATTATGATTATTACTTAAGTGATAAGCACCACAAGGCTTTTAAATTTTCGATAAAGAATAATTATAACTGTATAATGCCATACTGATTCTTATGTTGTTGCTAATATTAGCGTAATTTATAACAAACTGCGTTCCATAGCAGAAAGAAAATGTGACTTGTATGCATAAATTCTGATATAAAATTAGAGTTGTGATTTCAAAATGCTTTAAAGGAAAATCTAACAGGTATACTGCTGGTCTTGTATATTACATTCTCTGGCTGTGTGCCGTCTAGGTGCTCCAGGTGTATGTATACAGTGCCTTATGTCATATGTCTAGCTTTATGTGTCCATTAAGTTTCCCTCCTAAATGATTCCTCAGCCCTGCAGTATGGTGTGTTCTGCCTGCAAAGGGTAATGCTTCCTACTCCTGTTGCCGATCTGGGCAGGTTTGTCCATAGTTGACGTGCTGCTGCCTGAAAGACTGGCGTCGCTGTTTAGTCATGTATCACGTGCATCACATACTTGTGTCCCTGACCCCTGGCAGGACCTGACCATGAAGCTGAGTCTGATCCAGAGCGTGGGCCTCGTCGCCCGGGCCATAGCCGCCTGCGTGCAGAGACAGGCCTATGTGTTCAGCAAGAAGCAGGAGCTCCTGGCCGTCATCATGGTCTGTAGCCGCTTGCATGAGTAATGTCACGATGACAACTTGATGTCTGCCCTGTAAGAATAACTGTGGTAGGAAATATTCTGAGCCGCAAGCGTTTTGAGAGTCTGCGTCGTTTCGCAGGATTTTATCAAAGCTGAGCCGGCAGATACAATGAGGAGCCCCATTCGCCATCTCGCCCTGGAGACGTGTGCCGGCCTGGTGTATCCTTCCATTCCCCATGTGGCGCAGCGCCCATGCCACACAGAACCGTATACCTTAACTGCCAGCGTGTTTGTCAACGGCAGCCTGTCTATTCTGTTACTCGTTACAGGATTACCCCCCCCCCCCGCTCATTTTCTATTTAGTGGTTAGTAACACAGTGTTTGAGAGTCAGCCATTTTCAGCCAGCGTTCCAGATCTTCCAGAGCTGCTTCCGGTTCTGTTCCCACGTTATTCCAGTTGTGTCCCGCGATACAGCGCGTCCGTGTTGCTCTTTGACTCGGAGGCCCAGAAACTTGGACCCGATGCTGACGGAGAACGAGAACTTCAGCATGCTGAGCTCCTGCCTGGCCAGCGTGTACAGGCTGCCCCCCGCTGACTCCCCCGACAGCAGCAAGGAGGACGAGCTGCTGAGCCTGCAGGAGAGAGAGGTGAGGGTCTCTCTCTCCCGCCGAGATTCCCATTAGACAACATGGCTGCCGCTGAACAGAAGTGTCTTCTGTAGGCCTTGTACATGGACACGTTTGGGGCACTGCACGATTTGCTGAGGAACGTTCTGGCCAGAGATCTGACCCCAGATGGACTGCAGAGCGTCTTCAAGGTGAGGGTCTGTGCCGGATCCTGGCCCAGACAAGTGTTGGTCTGGTCCGGTCTGGTCCAGTCCGGTGTTGGCCCTTCTGTGAGGCCCACTGTTGTCTCCTTGCCCCAGCACATCGAGGTCTACCTGAGCTCCAAGCTGGATCACGAGCGGGAGAGGGCAGTGAACACCACAGCGGAACTGCTGGAGTTCTACCTGGCGAGCCTCACTGTCAAGGTGAGCGGAGCTCGGCTGTTACGTGGGACTGTTAGACACAAGCACATGCTGAAGTATGCTTAGCAATGCTCTGGCTTAGCAATGCGCTGGCTTAGTAGTGCTCTGGTTTAGCAGTGCTCTGGCTTTGCAATGCTCTGGTTTAGCAGTGCTCTGGTTTAGCAGTGCTCTGGTTTAGCAATGCTCTGGTTTAGCAGTGCTCTGGTTTAGCAATGCCTTCCTCTCTCAACATCTGATTGAAGGATACAAGGATTATCTTATCTTATTCTCCCCCACCGTGCTGCTCCGGGGGCTAGGGGGAGCAGTCCTGTTTTTTTTTTTTTTTTTTTTTTTGAAGGGTGTTGTCCATTCTCAGAACTGGGCTGGCCAGACCACCTCATCTGGTGAGAGCTTCAGACTTGAAGTCTGGTGTGAATGCAGCCTTTCTGTCATTTCCTATGGGGTATCTAGTACGTCATAAAAAACGGCTTGAAAAAACAGGAAGTAGTCAGGCTTTCTGCCAGGCTGGCTGTTTTTTTTTTTCTTCCCTGGTCGTGACACTCATTTTTTTCTGTGAATGCGGTGCGGTAAGACGCAGTGCTGACTTGCTGAGCCAGTGAGCTGTGGGCCTGGGTGAACCTCTCACCTCATGTTGTTTCATGTGGCCCGCTTCTCCTGAGAGCGGTGCATCCCCCTCGATGTGTCGCTGAATCACCGCTTCTGCTTTTGTCCCTAGAACATGGTGACCTTCCATAACCTTGGAGCCCTCCTTGGCCGCCTGGCCCCCCGCTGCACCGACCCCAGCCCCCTGGTCCGCAGGGCAGCCATCGACTGCATCTACACCCTGCTGTATATCCAGCTGCGATACGACGGTGAGAGGGTGGCGTTCGCCGTGCGGTGGCTCCCATTTCTGTGTCTGTGGTGTCTCACTAAGGCCTGTTGTTTGCCTTCCTGATCGGCCAGGGTTTGCCCTGGATTATAAGGACGAGTCCGTGGAAAGCCTGGTCACCCTGCGGGAGAAGCTGAACAACCCGGATCACACCGTCCTGTACAGAACCTGCTCTGAGCTCACCAAGGTGAACCTGGCCTGGGTTTTCCGGTGATTTCCGGTGTTGCTCAGTCCACTGATGCAGGGGGATATCTGTTCTAAGCCTGTTCTTAATTATCAGGTTGTCAGATCAGTAAAGTACAGTCATTGATTGTTACATAAAAACTAAGTTATATAAAAACATAAAAAAGGTACATAAAAAATAAGTTTATGAATAAAATGGAAGAAAAATATGGTGGTGTTTGTGACCTGATCAGAGACCTTTATCCAGTTCTGACGTGTTGCGTCAGCTTGGAAAACAGAGCGCATGTGGGCTCAGTGTATCCCTCCCCTATTTCTGCCCCCCCCCCCGGCAGATCATCAGCAAGCGTCTGCCCCAGCAGCAGCTCAACACGCTGATCTTCATGCTGTTTGAGGGTCTGGTGGACCCCCAGGCCAACTGCTCGCGGGCATCCAGTGTGGTCCTCAACACGCTGCTGAAGAACAGGGGGGCTGGCTTGCAGGATCTGGTAAGGTCTGGCAGCACCTGCTGCCAAGCACAGGGCCACCTGCACCGTCCTGTTAAATTTAATACCTGATAGGATTAGCGAATAAGAAGCTGCTCCAGTTGAACTGATTTTGGCTGAAATCTTTTTTTTTTTTTGAGCGACTCTGATTTTATATGATCTTTCTTCTCTAGTTTTTTCTTTCTGAGCTTTTCCTCAAATGTGATCCCAGCCACAAGGGGGCAGTATAGAGCAGGCGTACGCTGCCCCTTATCTCCATGACACGTGGAGTCTCACTGTGACCTGGGCACTGTTGGTTCTACTTCTGAGCCTGACTGGCGCATCTCGGTGTCCCAGGTGCCGGAGATCCTGGAGGTGCTCTACATCCGGCTGCCAGCCATCTCCGAGGAGCAGGTGAAGGTGGCGGTGGCCCAGTCCATCCTCATCCTGGCCACGCAGCACCTGCAGACAGTCATCAACACCCTCATTGCCTACCCTCTGCCTTTCGACAAGTAAGACCGTGAATCCACACCAAGAACCTTTCCTGTCTGAAGCTCACTTCTGACCTTTCTGCTTACAGTCTGCTGAAAGATGGTGAGCCTCCTGTTCCTTGTTAGTTGCTTAGACGACACTTATCTAAAGCAGCTAACTGAGCAGCTGGGTGTCCTACTGGAGCAATTTAGGTAAAGCTAACAGCAGGTTTGCTGCCTAATAAAATTATACTGAAAAGGATGCCGTCATCCCGCCTGCAGCTGGATCTGTGAGATGTGGATCGCTCTCGGCTCAGACAGCACCTTGGCCTCCCAGATCATGGACATGATGATGGAGAAGCTGAGTGTGGTCGCTCCCTACGTGGACAAGAAGGAGTCCATGTTGAGGCCCGGTGTGAGCAAAGTAGCCACCAGTGCGCCGCTGGCCGTGAGTAGTCGTGCTCTTGCATGTCTTACTGAGAACTTTCACTGCTGCCCCAAGGAACAGTGGGGTTTGGGAATGGAATGTAAGCCCGTCCATCACATAGCTGCCCCATGAGGTTGAGAATTCGATCCCGGCTGCTAGAAGCTTCTGTCTCTTTGGTTCCGCTCCCTCAGATGACATGCGCCCTGCGTGAGATGATGCTGAATGGGCAGACGGCGGACGCTGTGGTCTCGCTGTTCCCCAAGCTCTTCGGTACGTTGCTGGTCCGCCTGGGCTCCAGCGTCGGGGTCCAGCTACCTAAGGACATCAACAGCAACAGCCTGGGACCTGAGAGGAAGACGAGCAGCAAGCCGCCAACATTCTTCGACGTGTGTGGGTAAGGCGGCGTCCCGATGCCACAGGCAGCGCCGGCTGCGCGCCGGCCTCTCCCATGCCCAAGCTCATGTGTCCGTGTCGCCATGGTGACAGGGTGGCCGTGGAGGCCCTGCGGATCCTGCTGGCCCGGGCGCAGCTGGACGAGGTCGTGAAGCCGCTGGATGCTCAGGGGGCATGGGAGAAGATGCAGGACCAGCAGCGACACGTGGACGGAGTCACAATGCTTGCCAGGTTGCACCCTTCTCAGGCCACATGTAGGTATAACCAAGTGTGCAGCTTGACTGCTGTGATATTTATGTTTTTTTTTTTTTTTTTTTGGTGACGACCCCCCCCACCAGAGCCATGGCGAAGCATGCCGGCCCCCGTCTCCCAGCCATTGTGGAAAACCTGTGTCCCTGTCTGAACAACATCTACGAGTGCCAAAGGGTCACTGTTACCGCATTCTTCTCAGAGGTGAGACTCCTGTTCAAGGTGACAGTGTCCGGGGGGGGCCGTCCAACACCCAGAGCAAACAGCAAGTTTTTTTGTGTGTTTTTGCCCTAGTGCATTTTTAAACCCTGGAGAGCGGCTCCCCCTGCTGCTTTGTCTGTGTTACTGCTTGTCTCCACATGCAGAGACGGTCTCTTCCCTTAGGCCGTCAGTTCATTAAATAATCAGTGACCTGTACCTGTGATTGGCAAGCAAACAGGATCCAAGAATGTAACAATTATGGTGGGAAAACAAAACGTTTATTATAATTATAGGATCCCTAGGGTCGTCAGATAGAGCGACAGGGGAAAAACAAGCAACGCATGCAGTGAGCAAACAGTGGGGGGTTTACGGAGCCTGTCTACTGTCAGTGTACCTCTTGTACCCTGTACTGCAGAGGTGGCCAATCTTATCCGCAAAGGGCCGGTGTGTGTGCAGCTTTTTGGGATAACCTTTAGGTCAGCTGTTCAAACCCAGGTGTGAGGACTCTTCAGCCAATCAGTCCTCTAATTAGTGAGGATTGCCCACCCCTGATATACTGCATTATGGTCCGTTTGCCGTTTCATCACGCTAAGCTACCTCATCCCCATATCCCCATATCCCCTTCCTGATCATTACTTCTGCTTATTCTCATGTTACACTGTCATGTCCTGCACTGTACTGCTCCTGGTCTTACCCCACTGCTCCATGCAAATGTGGCACAAAAATTCCACTGCGTTACTAGGATACGTGTGACGGTAAAACTTGAGGTCTGATAATGAAGTTACACATTTCCATCTGACGTTACGGCTGCTTTTATCCAGAGATTTAATATGCACAGTCTACAAAGAGTCGCAGGTGCAGTTCTCTGCCTGACCGACGCTTTCGGCTCCTGACTCCGCACTTGCTGCACTCCCCGTCCCTGTAGCTGCTGAACCACCACGTGGTGACAGAGCTCATGATGATGGACGTGCTGATGAACAGCATGATGGAACGCATCTCGGACCCCAGCGCCACCGTGCGCATGCTGTCCATCAGGGGCCTGGGCAACATGGCCGTGGGGTCTCCTGAGAAGGTACGCAGAAGGGGCCTACGTCGCTCCTGCCGGCCGGCTTCATGCTCAGTCTCGGCGGCGAATGTCATTCCCTGCCGACTGCTTCGTCTCTCAGGTGAACAAATACGCAAAGGAGCTGCTGGCCGCTATGAGTTCAGGAATGGAGGAGAAGGACGATCCAGGTAAACACATCACCCTGGAGGCCATGACTGGCCTGTCCAAAGTCCTGCTCTACCTGGATAAGAAGAATGTGCAGTTGCTGGTGGTCTACATCTTCATGAAGATTAAGCCCTTCCTGGAGAGCGTGAGATATTTCACAGATCTGAAATTCATTAGTGGCGTGGGATGCTGAGCTCTCCATTCCCATTACGGCCTTTATCGTCTCACTCCTGCAGGAGAACGACGAGATTCGCTCCACCTCCATCATGCTGCTGGGGAACTTGTCCAAGTTCGGCTCTGGTGAAGCCATCTTCAAGGACCAGATCCACAACGTGCTGGTCAGCTTGCTGCTGCATCTCAATGACCCCAGTCCTCAGGTGGTCAAGGTAAGCGTGGCCTCCGACGCTAAGACCCGCCCATCTTAGAAACATTCCATATTTGTCCACGTAGAACCGGCTACGTTCCCACAGGCCTCCAAGTACGCCATGCGCATGTTCGCTCCAGTGGTGGGGTCTGAGCAGATAATGGCCATGTTCCAGAACCACTTGCACGAGGACAAGGGTCTGCACTACGGCGAGTTCATCAACGACCTCACCAAGTACATTGTGAGTCAGGGGCAAGGGGGGTGCCAAACTATCCAGTGGGGGGGGTGGACACTTGGAAGAGCACGTCATCTAATCCCTGTAGCTGATGCTGTTTCCTACTACAGATCCAAGACTTCCCCGGAATGCTGAACTTCTACCACATTACCGTCATCCAATTCTTCAGGAGCAACTGGGCAGAAGTGCGAGCTGGAGCAGCTATGTTCATCGGTAAAAACAAAGTTTAATCTCCCAACTCTTCATTATCCTGAGTGCGTTAGTCTGCAGGCAACTCTCCTGGGGTAGTAATAACTCACACCAGCAATCTTATATATGACACAGGCAGTATTTTACAACTTTTCCCATATATTTCATTAGCTTATAGTAACCAGTAGGACCTTGCGATGCTGATTAAAAAGTAACTTAACCTGAACATGTTTGTTTCTCCTTTCATTATCTAGGGTTTTTATTGGGGAATCTCCCAGAAGAGTATTTCTCTTACATGAACATGGGGAGTATAACAAATGGTATGTTTTTAGCTTTGTCTGTTTATTTTCTAACTTATGTATGACTCTAACAGTAATAATAATAATAATATAAAATATCTTAAGCCTACTTTAAGTTGAAGCAGGAACTGAAATGCTGGGCTCAGTTAAACTGCTCATAACAAGTGTTGTGTGTGTGTGTGTGTGTGTGTGTGGATTGTATTACATTGTGGGAACCAAATGTCCCCCACAGTGTGTTAAAAAAACTGTTATTCTGTGAATACAATCAAAAACGTCAATGCAAAAAGTCTTTAGTTTGGCTACTTATGGTTAAGGTTAGGGCTGGGTAGGGGTTAAGGTGGTCGTGTTGGGATTAGTGTTTTACCCATAGAAATGAATGGAGAGTCCCCACAAAGATAAAATTATAATTGTGTGTGTGAGTGAGAGAGACTGCAAGTGGGTGACCTTTGCCCTTCTGACCTGTGACCTTGCCTGTTAGGTCTTGTCCTGCTGCTCCAGGATCCTGAACCTCTGGTACGGGCTAAAGCTGCAGAAGCCATGGGACACTTTCATTGAAGAGCCATCTGTAGTTCACTTAAATATTGGCATTTTACTTGAAATAGCAATCAAAGAATTTAGCGACCAAAGACTGTAGCCCTTTTTCCAGCCTCATTCTGACTCGGAGCCTTCAACCTCCAAAGTCCCCACCTCCACCTGTAGTGACCTGGATGAAGTGGGAAGGTTGTAATAAGTAGCATCTAGAAGACAGAGATCCAGTCAACAAAGACAGTATAGAGCAGGGGTAGGCAACCCTGATCCTGGAGGGCCGGCATCCAGCAGCTTTTCGATCCTGACTGATGAGTTACTGCCTGCCTGAGGTCAGCTGTGGGTCATCAGAGACCAGGTAGGGTGGAAAACCTGCTGGGTGCCGGCACTCCAGGATCAGGGTCGCCTGCCCCACGTACAGAGGTTTTTGCAAGTTTCCATAACTGTCAGATCTCTGGCTTTACAGGGAGACACAGTAACTGTATTTCGTGCTTCCGTTTGGCTGCCATTACGGTGTATGCAGAGCCGTCTCTCAGAGATGCTGCCAGAATGCACTACAACGTAGCTAAAGAACACTGGATGCAATGATGGTTTTTTTCCCCTACTTCCATATTCCTAATTTTTATCATAACATCTCCATTGTGGTTTAACTGCACATAGACTAATTCAGCCACCTGCTACTGTTTTGTTTTTAAGAAATAGCCAGAAGTTCCATATTTGTTCATCATTTAGGGAACCATTGAATGTCATTGCGTCTCGCCGTGAGCGTTAAGGGAGCTAGTCCCCTTAAATCTCCTTTATTTCCTCATGCCATGTTGCACTACGTAGTACAGTTTTGTCTTTCATTCCTAAACGTACTTCCTGTTTGTATGGCCACGTGACCACTTTGTTAGTTTTGTACCAGGACCTCGATGGCAAACGGTACCTGTGTTCTTGGGCACCCTTTTGAAAATATCATGACTGCTAGTGTCGTGTGTGTGTGTGGTGTTCAGACACTTTGCATTTTTTTTATGGTGTTCAGTAACTGATCTGTCTCCAGTGACATTGCATTTAGGGTGGGGGAAGGGCAGTGACTAAAGTAATCATAAGTTATTTTAAAATGAAATATTAAAGTGATTACTCCATAAAGTTTTTTTTGTTGTGCTGTAAATAGCTTCTCTTTTTTTAAAATACTGTAATATCCCTATAGATTACTTCCCTGCTATATTACGATATTGTAAGGATTAAATCATGTTTGATTGTCAATCTGCATTACTTTCATTTATTGCAGTGCAGTATCGCTCCTGTTATGTCCATCACCTTGTATTTCAGTATTTTCACTCGTGGTAGTTGATACTCCATTATAAAAAAATGAAAGACTACACTGGACTATGGGAATACCAGGGAAAGGTACCAGTTATTTAATTAAATCTTTAAGTAGAGTTAATTGTCATAATTTATAAAAGGTCTTAGATTTATTTTGCTATCAAACTAATTTTCATACAGTAACAGACTGAATCACGTATTGTCTGTAAAATGCTTATTTGCAAATTCTCATTCACGGTCCTGTGTTTGTTACTTATTCAGTGCTGAGTTAGTCTATGGATCTGCTGTTATCTGCGGTGCTGTAAATGTCACACACAAGTCAATTAAATTTGTGAAAAAAGGACGTTTATACATTTATAATACACCCGTATTTGCTCGAATGGTCTTAGTAGCACTTCCAGGTTTGGACATGTAACGAGTTCATATTTATAGCCTTATTTTATCAACCTCATCCAAAGTGTAAAACCTTTTTAATCTTTTTTTTTTTTTTTTACGACGCAGATTCGCCGATTTTTATGCACGGCCTGCCCAATAGATGGCACTAAAGCTCACTTGAAAAAGTTCCTAACCTTCCTTCCAGCCAATGACGAGTCTTTCCGAGTTACCGTTTAATTTAAAATTGCCTGTTCAATTTGTAGTTCTGGGGGAAATTAAAATAATTTATATAAAATAATTTTGAAATGTTTATCTCTACATTTAATACATTCAACAGTACATTTGATATGTAATGAATGTCGTGATAAAACTAAGTTATGAAAAGCAGTGAAACCCTACATTACTTAAATTGGCATGAGTATTAAAATCCACGTCTGTTTATTGTAGTTGCACATGTAGTGATTTTGGGGTAATTGGTGTGAGCTAATTGGTCTTAGTGGCTTTGGGCCGTGGTGTCCCACTCGCCGGTGAAGGGCCCTTGTTGGCTGCTGTTCACCATACTTCGGTTTAATCACTATAATCAAGTGCACCTCTTGTTAAACACCCCTCTCCTATCATGTCCACTCTGATTGTTTTTTTTTTTGCTTCTCCCATCTGCTGAAATAGGATTAGAGCTCATTTGTTACGCACTGATGATGTCTCCCGTTGGTCTCCCCCTTGACTCTGGCGTGCGCATGCCCTACGCACAAAGGAGCGCGCGGTAGGCCTTAATGACGACTTCAGCAGGGCTCACTCGGGGAAGGTCAGCAGGATCGCTGCCCCCCCAGAACTGCGTCAGCTTCTGCTGAGGTCTTTGGCTACTACAAAAAAAACCTGTCTACTTTTGGTTTGTCTTCGTGAAAAGGACTCTGAAGCAGAATGCTGATCGCAAGATAACGAGCTAATGCTAGATATAGATATAAAGAGGCCTTATGTAGGCTTATGTGGACTTACGTGTTATATTACTGCTCTCACTGACCAGATTTACAGGTCTACAGTAGAGCGGTCTGTGTTTTTGGGAGCAGACTCCTTAAAGAGTGTTGAACACGGCACCTGCTTGGCAATGGAACATGATCTCAGCCCCGAGGCCACCAGCTTTGCCGGAAGCTTCACTGTCGCTTGAATTTGGCTTCCTTGCACTGCACAAGGCTGCAAACGTGTGCCGAAATGTTGATAAATATTACAAGCGCAACGCAAAGGCTGTTAGAGCCACTGTCTCCGTGACCCCTAAACTATGCTGTGAAGATCATCATAACAATGCCAGTGGGAAGCCTGATGACCAGAGAATGTCAACTAGACAGCACCTATGATAACAACAATAATAATAATAATAATAGGGCTGTAAAAAGTATTTTTGTACTGAAATGCAGATGTAATCCTTTTTTCCCTCCCCAAAACTTCCCTAAAATTTAGACCTAAATATGCCGGGGGCTCCAGTACCTCAATGTCACTGTACTTACACAGAGAGACACACGCTCACCGACCCAAAATTAGCTTAGAAACAAAGCTTTAAATTAAGAATGAGTCTCCTTTTCCCAAGAGCATTTCCCTGCCGCGATCCCGGAACCCATGATGCTCGGAAGTGATTTGCTTCAGTGGAAACTGTCCCCAGCTCAAGATGAATCAATGGGTGATCCTCCATCCTGCCAGCTATGACCTAACAGGAGTCATGTAAAAAAGGCTCGTGGCACAAGACCTCCAGCGCACGCTGAAGTGGAACAGGGTCACAAGCCGATTCAAAATACGACGAATCACTCCTGTGATTTCCGGGGCGATGACACAAAGACGCTTTGAGCAGCAGGATTTCTTAGTTAGATGGTTCGAATAATTACAGATCAAGATTCAAATAGTTCTAATGACTGTCAGATGAGGTTATAAGGGACTGTGATTAGAAATCAAATCATCATGTGATCTGTTTTAATCGGAATTTTAAAAAGCCGTACGTCCGGGTGTGAAGTAAGATTTATTGTTGCTAAATTTACCACAGAAACTGCTATCGCGTGACATGTTTTGCAATCCTAATCGTTACGACAGATGATGAATACCTCAGTGATGAAGGATGCACGGCTGACAATTACACCATGGCTGTGAGATTAATGTTCTGCCACCTCACGTGGTGGCCCCTTCTGTTTGTTGTGCCATTTGACGATTTGCATTCATAACTCTTTCATCAGTGCTACTAACAATAAAAGTGACTTGGGCTGCTTCATACGTAATCCTTCTATTCTGAAGAGCGCGCAGATAAACATATGCATGTAGCGGTGTCCGGTGTTTTCTGTGCACAAAGAGCTAAAACCTAGTTGAACTTAGAAAGTTTGGGGATGGATCTTGCAGACGGTACATCCCAACTGAATGTCATTGCAAAACATGATGGTGAATGAGTGAAAGCGATTCAAGCAACAGAAATGAGGATTGTAGTGTTCATTTTGATAACGGGGAAGAGGATCATGACTCGGCTGGAGCACCGAGGATGTTTCTCTCGATTTCCTTTGGGTTTAGGAGAGTTATAAGTGTTAAGTCCGGTGCGCCTGTGCGTTCTCAGGCTGAGACACATTCGACAGCACTATCTGCGAGCTACCTTGTGATGGACCACCACAAACTCCTCTGTTTGCTGCATGTTAGGTATAAAAGAATAACCTTTCGGTTGCCATGGAGACAGTGTGTTAAATTAGGAGGGGGACTCCGGGTCAGGGGCCTCCGTGTTCCCTAACAGCCGAGAGCAATGACGTCCGACCAGTGTGTCACCTCTAATTTTAAAAAAGCTCAGCGACGCGTCCCCTCGCCGCGCTTGTGACAACGTTTGCTTCAGTGGCGCTATTTTCCACTCGCTGAGCTCCATGACAGGGAGTCATTAGATTCTCATTACTTACTCTCTCTAAGTAACACGTTCCGCGATCCGCACGTCAGGGCTGTCAGCTCTGAAAATGTCCTAAGCAAAATTTGTAGGCTGATATAACGCAGCTTTTCACTTATTGGAGTCTAGTTTCTAGCCCCAGTGCATTCTCATTTCTGCACTTATTATGTCGCCGTTAATTAGGTTACGCTTCCATTACCAAAATAAACGATACTTTGTTGTTACTAAGAAGCATTTTGCGTGCGGTGGCGATGGCGTAAAAAGGAACCGTTTATGTTTTTTGCTAATTGAGCTTCCGCTACCTCAACATCCCGATCTCACTCACGCTTTCACGCCTTGCACCTGTGTGTAAAAATCAATTATACACGACCTTGAATTATAAGCAAATAATTTTATAAACATACATGAATCAACAATTTGTTTGTGGTAGGGAATGAAGTTAACTTACAATTGCACCAGTATTTACGTCCTCGGACACCGGATCGCAGAGACTGGATGTAGGGGAGAGATTCGTTAGGTTCATTAACATGGACGATTCCAGGAAGAAAAGGGGGCAGGTAATGAAAGGTTCGTCTGCATCTCGTCGGGCTCTGTAACCTGCGGGTCCCCGCCCCGTCACGGTTATACTCGCTACCCCCGCATCAAAGAGGCAGACACGTAAGGAGCAGGGCTTCCCGGGGGTAGCGGGCTCAGCGCCGGCTTACGGGGCTCTTCGCAGGCCGCCATGCGAACACGCGACCTCCACACACATGGAAGTATGGCTCCGAGCCTGGTCCCAGAACTGTGCGTTTATATATTAATTATATTATATTATATTATATTAATTATAATATAATGGATTGCATTCTATTATATTATATTTAATTTATTTTATTATATTATATTATAAAGTGGCGGCTTGCCTTTTCCGACACATCTGGTGTATATCTGATCACACTGCCACGATTGCCATTCACAAGGATTTTACTCGCTGGCGGACGAAGTGTGAAACGGTATACTTCATTCATTCATCAGATAGAAGTTTGAAGTAAACATTGTTCCTGGTATGACTTAAAGCAACTGAAATTATATGGAGCACAATAACGCATTTTGCGTGAGAGATGAACGCTGCCCGGTTTGAAACCCGACACCGCATGTAAAGCGGCCACATCTGTGGGTAGCTACTCTGTGTTTTTCCTCCTCTTTTAATAAAACGAAATGTAAATAATATGAAGGACCCACCGAGTGGGCATCTAGGTATACCCGTCTTACGTTACCGGGAAACACCGGCGCTCATGAACGCCACGGTATTTTATGCGTCTTCCTTATACGTTTCTTAGGTTTCACCATCTTCTCGCTTCCTTTGGACCCGCTTCCATATATTTTTTCTGCTTCACAGACCAGTTTCGGGTCTATCATGTCTGTTTATTAGCTCAATCGGCTCAATGAAATCTTTAATAACCAGCGATAGACCATATGAATCTTGCCGACCGGCCCCGCAGTAAAGCACCGATCGCCGGTTACCGATTAACGAGCAGCGTTAGTTTCCAGCTATCCTAAAGAGTCTCAGCTAATTAATGAAGATACAAAACGTGTCACCGTTCTGCTACTGTTAAAACAAATTATTAAATTCCATAATTAGAATACATTAGATTTTACAAACAATAAATGCATAACGAGCCTGAGCAAATTTGCGTAGAAAGCCTAAACTCTTCCCGGTAAACATGATTTGAATTAACCTTCACTACCCATTACCGAACCAGCAGGTATTCACTTTTCTTGCAAAATTAAACTTGCCTGGACCTATTTTAATTATAAATTCAATTATAACTCAGTGGCAAGTTTATTTTTTACACCTGCTCATTGCAAACTGCCTGATCCTCTAAACAGATTAATCTTATAAGCCTATAGGCTACACAGTCACACAGCCACATAGCTTTAGCTATGACACCTGATGTAAGTGATTTTTTTTTTATTGTGGTGTGATTGTTGGTGCCACACTTGCTGGTTCAGGCATCTCAGAAACAGTCACCCTCCTGGGATTTTCACACGCTACAGTGTCTACAGTTTACAGAGAATGGTGTGATGAACAAAAAACACTCAGTCGGCGGTAGTTCTATTGGTGAAAATACCTTGTTAGCTAGAGAGGTCAGAGGAGAACGGCCAGACTCGTTAAAGCTAACAGGAAGGTCACAAGTGCAAAAATAACAGCTCAGTACAACAGTGTGTGCAGCTAGGAGACTCTGATCATGCAGCTCATCTAACCTTGGACTTCTGGAGGCTCCTGTTTGGTTTTGTGTAGATGTACTTAATAAAATGGCCACTGATTCTAAAATTACAGTCTCTCTCTCTCTCTCTCTCCCTCTCTCTCTCACACACACACTAGTAATTTTGATGAGTTATCCCTAGTCAATGAATTTAACTATGTACCTGCAAAATCTCATGGAACTCTAAATGCGAATGAGGTGATTTCCTAACTCAGCTCTTATTTTCAAACCTTTTCTGTGGTGTCTCATATTTTCTGTCTCTAGATGCTACTCTAGATCCTACTGGACCCTCAAACAGCAGGATCAGCACAACATACTGGGATTTTGGCAAGGCAGTGTCAGGGTTAGTGGATGGTTTTTCTTGGGCAGAGAGTGAAGGAAGTTTCCAGGTAATAGACAGAACCTTAGCTAGGCACCGTTTGTTAAATCAGCTATTTCTGCTCTCAAGAGCCGGTTTCTTTTGAGCCATCAACTGTATGTATACATATGGCTATAATAAAGAAATTGTATATTAACTAACTTGACGTTTATTATTCGCTGTGATGAACAGACGTTCTGCGTTTCAAAACCTGCACTTTTAATTAACAGCAAGGTGTCCCTATGCCTATCGCTGCTATTTCAGATGAAACATTGTTTTGTTTACTGATTAGAAGTCATATTTAATGACACCGAATCTGCAACATATTTGGCCATTTCAGCAATTTATATTTTCACAAGTTTTTTTTTACTTTTTTAAATATGTGACAGTACAGATCTTTCTAATATGATTGTTCATTATATAATCATATTGGTCAAGGAAATTAACTTTTATACGCTACCATGAAAATGCCAATATATTAGTCAGTTGATTCCCTATACACTGAAGCATGGTGGACTAGCAAGTCCTCCATAGACAATAAAAGAGGTCATGTAGCCAATTCGGGCATGGAAAAGGGGCCCCCAGCCTGTGTCGGTGGTTACAGACAGTCCAGGTTAGCTTGTTATCCAGTCAGACCCACAACCACACCTCAGCGCTCCGCTCCGTCTGGGCCGGGCCGGGCCAGGGGTTGGAGGAGATGCAATCTAGACTGACACACATTCGGCTCGTCAGCGTGGAGTTTCAGCACAGGAAATAATTACTTGTGGAAGCATCTGGTTTTCATCTGTGTGGAAAGATGGGAGCTGACAAAGGCGTTTCTCAAAGAGCAGCTCATCCCCCTGAAGTAAGTGGACTGGAGATGAAGCCACCTGGCGATACGTTCCCTCAGCGATCGCTGCATATGGCTGATGGTTTGCCGTCCACAACGACTCAAATGTTTATGGATAATTCCTTCTTGGAAAGGAAAAGAGAGGAGGGTTGGTCCCCACTGAGGGGAAGGGACATGATTACAGTAATGTGGTCCAAGTTCCCCAGGGCAACACTGGGGCTGGATTTATGGGTCCAAACATTCAAGGGGAAAAGGTGTCGAACCACTGGGCAACAAAACTATATTCTCTGCATTAAAATGTCCCAGAGGTTCATGCTGTTCTCCGCTGTGTTTTATACTCACATTACTGCACAGTTAATCTTTATTAATATTTCACCCTTCAGTTTGTATCTCTTCAGTTCTCTCACAACCATATTGCTGCTTAAGTGGGAAAAATAAATCCACTGGCTTGCACTCCTTCACACAAAAGCAGGGCTGCAGTTGAGTGGGACCCCTGGGGAAGCTGAGAAGGGCCCCCTGTTTTGGAGTTTGGGCAACAAACAGAGAGGGAGCCTTCGTGACGAAAAAGGCATTTCAGTTGTTAGAAGCAAACACTTAATGAGGATTTAGGTCATGAGATTCCTGTCTGTAAGTCACAGAGCCCTATGCGCTGATTCATACAATCAGGTCATGGCTTAAATGAGTGCTGTGCCACATCCTCTAGTTAGCGCTATGTCGCATCCTCCAGTCAGTTCTGCATTGCATCCACCAATCAGTGCTGCGCTGCATCTTCCTGTCATTGCAGCACTGCATTCACCTGCCAGTGCTACACTGAATCCTCTGGTCAGTGCAGCACTGCATTCCCCAGTCAGTGCCATGCTGCATCCTCCTGTGAGTGCAGCACTGCATTCCCCAGTCAGTTCTGTGCTGCATCCACCAGTCAGGGCTACGCTGCATCCTCTGGTCAGTGCTGCGTTACATCTTCCTGTCAGTCACAGAGCGAGCAGGTGACTAACCAAGGAGGAAGAGTAAAGCTCGCAGAAGCCAGGCGGCAAAAGTCAGCAGCTAATGCAGAGAAAATCAAGCTGAAAAGCTTCCCCTTCCAGCGTGTGGGTTCATCCCTGCGGTAGCTGCTGCAGGCCTCATCTCCAGCTTCCAAACGCTGCATGATCTGCTGCATAGAAGCAGCTCTCTTTCTGCTCTCCCTCCCAATTAATCACCTGTGTTAGAAGAGGTCAGGCTATTTTTGTGGACACCTTCACTCTTATTTACTCGTTTCATAGGAGACGATTATACTTTTAGTTTCTGCACGTTTATTATGATTATGGCAAAAGGAATGTGGCATTAATCAAGATTTAAAATCAGTTAGAAAATAATCAAATATGTTTGCAAATATTGATTATCTGTACGATGGACTGGCATCCCGCCCAGGGTATACCTTTACCTTCTGCCCTATACAGCCTGAGACCCCCCCACCCACCGCATAGCACACACACCCTACTGAGACTCTGACCAGAATAAATGCTAAATATCACATATTGCTTCTCCATGCATATAACGGCGATAAGGACCTTTAATGTAGACTTGGTTAAACATAAATCTGTCTAGGCTAATTTTTTTACTTAGCAGGTCATCGGCAATCGTTTGGCCTCTGTAAACAGTGCTGTCCACTCATGCCCTGTGGGGGGGGGGGCTTTGCACATTCCCACCTCGCCGCTGATCTCTCTGCATTTCAGCCTGCTGCTAATTCTACTTGCAAAACTCTGCGGCTGCTGTTTTCTATTATAATAGGAATTCCCTTATTTGGTTAAGTGTTTAAGACAAAAGAAATATCCCCGGGACCATGTGCATTTACTGAGTGATCACACAGTCATGGCCTGGCAAAGGTCAATTGTAGAAGTCAGTTCTGGCATGTTCTTTGCCCTGTAGCCTCTCACTCTGTATCATGAGAAATTAGTAATATTTTTGTGAAGCAGTGCATGAGAGGAGAATTAAACATAAGAGATGTGTCTGACCTCCATTTCACAGTATCCGGTGGTGATAACCGATAAAGTGAGACTGAAACGTATTTATTTGTCATTGTGCTGCTGAAAGGTGTCAGGGCGCGTATGTCCACGTATGTCAGAGGCAGCTTGCCTCTATGTCGTGGGCAATCATTTTTCAGTAACACTTTACTTGAGGGTGCACGTGTATCTTAGTAACTCAGTTACAATTCAAGTACAAATCATGAACAAGTACAGTAACAGCATAAAATACATAAACTGTTATGATTGATTAATGATAAACGATCATGGGATTAGCATGTAACTAACACTTAGATTCTGGATTAATTAATACATTAAGTACATTAAGAGTGTACTACTTCATTATTTGTGCCCCCTTAAGTAAAGTGTTGCCCATTATTCTACAGGACAAAAGGTATAGAGATGAGTAATCGAGAACTTCACGATTTATTTCCATGTTTTCCACTTAACTCTATAAACAATTGGTATATTGTGTTGTCTGACATCGAAATGGAGAGCTAGTATTTAATCGTAAACCTCCTTAGACGTTTAGCACTTAATTGATTGTGTACAGGAAAGATATGCACCCATTAGAGCACTTTCACCTTTGAAAGGTTGTATATTGAAAGCTAAAAGGCTAATGGCTTCTTGAATATAATAATACACTGAAATATAATTTTATATAGAATGAAGAATATATATTGTAATCTGACTGCCTTCTGCCTTGTGTCTGACTGTTTCTTCATACTGTCATTGCGTGGCATGTGATATTATAGCATCACAATCTTTTACGATAAATACTGTGTCCGACTAGCTAAGCTAAACCACAAGTCTGATTTTCTTGTCTGGCTCCTCATTAGGTAGCATGTACACAACACGCTGTGTAATGTGATGGAGGTACAGTCATGCTGTCCTGTCAGAGCTTAAGCTAGCAGCGACAAGGGGAGTCGAGAGCCCAAATAGTTCATGTGTGCAGTTTTTGTCAAGCAAAGAATCAACTTCATTTAATTTCTTCTCCGGGATTCTGTGCCAAGGCCTGTTACATGACTTTTTACTAATTTAAAAAATATTCAAGCATGTATCTAGACATATACACATTTATGACATCCTCGCAACTTATTAAAATTCTCATTAGACTAATGAGACTGATGTTATTTATTGTTCTGCTAAACTTTACTCTAAATTAGTCAAAATCCCAGTATTGCCCTAAGTATTTAAAGTGAGATGAAAAGTCTGTTCAGCAGTTAGTATTATACCAGATTTTAGTTCGTAAATCTGTTCATAAAATTGGGTTCAGTATTCACATAATATATTCTTAAAAAAAAATAAAAATACTTTTCCCTTTTTATTTACTCTACACACTACACCCACTACAGGTCTGAGGTGAGTAACGGATTCAAAACAAATGTCTCTAGTACCTGGCTGCTTTAATTAATCCTCAAATCAATTGGCTTTTACAAACACAATACCTTTGCTGTTTAGGCTGGAGAAAGAACGATTAAGAAGCTGCAGATAATGGCGATTGTTTTTCATAGGACAATGAATAACGTCACAGTGAATCGGTTCATTTTCAGCTGAATATGATTTATGCAGTTTGGAATTCTTATGTTTATTGTTCAGGCTGGTTGCCACCGACAATAAAACGGAATGAACCCGGTGCGGGTGTGAGTCCTGGGGCCCCACATGTGCAGACGTAAGGATCACATAGACGTAGGCCTAATGCATGAAACAGACAAACAGTAAAACATGTAGAAAAATGCACAGTACTGCGCAAAAGTCCCAGACCGTCAAAGAAAATGCTGTTCGCCTGGGTAGTAGGATGTATTTGCTCAGAAAAAAATATAATTTAACATTAATGTTTATCCAAATTAACAGTAGCACAATAAAAAGTAACAAGAATTTTTCTATTTGTCAAAAAGTTACCGATTTCTTGTTTATTTCGTGTTGGATAGCTGGACGAATTTGGCAGTTTGGGAATTGGCTGTTCTTTTTATATAGTTTGTTTATATATCCTGGAGAAACAACCCATGCAGTGTAGCTTCTTTCAGTTTAAATGTGCATGGTGTATTACTGATGATAAAAAATAATCGTGATCCTTGGAGGTCTGGCCCTGGTGATGTGCCAAGTGCTCTGCACCATCTATCAGGTGTCCAGCCAACAGCCCCCCTTCTGCATGCTTTCAGTTTCATGCACCCTCCAGTGTGGGCAAGTTCAGAGTTAAAGAAACGCACACTAGGTGTGATATGCAGTGTAGAATGTCTCTCATTTAACTTCTTTGCATAATTGTTCAGCATATCCAAAAGCAGACTGTGCTCTGTATTCATATTAATATATTTCTGTAGATATATTTTTAGTTGTATTATACAAGTTTCTTGGCCTCTTTTTTGGGCGTGTTCACACAGAAAGTCAGCTGACTCTGGGTTTTCTGTGTTAATTCAATATAATGTCACTCATTCTTGTCTGACAGTATAAATTAAATCTGATAACATAAATAACCGCATTACACTAATTGCATAAGTTATGCAAATTATGTAATGCTACTTAGGGAAATTATGCAAATATTGTAAGTTACATGATTTGTGTAAATCACGTAACGCTGAGTTTGTATGTAAATCATGTTTAATGATTTGTGTTACATGAGTTGAACAGGTCAGCCTGTGATGCACAAAGTAACTTATTAAGTTGTGAGCTTATCTAAAAGAAGGACCCTAATGATGATTCAAAATGCATACACTGCCAACTTATTGATGGTTTGATTTCACAAATGCACAGATATAGTCACCATATATACTGAGAAGCACCTACAGCAGTAACCGCGATTGGCAGGCATCTGCAGACGTGACGCAACGTGGCATGAAGCCCCTAGTGGTCACCCTCCATGCTGTGTCAGTCACGACAAAGGGGGGCAGGGTGGGGGCTTGTGGTGGGCCCCCCCCCCCCCCCCCCCGCGCGCCGGCGGGGGGGGGGCCCCCCCCCCCCCCCCCCCCCCCCCCC
>JAODKC010000137.1:5186117-5197907 GCA_026777985.1 Mormyrops attenuatus
TGTTTTCGCTTTTGCTGTTGTGTTTTTGAATTTGCTGGTGTGTTTTTGAATTTGCTGGTGTGTTTTTGAATTTGCTGGTGTGTTTTTTTCTTTTGCTGGTGTGTTTTTGAATTTGCTGGTGTGTTTTTGAATTTGCTGTTGTGTTTTCGAATTTGCTGGTGTGTTTTTGCTTTTGCTGGCTTGTTTTCGAATTTGCTGGTGTGTTTTCGCTTTTGCTGTTGTGTTTTTGAATTTGCTGGTGTGTTTTTGAATTTGCTGGTGTGTTTTTGAATTTGCTGGTGTGTCTTTGCTTTTGCTGGCGTGTTTTCGAATTTGCTGGTGTGTTTTGCCCTTCAGGGCTTCCGTAATTCTCCCATGCTTGCACTATATGCAATTAGCCATTACCCAACACAGTTGGAAAGTGACTAAGAATCTTGCACATCCTTCCTAAAGTCTGCTTGCCAACAGGGTGCCCAAAATGCCACCCACAGAAAATAATTGATACCACGTAAATCCTTTTTCAAAGAGAGCAAATGGGACATTGGGATCCATCTATTAATTTTACGTTAATACCACACTGTAATACAACTGTAACTCAACTATTATTCATATTTAACTCAAGGCATCAGTATTACAAATGTAACGATTTTGCTAAATCAAAAATTGATGGCTTTTAGGGTTATGTGGTCAGTTGTGTCATTTTATGGATTAATCTATTCTGAGGTTTAACTTACCTACTTGCTCTAGCCCAAATCTGGGTCATTTTGCTGTTCTTGCATGAACTAACTGCAATGCATGGGTTACCTAACCCATCTGTCAGGTCTATTGATCTTGGACTCAACCAGATTTGGGGCCATTCTGGAATGCATTCATCAATTCTAATCCAAATTAGGAAATTGAACTGGAGTTGGAATCTAAATCTCCCTGAAATTCAAATTCAATTCCAATTCTGCTCCCCATAGTGCTCCAGTTCCATTTCCTGATTTGGATTGGAATTGATGAATACATTCCGGAATGGCCCCAACCCTGCTGTCAACCTGTTCTTCATGCACTTCAGGTCTTCTGTCACCCAACTTTTCATCTGCTTCTGTATTCTTCCATACCAAGACCTCAGCCATGTGACATTCTGAAGGTTCACTAGGTACAGAAGTGCTCAATGCCCAATTAGTCGGTGTGATCTACCATGTCCGTCTCAACATCCTCAACACCTCCTTCTGATATGTCAATCAACTCAGGCCATAGTTCTGGTGATTCATCAAAGGACACTTCAGAATCTACAATCAGCCAGCAAGAGGGAGGTTATGCTGCACAAGTCTGTCACGTCCATCACTGGTGTTTATGGAGCAGTAATAGTGACATTTCAAGTCTCTTGCAGCCACCACATACAGAACAGACTCCCGCTTGCCTGCCACCTTCCCACATCATCATTCACCCTTATTATCCAGTAAAACCTGGTCTCCTTCCATAATTTTGCATCCCTTGGCCCTCTTGTTATGAAATTCAGGCTAACGTTGTTAGCTGGAGATGCCGTTGACTTGAGCTGAGACTACGCATCCCTTAGATCGTCCCTCAGCTGTCATATGTATTTTATCATAGTCACCAGTATCACTGTCCCTTCCTACTCTGTGAAACATCACATCATCTGGGAGCTGAGGAGCTCTCCTGTACATTAGACATGATGGGCCGTAACCTGTTAACTCATATTACATGCAAAATCTGTGACACATGAGGTCACTTCTGTAGTACTCCTGGTAGTACAGCATTTGCCATACCTCCCGCTGTTCCACTGAAGCATTTGGCAATGTCCTTGCCCATAGTATGGTGTGCAGAGGTCCTCGAGGACTTCACTCCTCAATCAGCTGACTCTTGAAACTGGCACCCTGATCTGAGTGAATCCTCTTGGGGAAGCTGTTGATGCGAAAATACCTATGTTTATATCAGTGGTCAACCTGCATTGTTGATTGACTGCGGCACAGGAAAGCATGCGCCATCTTGGTGACATAGTCTGTGATTACGAAGATATCCATGCTCTTCCTTTCATATATTCCACCAACTAGAAATCCATACACACTAAGCCTCACAGTCCTAATATTCTCAACAGACTTGAACTTCAGGTTCCAGAGTTTTGCTTGCAACAAAGTGCTTGCCAGTCTGAAGATCCTCTTTACTATCAAGCACCATGTCAACTCAAAAGAATCTGTCTTGCCAAGGATGGAGTTCCACGCTGTCCCTGGTGCACTGCCTGATTGGGGAGTCCCTGCAAACCGTTTTGAAGCAGCAACAATATAATGATGGCGTATTTTCCCAGTCAGCGGGTGCGTAAGCACTTGTATTGGCCACACTGTCCAATATCATATGCTTGTCCCACTATTTCAGCATTTTCTGCACCTTAAATGATGACTGCATGCTAGATATTAAATGACCCACAACATCGTGCCATCTTCCTACAGCCCATGTTCCCAAACGAACACAGGTAAGTCTGCCTATATGAGTCCAGCTTTGGCTTTTTGGGGTTGTTATTCACATAGACTGTGAATTAATTGCCTTTGAGAAAGTAGCTGTATTTGTCATGTACAGCCTGTTTGAACGGCAGATGTTCTAGCCCGGGATTGGCATATGGGTTAAAGCCTTATCAGCAAGTTTTACGGGGGTGTCTCTTGTTCTCTCCCTCCCAGAGACAGCAATGCACCCAACACATCCAGTAAAGTATCAGCAGAACACAGTCAGTCAACTGGAGTTGGGGTGATCCAGCAGGGTGCAGATTGAGAGCACATATTTCAGCTTATTGAACGTCGTGCTATGGGCGTGATTGCCTGGACTGAGTTGAGTCTGAAAGAACCAGCAGCCTTTGTACTCCACTGCTTACTAGCTGGCGCTACTGTCAGAAAGAAGAGAGGCGCCGCTGAGTCCTGTATGAGCGCTGGTGATACATCACCGTGCCGAGGGGTGACGTCATGCGCCGTGTGTGCGTGTAACCGCAGGTAACCCACACACATACGCAAATCTCCATTCTTTTTCCATAAAAGCAATCGATGTCCACAATGCATCTACATTTCTTAATATAATCATTTATATTTAATACCTATACAGTATCCGTCATATTCAAGTACTTGGATTACAAAACACACATCACATTGACATCACATCATTTCAATATGTACCTATTCCACTGATATCCTTTTTATAGATATGTTCTATAATCTATATATAATACATAATCATATTATTCTTATTTTTCACAATATATGATGTATTCCAAAAATACTTGATTTAATTATGCAATACAATTGATCCTTTGACCGCAGGCCAAGTAAAACCAGCATGTTTGTAGTATAATGAAAGACGGTTAAATCACCTGGTATCACAGACCACACTGAATGTCTCAAGACATGCCTCACTGTTAGAGCATAAGAAATTTACAAATGAGAGGAGGCCATTCGGCCCATCAAGCTTGTTTGGGGAGAACTTAACTAATTGCTCAGAGTTGTTAAAATCTTATCTAGCTCTGATTTAAAGGAACCCAGGGTTTTAGCTTGCGCTACACTAACAGGAAGACTATTCCATACTCTAACTACTTTTTTTTTACTTCAAGACACAACTGCAGTATAACTTTTGAACTCTTTCGAACTGCACTGTTGAAAAACAGCTTCTGAGCTTCTTAAACAGCTATAGAAAATCACTGGCTCAGGGACCTGTTAGTGGTTCTTGGGGTACACGCTATGCTCTTAAAGCATTAAGTAAAACAATCATTCATTACATGGCCTTTTATTTTTAGCATACCTTTAGAGAAATATTACCTAGATCAGTCTCTTCTATTCCCTCAGTGACTAATAGCTCAGACATGGAATGTGTCCCTAACCCACAGGGGTCTAGAATCGATCAGAGGAAACACAACCCCTTCCACATTGTCTGTCTGTTTGTATGCGATCCCAGTGTAATCGATGTACTGTTCTTTCACATAAAAACGATACAAGGTCCATTGTGCTCAAGATCCATGTAAAACCTGGAAGTGGCAGCTGTTTTATGGAGTGACGGTCATTTAGGCAGCACGTTGACTTTATTAGGGGTGAATTGCATGTTCATACATCTTTAGATTAGGCTATCCTTGGAGGCTATCTCAGACTCTCATTGGAGGCTATCTCAGGCTATCATTGGAGGCTATCTCAGGCTATCATTGAAGGCTATCTCAGGCTATCATTGGAGGCTATCACAGGCTATCCCTATCTCATGCTATCCCTGTAGGTTATCTCAGGCTATCCTGGTAGGCTACCTCAGGCTATCCTTAAAGTCTATCTCAGGCTATTATTGGAAGCCATCTCAGGCAATCCTTGGTCATCTCTTGCTACACCACAAATTCAACACATTCCTCTTGAAACATTAACTGGGGTCAGTACTGTAAATCTTGCATTACTGTGTAATGCATATGCATTCAAGGATACTATATCAAATAACAATACGTCATCATGAAAAATAGATATGGCATAACAGTAATGCGTAAGTATGGTGTGCGTAATATATATATACATTCTCATGATATGTATAGCATAGCATAAGGATTATAGCAAAAGTGTAATTTTTTGAAGGTAATTATTGGACAGCATTTATTGTCAAATTTTGGGTCAGGAAGAACAAAAATCTATTTATAGTGCCGTTTTCTGCCTATAATTTGAAGCATCTAGAATTGTATAGTTATGTAAATGTTAATGTTTTTAACATTCATAACATAAATGAGAATATTTAAATTTTTCAGATATGACAAGCTTATTCTCCATAAGCACAACTGCTAATGTATAATTTGTTTAATTCACCTTGTAATGGAATTCCCTGATATTTTTTCCTACTATTAAACAGGTCTCATGTCAAAAAGACTGATAGAAGAAGAGAAGAAAGGAAACAATAAACAACAGGAATGAGGTAGAGGGTGGGGCTGACAGGAACTGGGGGGGTGGAGCTGACAGGGACCGAGGGGTGGGGCTGACAGGGACTGGGGGGTGGGGTTGACAGGAACTCAGGGGGTGGAGCTGTCAGGAACAGGGGGGTGGGCAGAGAAAGGATCCCAGGCCCAGATGTTAGGCCCAGGGAAACCCAGTTGGTGAGTATAAGTGCCTATACAAGCACCTCAGGCAGACAAACAGCAGCACTAATTGCTTTTGCAAATGGTGAACAGAAGCTAATTAAAATGATAGCTGTATGGCAGCTTGTAACATCAGTGCTGTTTGACAGCACGCTATGGCACACAGTCAGTAAGAAGTCAGTAGACAAAGCACTGGCAAAGGGATGTGATGATTTAAGAACTGCATCCAGCATGTTTAACAGCGTTCCAAAGGAATGTGAACCACTGATTTTATGTCACTACAAAAGCAGCTACTAAATTTTGTTATATTTGTGTGCTCCACTTGGAAAATCCTTGATCCTTGAAGAACCTTGGCTATTTATTTAGGTGTCCATCTAAATATTCATTTTGCAATCTGCAATTTATTATTTTATGCTCAAACTCAAGAAGGCATGAGTGAGACTTCACCTAAATTCACTTGCATTATATGGAGAAAACCATTGGGACTCACCTCTTAACCATTGAATTAATTTACTTCATTCAGACCCATTGCCACAGGTGTGTAAGATCAAGCATCTAGCCATGCAGTCAGGTTTACAAACATTTATGAAAGAACAGGGTCATTCTTCAGGGTCATTCTGAAGAGCTCAATGAATTCAAGCATGGTACTGTCATAGGATGCTACCTTTGCCATGAGTCAGTTTGTGAAATTTCTGCTAGATATTCCATGATGAACTGTAAGTGGTATTACTGCAAAGTGGAAGTGTTTAAGAACAGCAGGAACTCAGCCACGAAATAACATGTAAAGTAAGAGAGTGCAGGGCTCACTGAGTGCTGAGGTGCATA
Source organism: Mormyrops attenuatus (assembly GCA_026777985.1). NCBI lineage: Eukaryota > Metazoa > Chordata > Actinopteri > Osteoglossiformes > Mormyridae > Mormyrops > Mormyrops attenuatus. The sequence continues at coordinate 5,191,996 of JAODKC010000137.1, forward strand.
GTGCGTAAAAGTCGCCAAAGCTCTGTTGAGTAAATGCAGAGTTCTAAACTACCTCTGGCATTAATCCCGGCACTAAAACTGTGCACCGGGAGCTTCATGGAATGGGCTTCCATGGCCAAGCAGCTGCATGCAAGCCTCACATCACCAAGCACGATGCCAAGCGTTGGATGCCGTGGTGTAAAGCACACTGCCACTGGACTCTTGAGCAGTGGAAACATGTTTTGTGTACTGACGAATCACGCTTCTTTGTCTGGCAATCCGATAGATGAGTCTGGGTTTGGCAGATGCCAGGAGAACATTAACTGTCTGACTGCATTGTGCCACCTGTAAATTTTGGTGGAGGAGGGACAATGGTATGGGGTTGTTTTTCAGGGGTTGGGCTAGCCCCCTTAGTTTCAGTGAAGGGAACTCTTAATGCTTCAGCATACCAAGACATTTTGGACAATTTTATGCTTCCAACTTTGTGGTAACAGTTGAAGGAAGGCCCTTCTGGGCCATAAAGACATGGTTGGGTGAGTTTGGTGGGGAAGAACTTGATTGGCCAACACAGATCCCTGACCTCAACCCCACTGAACACCTTCGGGATGAACTAGAACAGAGATTGCCAGCCAGGCCTTCATGTCCAGCATCAGTGCCTGACCTCACTAATGCTCTTCTGGATGAATGGGCAAAAATTCCCACAGACACACTCCAAAATCCTGTGGAAAGCCTTCCCAGAAGAGCAGCAGCTGTTATAGCTGCAAAGGGGGGACCAACTCCATATTGATGCCTATGGATTTAGAATGAGATGTCATAAAAGTTCCTGTAGGTATAATGGCCAGGTGTCCCAATACTTTTGTTTATATAATGTATTTATTAATATTTATTTATTTATATTGCTGTAATTCTTTAGAGCACTGCAACATCAATACTGTGTATTTCCTTTTACTGTACACCAGCATAATGAGGCGCTTTTTCTTCAGTGACTATTCTGGGCCAATTTCAAGAGCTATTATACAAAAATTTCTACAGAATATTTCCCAGAGACAATCAAAATGTTTTTATAATGGTTTATTAATTCATTACATAGTTTTATTTTTGTAAAAATCCCTTGGGGTGGAAGCTAAGCATCATTGATATGGGTTAACTTAAACTAAGCTAAACTAAACTAAACTAAAGCTGCTGAATAACTGAGTAAAATGTCAGTTGAGTCTGCATGATGTCTTTAGTGATTTGTGCCTGCTTATCTGTTGCACTTTTACAGAAATGGTAAGCTTTCATAATATATAAAGTCATGCTGTTGTTCTGTGCATTTAAGATGTTAAATGAACAGCAACGTATTGTTGATATAGCTTTGGAAATTAAATACAAATATAACTTTGCCTCTGTGTACTCTGGTTACTGTTAGAAGACCAATTTTTCTGGAACTAAATTATAACGACAGAAGTGGGAAATTACTTTCTGTGATGTGAGCCTTTATATTAAGTGGGATCTCATTCATCACTGTCTTCTGGGACAAAGGCGGCTTGTAGGGCTTCTCTTCTGCAGGGTGTCCGAACGTCTCCGTACAGTGCAGTCACTGATAATTGCACATGATCTTCACGGTTTTCTCAATAGCTGCAGCAAATTCAGTTCCCGCGAAATGTCTCTTGTGTCCACAGCCCCTTTGTTTGACTGGTAGGGTGGACCATGTAACTTGCGGATGCATGACAGGAACGCCTAGAATGTGTACACAGTACAACCACCTGCAGGCACGTTTTCGCAGAAGGAGGGATAATCTGTGATTTTAGATATCAGCTTGGTTCCCAGCGGCCATTTCAGACACTATTTACTCCTCATAATAATGCCTTTTTTAAATTCTTCAGATTTGCTAATCAGGCTTAGCTGTCAGATAGGGGCTTATGGGAAAATTCTGGATACTGCTTGTGCATGGCCTATTAGGGGTCCAGGCGATGACATCATACCTAGACCCTAAAATGCCTGCATTGTGATGAAAATGAGTGGCTCTTTTATTCTGAGACAAAGAAAAGATAAATGCCAGATTGTACACTGGACAATCCAAACCTGATCTGGACCCTGCTGGGAGGCCATCACGAGTCTTTTTTTAAACTAATCAACAACCATTTAGATATATATTTATGATATTAAACATCTTTATTATTCATGTTATTGATTCTGTGTATTGTGTAGGTAAGCCAACAGGATCCCGAGACTGAGGAACATGGGTTGTAGTACAAATGAAACAGAAATTTATATGAGCTGGTATTTTACAGTGTACTGTAGAATTAAGGTGAGTTTTCAGCAAGGGGTTTGGCCAAAGGAGCCAGTTGCCTCGGTCTTGTCCACCACCGAGCTGGGAGGGGGCAGGATCACTCGTCTGCCAGTCCTAAAGTGGGAGAAACAAACGGGTGTCCACAGAATGCACGCGATCTGCGTCTGGGGCGCAGCTGGCTCACAAGCTCGCAACTTTGAGAAGACAAACTCCAGAGCATTAGTGCATACACACCTGGCCTTTTCCTCCCTTAGCGTCTCTCTCTGGAATGGCTTATATAGCGTTTTTTTGGGGGGGAATATGGGTGCCGGCTGTTCGTCAGCCGCAGCTTGTTTTGCTGCCGCACGTTTCTGGTACGGGAATTAGCGGCGGAAGTCCGTCAGGTTGAAATCCTCGCAGGGCGACCTCCTTCTATCCGACCTGCGGAAACGATACAGGTATCCCAGTCCGGTGAAGTAGATCAGATGAAGTACGATAAACTGCCCTGGTCCAGATGGAAGCTGTTCCCCGAGGATCGGAACGTTCTTTGCCTATAAACAGAGGAACGGCTCCTAAGTGCAATCTGCAGCGCTACTACAGAAGCAATTACGTTCGTCTTTATCACATATCTATCGTGACAAGTGAATTCCCACTCTTTTCCTATTGCACTATCCCAGTTTCAGGAATTGTAAAAATAACAGTGGCAATCTTTGTTGATCAAACTAAACTGTCATTCAAATGCTTTTGAGATTGTTGACTAAATAGTTCAGCTCGGCAGTGATTGATGTTGAAATGTATTTGGATCCGATTCAACTTCACATGGCATGAAGATGTTTCTCTTAATTTCTTAGTTTCAGTACAGCATTGGTGAGGCTGAAAACCAAAGGAGAGTAAGTTTGAATCAGTGTTTGGTGGCAAACGCAGTGCTCGCAGGCAGTGGAAGCGATCTGAGCGATCTGTAAAGTATGCTTAAAGTGTAAAGTAAGCACGCAGAAGCAGAAACTCCACACGTTAACTAAACACGGTAACCCGTATTCATTACCCTGAGAATCTAGTAGTGAAGCATGGAGTACTGTATTGAAAATGATCAGGTTTTTATCTATTTCTGGCTATTTTGAAATATCATTCTGAGTTTCGCCATGGATCGAGGTATATTTCGTGCTCAGTTTACTGCACGGTTATGCGGCATAGTGGAAGTATCAAAGATATATGGGAGGTTTGCTAATAGAAACTGGAATAGAAACCATATCTAGGCCACTTTCGAATAAAGTAATGGCAGAATTTTTCAGGTTGGAGAAGAGAGAGTGTGACAAGCACCTGTGTCACCAAGCCAGCCATGTGTAGTTAATAAACAGGCCTTGCAGACCAGCAATAACAGAGGCCGCTGTTCAGGAGATGGGCAGTTTTAGTGTGAGGAGGAGAATCACTGAGGAACATCCACAAGGAAAACAGCTGAAAAGGAGCAGCCTCACTGGAGAGAATGTTGCTTATTTTGGGGGGGGGGGTTAACACAAACCTCTCAAAGTCCACACATCTCTGGGACTTAATGAGGCGAATAATCAGAGCTGCACGGAAACCAGGCTAAAGTACCCCTCTAAGTGCCGTATTCAGCCCCCTGAATGCGGGGCTGGGGGGAGGGGCGGCGGGAGGTAGTGAATAGGCACCACAAGGGCCAATTTGAGCTGTGAGCAGGTGACTCTCGGCCGGTGCCAGACACTCCGCGCCTTTCGAGAGGACGGCTCATCTTAAATCAGCTGCCTATTGAGACCGCCTTTCTCTCTCTCTGTCTGCTCGTCCCGCTCGTGTCGCCGTCTTCCTGCGGCACCTGGCTCCGCACAGCAGGCTGTCCGCTCGCTGACGGGGGAACGCTGGAAGTCGCCGGTAATTCTTCGCCGGCGGTAGGGGCTCGTCTCCGGCCTCGCTTCCACGAGAGCCGTCGTATGACACCCTGGCCCACGTGCCGGTCGGGAGGCGAGTCGCACGCAGATGTCCCCGTCAGCGTCCGGAGCTGTGCGCGGCTGACCCGTGTGCTGTGAAAAAAGCCAGCGAACCCTGCTGCTTCTGAAAGTGGCTTTAATTTGACATTTATAGGTCAAGTCAATTATACCGCAATGGGCTGCATTGCACTTAAAGGATAATAAATTGTTACGTCAAGGTCGCTCTTAATTCAGTCCCCGGGGAGTGATCCTTGGCACCTTGCTCACGGCGCGAAGCAGCCTTATGAGGCGCACAGGGAAAACGGGCATATAATTCGCGCTCCCTCAGCACACAGCTACCTCCTGACACTCAGAAAATGCTCCGCATCTGCCGGGATAATGATACTTTATACAACGCTGCGACAGCACTGCTCCCTGCTGCACCTACTGTTACCCTATAAGATATACTGCACATTAATATGGCACCAATGACAAACGGCCATTACTGCCTCCCGTAGGCAGGTGGCGCTGTGCTTTGGTGGATGGAGGTGTGGCTGCACACATCCATGGCTGGGGGTTTGAATTTCACCCCGAGATCTCTCTGTGAGGAGTTTTCTTCCATGGTCACAGTGAATTGGCATCTCTAAATTGCCCAGTGTGTGTGTGTGTGTGTGTGTGTGTGTGTGTGTGTGCGCGCCCTACAAAGGGACTTCTTGGGATGGGCGCCAGCGACCTCATCCTGTACTGGGAGATGGATGAATGCTGGAATGTCTGAACGTGCCAGATCACCAGCAACAATGAGAAGTCGCTGCTAGGTCTACATGCCATGATCTTTCTTCAGTGTGAAATGAATACGACTCATAAGTTGCTGCATGGAGACGTTGCATTCTTGCATGGAGAGGCCGCGTGGAGAGGCTGGATGGTACAGCAGTCGCCCTCCAGCTGTGTTCCTTTGTCAATGTGACTGAATAGCAGCATCTGGTTGATGTTTTGTTGACCACTGAAAGATCTCTAGGGCTGCACTGGGCTCCCACTTTGCTCAGATCTCATTAGTATCACAGGAAGACTGCTTCCAGCTTTACATCCAAGAGAGTCAACCTTATGATTCAAATGCAAATGGCTGTCTGAGCACAGTGGCCAGATCAGTGACTCCTGGACAGGGTGGGACTTCCATAATTTAATGAGGGTTGCAGGGGAGAATAGCTGTGCACTTTCAGGATTAGAGGGGACTTTCCAGTCAGACGTCCAGGGCCATATATGCTACACAATACTGTTAATGCAGCAGTGAATATGAGGCCTCGCTGTCACTAAGGGTTACCCATACAGTAGCTGTGATGGAGCTGGCACCTGCCGTCTCAGTGTTTCGCTTCCAGAAGCCCCTTGGTCCAGAGGGTGATGGTTCAGGAAAGCAAGTGGAGAGGACCTTGCATGTGGAACCGCGTCTGTCTGCTGTCGGGGTCGCATCTGTGATCTTATGTAAAAGATGGCAGCATGATACTTTCTAATGACCAGCCGACTTCCGGGGGCAGCAATCCTGCTGGAAATGCAGCCCCCGCCTCGGCAACACGAATGTGGCAGCATGCGGCAGAACAGCTATCAGAGACTGAGGCTGCTGTGAGATTAATAAGGAGCAAGACTGTAACCAGGGGCCATGCTGTAACCGAGGACTGCACTGTAACTGCAGGGCTATGCCCTAACCAAGGACTAAGTCATAACCGAAGGCAGCGGCGTAACCGAAGGCAGCACTGTAACTGCAGGGCTATGCC
>JAODKC010000137.1:5198007-5212285 GCA_026777985.1 Mormyrops attenuatus
CTAACCAAGGACTAAGTCATAACCGAAGGCAGCACTGTAACTGCAGGGCTATGCCCTAACCAAGGACTAAGTCATAACCGAAGGCAGCACTGTAACTGCAGGGCTATGCCCTAACCAAGGACTAAGTCATAATCGAAGGCAGCGGCGTAACCGAAGGCAGCGCCGTAACCGAAGGCAGCGCCGTAACCGAAGGCAGCGCTATAACCGGGGACCTGCGCCTGGGCTGTGACCGAAGGCAGCACCGTAATCAAAGGCAGCACCATAATAAAGGGCCTGCGCCATAGGCGAGGGCCAGGTGAGGGTCTGCAATACACCTCGCGTGTCTCGGCCCATGAAAGTTGTGAGCATTGTATAAATAAGGCTTAATTTTCAGGTTATTATGAGCTCTGCAAAGCCACACTCTCTAAATGAATATCTCTGATTTTGGGTGTCAACGTTGCGAGAACATTAATAAGATTGTTGTTATGTATGATGTATACATTTGTCTTAATGTTGCACATGTGTAGCGCCCGACATCTCGGAACACATCCTCTGCAATTCCGTCGCGCCTGTGACTGCCTACATTAATACGATTATGAAAAAGGCAGTGTAAAATTCCTACTTATAGTTTAAATTCAATTGAGAAGCACAGCTGTCAACCCGGGCGAAGAACATATTTAAATCTGAGGGGAAAAGTACTGCAGGTGGTGCAGTACTTAGCAGTCAGGTGACGGATGAAGACACCTACAGCGAGAGTTAAGTCATCGCCTCAGCTGTGCGAATGTGTGCGGCTGGCTTGCGATGGTGCGACTGCAGGGGGGGGGGTTGATAACACAGGCCTCCCCTCCATTTTCACAGACAGCCAGACCCACTTGGGTTTTCCTGGTCTTGGTGTCTCCTGTGCAGGTCCACGGTTTGCTAAACGGGAGCAAAGCAGCACAGATCCGGACACAAGCTACTCGGTCGCTGCGGCGCCTCACTCTGGCGGCACCACCCACGCCAGGGCCACTGCTAAAGTTCATCCTGATTGGCACTGTGGTGGGTCCGCTACCCCGACAGCCCGGCATTGTGACCACCCCCGCCCCCCACCATCTCCTCACCAAAAAGTCAAGTGCTGAGCGAGGAGACCGGCCCCCACCAGCACGGCGCGGACACAGCACGCACCCCCCACGGGGAGCTGGGGGGGCGGAGTCTGACTATGCTGAAAGGCTGCGGAGTTGTGGGTCCTGCTGCGTATCTCTGCTCTGAAAAGGTGTGTGTGAAACGCTACTGACACACATCATCTCTGGTGTAGAAGCCCTCATCCAGGCAGCTGTAAGTCGCGAGAGATACAGTTACTCACTGAAACTGGCTTTTCTGTTATCCTCTCATTTCCCAAAACCAGGTTTTGTGACATTTATTAAATTATCTAAGTCACTTTCTGGGGAAAAGCCGTCTGATCGAGTCAGCCATCCTCTCTCTGTTTGTTTGGGGGTTTCCACCTTTCTGTCGCGTTCTGCTCTACAGGAATCAGACAGCTCTCTGATTGGGCATGTGCGATGCGTCTTTTCTTGTGCGATTCGCCCTGTATCTCTGTCGCCAGCGTCATCTTGAGCTGCCTCCATGCTCGTCTGCTCTGGCTCTGCATTCACTCTCGTACCATTATACCTGTACTGACTGTGGTGTCGCATGAGTGATAGAAACAGTAGGAACTATCCCCCTGATCCTATGTAACATTTACAGTGTAGATCATGTGACCCCCTAATTCACAAGGGAATGAGGGTTAAAAAATGCAATAAAGATTAATATTTCTGGGGGCTGTGCCTCTTCTATTACTCATGTAAGAGAAATATGAAAAACTAAGTAGGCTCTTCGTCGGGTTGAACCTTAAAATATTTATTTTTGGTTGACCTACAATGTTTTATTTTAACTCATAATTTGTTTTCCTGTGTAAATTAGCATGACATGTATGTCGAGACCCAAAGCCATATGCTCTCATGGTTAGCTTATCCCGATCTGGGGGTGGGGAGGGGAGGTGGGGTCCATTGGATTCTGAGACAGACTTGGTTCTATATGAGGAGCAGTCGTGTAAGACATTAAACAGGTGCCCTAAACAGGTGCTGATTACAAACCCCAAGACAGTGGCTGTAAAGAGCAACTATTCAATGCCAGTATATTGCTAAGGTTTCCAATCTGCCTGCTCAATCTGGCAACCCAATAATCCCTGTAGCTTCATTCCCAAGTAGCTTTTAACTCTGCATTAAAAACAATGCAAGGGGAACAGCTCCAGAACGCTGGCTGCCAGACAGCAACTGGGAATGAGGGGAGAGGCATCGTACTGCTGGCCCGTCTTTCCATTAGATCACTTTCAATGGCCATCCCTCGGGTTGCCAGTGTCCTGTGCATATTGGAATCATGGCTGTTTATTCTGGGCTAAATACTGCAAAACTAAAGCGAAGTGCAGGCAGAGCAGCCCTGTGAGAGGTGATGTTTAAGAGTAGACTGACGTAGCGGCAGTGGTGTTAATATGGAGTAATTAATCACACCTGTCGCCTCCCTCCACATACGTGCATCTATACATCCTGCGGCAGAGAACAGCTCTCATTAAACAGGAACAACAGCAGACAGACCCAGTGCCAGCAACCATCTGGAGGGGGACCAGCAGCTCAGCATCACGGGACACTAAGGGGGGCTCAGAACCTCATGGAGAATGCACACTGGGCATTTGAGCATATACTATGTAAATACCGAGAGGTATACTATATAAATACTGAGAGCACATAGGAATACTCTACAAATACTAAGATGACATAGATATAATATACAAATACAGAGAGCATATAGGTATACTATACAAATACTCAGAACACATATGTATATTACACAAATACTGAGTGCACAAAGGTACACTATACAGATACCAAGAGTATAGAGGTATACTGTGTAAAAACTGAGAGCATATAGGCGTACTTTACAAATACCCAGAGCATATAGCTATACTATATTATATTAGGTTTCACTAAGGTGTTGTTGGGTGGCCTTTTTGAAGTCTGTGGATGCATTTTAAAGCAGTTTTTAATTGTGCTCAGAATGAAGATGCCCTCACCACTGCTGGTTTGTGTTTCAGCCCCAGTTGTGCAGATTGTGCTGCTTATCTATCATGTTTGAGCTGGACTGTACCACCCCGTGTCTGTATATGATCTGCAGACAGTAACTGCTAGCCGTCATGTTTCCATGTTGATTCTGCGCTCTCTGAAATGAACAAAGCGAGTCCATGGAGGCCAACATATGGGCTCCTTGGACAGCCAACGGCGGCATCTTCTTCCAGAAACACCCAATATTTTAAGTATGCAGAGATCTTCGCTGAACAAAGCATTTTCTCCTGGGTTTTAATTTACAATCAATCCATCCACTGGGCTGTGGGACATTATCTGGAAAACAAAGCCGCAACTTTATTTTCTGAATCTAAATCACAGATTATTCCGTGGTCTTCGACTCCACAGGAACGCTGATAATAGGACAATAAAATACACTACTTCACAATGTAAGCCAGTGCCATGGTTGACTTCATAAAGGCTGAATTCAAATCTCTCGCCATGCTAGGCTATTGCCACCTAGGTCCTAAAGGTGTAACCAAGCTGTAGCAGCTGTGTACGACACTTTAAGCAGAGTAGAAGAGGTTCTGTTTAATTCAATGTTTGTTTATTCCACTGAAGGACACGCCTGTTTTTGACTGTAATCTTGCATGATGAGTGATCCTCTGTAATTTCACCATAACACCTGTGATGTCTTCCTATCTCTGTATACCGGATTAAAAAAAGATACGACTTCCAAAGACGGGCATCAAAGAGGCGGCCGACACTGATAAGCCGGTGAGCGCCGCCCCTGTCAGCCTGTCAGGGGGTTAGTGGAGCAGCAGAAGCAGCAAACATCCCAGAGTCTGCCCATCTGACGCCTGCTTCTCGTTACTGATAGACTCCCTTCTTCAGTTCAGGGGATAACGAGGCCGGTTTCCCTCACGGACGCTCGCGGGAATGGGAGAGCGGCATGCGGGGCCCTAGAAGCTGCCGGCTCGCTGGCTCCTACAGGAGGATGGGGGGGTAATTACAGGGGACTATGGGGGAGGATGCCAGCGTGCCAGACTGAGCATGCACAGCTGTTCTCATCGCATTTCAAATGGCTGCGCTCCTCAGGTGCTAAAAGACGCAATAAGGCTGCTGGAGAGAGCCAGGAATGCAGGCCGCTTCTCCACTCCTGCGGGGCCCCCAGGGGGCCCCTCTGTGATTTATGACCTTCGAAGTCATCTTGTGAGAGCAAGTTCATGGGGCAGATGCATTGGTATTGGCTTGGCTTATTTAACGCCGCATGGTGACGCATTGGTGTCCACGGATGAGGCGAGGAGGAGGAGGTGTGAGTGAATAAGGCGTGGCTCTGCATGGAGGAGGCGTGGCCTTGAGTGAGTGAGGCGTGGCCCTGGGTGAGTGAGGTGTGGCCCTGGGTGAGTGAGGCGTAGCCCTGAGAAAATTGGGTGTGGCCCTGAGTGAATAAGGCGTAGCTCTGCATGGAGGAGGCATGGCCCTGAGTGAGTGAGGCGTGGCTCTGACTGGATGAGGTATGCCCCTGAGTGAATAAGGTGTGGCTCTGCATAGAGGAGGCGTGGCTCTGAGTGACTGAGGCGTTGCCCTGGGCAGATGTAAGGGGCAAGGTATCCATGTGCACATGCAACATGTCCCTGGCCCAGTCTGTTGAACTTTTCCTAATTGTGGATGATCTGGCCATTTATTCATTCTCTACTTTTACTTCCGCTGAACGATCATTAAGGGTGAATGTATCCAGAGACATGCTCCTTGCATTCTTCATGTTTCTATACCAGAATGAAACAGCTTGACTTAATTACACCACCAATCAATCATCGTAATTTAAGGGGGAAATTCTTCTGCTAAGAGTTGTGTTATATGCGGCATCCAGCTCTCAGCATGGTGTACAACATCAGCAAGAGCGATAGCAAAATCTCAATTATAAAATCTTCTGACACAAGGCGTCCCATTACCCAGATCCAGGCTGCTGATTCATCAAGCAGGGAGACTCCACACTTCCTAAATCGTTTCCTTTCTCATCAGCTCACGTGGTACAAATCAGGCGGAGAGAAATGGACAGAAACGTACATAATTGTCAGTCGTGTCCCTTAGTTTTTCTCGCCTAACAAGACTGTGAGAGTGCAGATTTGAGGTAACGATGATCCCACGATCCCAGTTATGCTTGGGAAACCAGACCCATTGTTAAGAAAACTGTCCTAAGACAGTTTTCTGTGTACCTGCTACACTGGCAGCATCACATCAGTGACATGACCTGACCTCTGACCTCTGACCCTGTTCTGTCTCTCAGCTGCATATTTTTTGCAAACTTTGTCTTGTGCCTTGAACATTGCTGCCTCACCATCTGCTTCCTTCAGCCTCGTGATGACAGCAGTGACAGCTTGCTCTCTAGTGCTGAAATTTTGACAGTCCCTCAATTTGGTTGTCAGATATTGCAGGTAAGACAGAGTATGAGGGAAAACCTGTGAAACTCACCAGGCCATAAGTTTTAGGCCAGAGAGAGGGTCTATCCCTCTGCTCAGTGCACCTCAGTGCCTTGTATTGCATACATGGCAATACAATGAAATGATGAATAGAGACAGAATTAGTGTAATGGATTGGGGATCCACAACACTGTAGATTCAGCTGTCAGTCATAAATGCCCCTCTTGTGTTTGTTTGTGTTTCATATGTAAGACATTTTATCCAGCTGTTTATTAATGTAGAATGACTTACTCAGCTTGTTGTCATCGTTACTGGGGAGATTTTTCTGTGTCTATATGTTTGCTGAGAAAAGGCCTCAGAAATATTTTGTTGCAGCCACGGTGGGTAGAGACTCTTACTATTTTAAAGTTTTAGCCTCTTTATGACGTTACAGTAATTTTATAGGGTGGTGTTTCTCCGTGAAAGACCTGTATCAGCCTTGCTTATACCCCCCACCCCTAAGATGCCAATCACCTTGTCTCGAAGAACTGTAAAGTTTTTCGTCCCAAGGTCTTTAAGCCGTTGGTGTAAGCCAAGTGTTTGTTGGCCTTCGTCTGTATGTAGGTGAACATAAAAAATCTGTGTGTGTGTGTGTGTGTGTGTGCCTTGAATAATCTAGTTTTTGTCTTTACATGACTACCAAATGCCACTGGGACAGAAATATCCAAAGAACCTTGCAGTTTTTAAATTATAATACACATTATATGGACAAAAGTATTGGGACACCTGGCCATTACACCTACTGGAACTTGTATGACGTCCCATTCTAAATGCACAGGCATCAATATGGAGTTGGTCCCCCCTTTTGCAGGTATAAGAGCTGCCACTCTTCTGGGAAGGCGTTCCATAAGATCTTGTAGTGTGTCTGTGACAATGTTTGCTCATTCATCCAGAAGAGCAATAGTGAGGTTGGGGACTGACATTGGACGTGAAGGCCTGGCTCGCAATCCCCATTCTAGTTCATCCCAAAGGTGTTTAATGGGGTTGAGGTCAGGGGTCTGTGCGGGTCAGTCAAGTTCTTCCACACCAAACTCACCCAACCATGTCTGGACTTTGCTCGGTACACTGGGGCACAGCCACAGTGGAACAGAAAAGGACCTTCCCCAAACTGCTCCCACAAAGTTGGAAGCATAGAATTGTCAAAAACGTCTTGGTTTGCTGAAGCATTAAGAGTTCCCTTCACTGGAACCAAGGGGCCTAGCCCAACCCCTGAAAAACAACCCCATACCATTATCCCTCCTCCACCAAACTTTACAGCTGGCACAATGCAGTCAGACAGGTGACGTTCTCCTGGCATCTGCCAAACCCAGACTTTTCCATCAGACTGCCAGTCAGAGAAGCGTGATTCATCACTCCACAAAACATGTTTCCACTGCTCCAGAGTCCCGTGGCGGTATGCTTTACACCACTCCATCCGATGCTTGTTATTGCGCTTGGTGATGTGAGGTTTGCATGCAGCTGCTCGGCCATGGAAACTCATTCCATGAAGCTCTGGGCACAGTCTTTGTACTGGGTTTAATGCCAGAGGAAGTTTGGAACTCTGCAGTTATTGAGTCAACAGAGCTTTGGCGACTTTTACGAATTATGCACCTCAGCACTCGGCGACCCCCCCGCTCTGTTACTTTACGTGGTCAGCCACTTTGTGGCTGAGTTCCTGTTATCCCTAAATGCTTCCACTTTGCAATAATACCACTTAAAGTTGACTGTGGAATATCTAGCAGGGAAGAAATTTCACGAACTGATTATTACCGAAGTGGCATCTTATGACAGTGTCACGCTTGAATTCACTCAGCTCTTCAGAATGACAAATGTCAGTCAATTGACAAATATCTAAGCCTGACTGCATGGCTAGGTGCTTGATTTTATACACCTGTGGCAATGGGTCTGAATCAAACACCAGATTTCAATGATCATGTCCCAATTGTTTTGTCCCTATGAGATATATATATATATATATATATATATATATCTGTATATATATATATACAGTATCAAGTGATACTGTATCACATGACAGCCAATCAGTCCTGTGCTTACATCACAAATGGGCTTGAAAGCATTGTTACTCTGCTCATTATCAAGTGATATCTCATTAGCAACCCAAAAAATATAATTATTTCAGACGTTTCGGTCTGGTTTTAACCTTTTGATTGTGGTTGTTATCTAATTGTTTTAAGGAGTAAATGTCAAATTCATTCATTCATTTTCCAAACCTGCTTGACCTGTGCCCGTATAAAAAATACGATTCGTGTAGGCCTAGTAAAATTCCAAAGTATTAAATTTAGGGCTATGTGATTCATTTTCAAATAACATTTGAAAGAGCTTATCCTTTGTGTATTGTGCAGTTAACGGCGTACGCAGGTATTTATGTCAACAGTACATCTTGCATATGAATGGCAAATTTAATTGACTGTCTTAGAGTATCTCCTAAAGTAATCGCCCGTTGGGTTCCAGATGGCAGCACACTAGAAGATACAAATGTTCCTGAATAACAAGGCTTGTTTTCCCAAACACACCTTCGGAATATATGGAGTTGTTTGTAAGCTATGTGGGAAAAAATTCTGTAACATGTATTTTAAATCTATTAAAGACGAGACCATATGTTTATTATTACTATTACTTTCGGAAGCCGGATTTTCCTGACTTCCTCTATACAATTTCAATTTCTGAACTGATGGATTGTAATCGATGGGAAATAATATAAATGGGTCAAATTAATTAATATGTTGGAAACGTACGCTCTGATAATCCGCTACTGTCTTCCGTGACAGGAGAAAAGCGGGATAATGTGGTAACTTCAAACGGCATTCAAACGCCGATAATGGCTTGTGCCATTTAAACGTGTTGAAGCCACAGAAAATGAGGTTAAATGAAAGTTATTTGAAAAGTCAGTTATGTTAAAAAGACGAGCGTTAACATGACAGATGGCTACACACATAGCAATTATGGGAGCATTATATAAACGGCATTACTTTACATTACTTAGGCAATCGATACTGTCAACAATGCATCCCCTCAGTTTAGAAAGGTATTTTTGTTGTTTGTTTTAACTGTTGTAGATGGTGCCTTCATATTAATGTAAAATCTGTTATGAAAACTTAAACGCGACGTAATAACAATAATAATAATAATAATAATAATAAGTTATTGGAGGAACCTGCATTTATATGCTCCTAAATGACAGTAAACATCCCTTCATTCTTGTCCTAAAGGGGCATAACGGTCCCTTCGTCATAAATGTGATAGGGGGCGACGAATAACAGCATCAGTAAATGATTTCCAGCCGGAGATCTGCCCGGACTGAAGGGAGCGCTTGGTTGCGCTGGCCAGCCCGTTATAAAGCCCGCAGCTGATCAGCAGCCTGCAGAAACGCGAGGAGGCGCCGCTCCGGGACCGGAAGCCAGCGCGCTTTAAATGTGGCTTCTTACGTAAATGGGAGCGATCAGCACATCGGGCTGCATGTGAAGCGGTGAAGCGGAGCCTGCATGGGACCAGAGTGCCTGTGACACAGCGATATCTGCGCTGCTTCATAACGGAGGCACGGAGCATCACTGCGGGAACCTGCGGCTCGGAGGGGCATCTGTCCGGTACTGTTCAGGATTGTCCGTTCTGTACTGGCGCTGTCCGGTGCTGTCCAGAGGTGTCGGGTGCTGACCGTTGATGTCCGGAGGATTTCGGTGCGGTCCGGAGGTTTTCGGTGCTGTCCGGTGCTGAAGTTGCGCTTCTGCCGCCCTGAGAGACGCGCCACAGCAGATCAGCTTCGCCCCGGTCCTGTGCTGGCATTTCAGCCACGACACGCCGAGGCCACTCGGTGTTGAAGCCCCTTTAACAGCGGTGCATGAAGAGGAGGAGGAGAAGAAGAAGAAGAAGAGCCGAGAGCGAAGGAGCGCTTCGTGCAGGATTAAAACATGCCGAGGTCTTTCCTGGTGAAGAAGGTGAAGCTGGATGATTTTTCATCTGCTGATATCGAGAGCTCGTACGGAAGATCCAGGACCGACCTCAGCCTGCGTCTTCACGAAAAAGGTGAATTACTGCTTAAATGTCTTACTTTATTTGTGCATTTCGATTTTAGACAACTGTGGTGCATATGGCCCATTTGACCATAGCTGTTAATGTGTTGCATTTGACGTGCCATACTTACTGCGTTTATATTTTAGTTTTAAGTGGGAAGTTCATTACCTAGGCAGCCAAGCCGCAGTTAACAGTCATTCCCAGACCATTACTACCTCTATAAAACCTTATATCATAAGACGGTGACTCATTTCATTTTATTTATTTATTTTTCAATATAATCTATTTCACCCGTACCGTCTGGCCTTCTTTGGTGCATTTTTAAATCAAAATAACATGTGCTTCTAACTATCAAAATAAATAGCATGAGTTAACCGTAAACTTTTCTAAAATTTAAAAATGAACCTACCGTAAACCCGCTAAAGATCTCTCAGTGAATGTACTTCTTTGATGCATACAATTTTTTCAGTGAGTCTTGATTTTTACTAGAAACGTCGCACATTCAAATAACACGGCGTTAATTCCGCTTGTAAATACCACAAACGCTTACTCGCATTTCATTGCGTTGCGATAATAAAGGTGCTTCTCACGTCTCCGGTTAAATCCCACCCAGAAAGTTATTAGTGCAGTGTGCCCTTACTTATGAAGAGTTAATGGATTCGTAATGTATGAACCCTTTAAAGTATTTTCTGAATGCCGATTACAACAAGAAGTTGGGTAATTAATTCGACCTTTCTGTGTCCGTAAAGTACGTATAACGCTGCCTAAGACAGGATAACAGTTTATACAAGTATAAAAAGGTCGATCGTAAGATTTCTTTGACTGGTAATAGAATTCGTTATCATGAATTTTGGGCAGGGGAAAGATTCGAGTAAGTAGGAACGTGAGGCACAAAATTAACCCCTTTCGTATGTGAGAAACTGACTGGCCCCCCTATCCTTCTGCGTGCCAGGGTACATCAGCGACTACATCAGCCCGTCTGTCTACGATGGCGACACCGACAGCGCCATTAAAGTGCCCTCCCCTGAGCCCCTCTACGTGGGCATGCACAGAGATTACGGAGCGCCCGATTCGGACCAGCCCGACAGCCCACAGTCAGAGATCACGTCGGGCTACATCAACGGCGATGCCGCCGTCAGCGAAGGCTACACCGTGGACGCCTTCTTTATCACGGACGGCCGCTCACGCAGGAAAGTGGTCAGCAGCCCCCGGACGGTACAGCGGCACACGTGCAGCGAGTGTGGAAAGACGTACGCCACGTCGTCCAACCTGAGCCGGCACAAGCAGACGCACCGCAGCCTCGACAGCAAGATGGCCAAGAAGTGCCCAACTTGCGGCAAGGTGTACGTCTCCATGCCAGCCATGGCCATGCACCTGCTGACCCACGACCTCAAGCACAAGTGTGAAATCTGCGGAAAGGCGTTCAGCCGGCCCTGGCTGCTGCAGGGACACATGCGCTCGCACACGGGCGAGAAGCCCTTCGGATGCGCGCACTGCGGAAAGGCGTTCGCGGACCGCTCCAACCTGCGGGCGCACATGCAGACGCACTCCGCCTTCAAGCACTTCAAATGCAAACGATGCAACAAGACCTTCGCCCTGAAGTCCTACCTGAACAAGCACTACGAGTCGGCGTGTTTCAAAGGCTCCTTCTCGCCTCTGAGTCCACTCGAAGCATGACTCCCTCACTAAAAACATACAGAACCTTATTTCTCATTAATTTTTTTGTTTTCTGTGAAACCTGATGATAGCACAATTTCTTCAGTCATGAACTTTGAACTGAGGAAACCATTTTGCATGTAACTACAGGAAACTAACTTTTTCTCCAAGGGGTCTCTATAATACAATCTTTAGAACTTAAATATTATTAATTTTGTTGGAAGACTATAAAAATGTCTATTTCTCACAAAGGTCAAACTTTTTTATTATCGGATAATATTGTACTGCTGCCAGTGACCACACAGCATTCATCATCAAGGTAAAGCTATTTATTTATCAATTTATTTGCTTATTTATTTATTCATTTATTTGCCCATTGTTTTTTGTCAAGCCATATCAGATCTTCATTTGCACTTTATCATTTCGCTAAGCCCTCACCATTAAAATGCCAAAGCTTTTGTCACTTTTTAAACAGTTCCTTTCTTTTATTCAGTTAATACCTTTTTAAAGTTATTGCATGCAAAAAAAATAATAATAATCTATGCCAATCTTATGAAGCTTTTGATTTTGCCAAAACCTAGATAGTATCAGTGGGCAATATTTCTTGGAAGACTCACAAGGAACTACACAGCAATAAATACTTAATGCATGGTACTTTTTAAAAAATTAAAAAAAAAATAGTATCTATAATAACACTTTTAAAAATCAGGTATGGTTTAATCCAGTATTCTTATTAATCACACAAAGACAATATCAGGGAAAATGCCAATGTAGTGTTAGGAAATCACCAATTAAACATGAAAAGAGAATCTTCCTTTGGTATATGGATATGCACTGCCTGCCTCTTGTTTAAAGTAGCTTTAGGATGTAGGCTTCTAGTGCTGAGCAATCAGCTCCAAGCAATTCGGTTTCTCCAGATCTGAGAAAACCCCACTGAGGCAACGATATGGGCGCTCAGGCGATAATAACGTCACTCAGAAAGGACATAATCGCAGCAATGAGAGCTACTCTCGAACCAGACATGTTGCACTGTATTCCGATTGTGAGAAAAGATGCCTTGTTTTTAGCCACGTGGAGGGTCCCCTAAGGTTTGCTTAAAAGCACTTAGAATATACTTCCAACTTTAAAAGTAGCACAAAACCCTATAGATTCAGGTAGAAGGAACTTGATAGCTTGACCTCTGTTTTTGTATCAAGAATAAAAATTAAATAAATGTTAATTGCAAAATGCTTGTAAGGAATCCTTTGGAATTTAGCATTTTTATTGTACCTGCGGAGAATCGAGGTGTCTTCTTTCTGGGGTACAAACATTTCCTGCAGAGTTTTGAGCCAGTATTCAATGGTGTAAGCACAATGACACGGGGGATTCTGTTGCACTTCATAATAAAGAATAAATAAAGTCTCCTTGGTGGTTCTTTCCTTGTACTGCTTAGTGTACAGTGTATGTTATTGCACACTGCATATTTTCAAAGACCGAGGCATGCTGGCACTACATGCAAATCCTCAGTACATGTAGCAGTTGTAGCAGTCAGACTTGGGTAAGATACATTGAACCCACTTCCCTAAGCAGAGGGGATATGAGCATCCACAAGTGCAGGCTTCCTTATTGCCACCTCCTTTCCTTCCTTATGCCTTTCAATGAGATGTGTATAGTCAAAATAAATGTATCATGGAATACCAAGCTTTGCTACCATGAGGATATTGTGTCATTATGTTTTTTTTCTCTCCTTTTCTGGGGAGGGGGTGGAGGGTGAAATCTGATCATTTGATTTAAACCAGTTGCAAGTTATTTCAAACCTATTACATCTCCAAGCAAGATGACATTTATGCTAATAGCGAACATGGACAGCATGTTTCAGGACGCTTAGCTACATTTGGTGAGGCGTAATTAGTTTTCCAAGATGCTAGTTATTTAATAGTCCCAGTTGCTTCTGAGCAGAATGCGGGCTGTTCAAGCTGACCCCAATGGCTTGATGGGTAACTTCTACAGCTCTCCATGGATCGATGATCAACCGCTAACATGGTTGTAGCTTCAGAGCTAACAGGACTCAACACTGAGCTCTGGGATGCTTATCACATTTTCTTTTTTAATGGAGGAATGTAAACAACAGGTTTTACCAGGTTGAAATGCCCGTGCGTGCGCCATGCTCCTAGTATCACAGTGCATCTCCTCACAGCAGTTAAGCTACCATGCGACGCTTAACCGGTATCTGGCTCAGTGGGAGGCTGTGCCCTTGATCACAAGGTCGCCAGTTCAAATCCCAGGGACGGTGGAGTGATTTCACCGTCGGGCCCCTGAGCAAGATCCATAACCCCCAATTGCAAGGGAGACTCTACCAATTATATGTCGCTTTCAATAAAAGAGTCTGCTAAATAAATGAAATGTGAAGGGATGAACGTCTGTGAATAAGATCACGCGAGGTATGTCGGAAGGTCATGGGTTGCTGCATAGTTATGATCCCTTGTATATTCCTCACGAAGAGAATGTTGCCTGTCATTTCTCAAAATGATACCTAATGAGAAGGAAAATGGCAGCTCTGTATGAGTGTCCCAGAGATCAATGGCAACATATATATGTCAGCCTCACCATTCCAACAACCTTCAGCTGCTGTCTGACACTCTGGTTTGTCTTGAGTGTGAGGTGATGCTTGCACTTTATTGCTGTGTCTATGCCATGAGGTGACAGCATCCCTATACCTCATAATATGACACTGGGGGGGATTCCCCCTTTAGACAGGGGGTGTGTGCTTCGTGACACCCTGGTACCTCAGCCACATGACACAAAGGGGGCGGGGAGGTTCCCCGTTTTTTGCACGGCGACTGTGAGGCTTTGTGACAGTCTGTCACCTCAGCGTGACCTTTTTCAATAAGCCTGATGTCCCAGATTTGTCACCCCTGAGTTCCCACTTCCATAAATTATGTCTTCTCAGAGTCGTCAGCTTCCTGCGATATTGCTATCTGCTACAGGGAGAAACCTCTGCTTGCTTTGTCTCCAGAGCTTTGGGTAATTGTGTTAGCAGGACTGTGTCAGCAGAATTCATTACTTAACAGGAGTCGGCTAAGGCGAGCTGGGGCGGGGGGGGGGGGGGGGTGCGCG
>JAODKC010000137.1:5213694-5228723 GCA_026777985.1 Mormyrops attenuatus
GACCCAGTTTGGATAACATGCAGTAGCTGCAGCTTGCACGGTAGCACAGCTATGCGCCCCCCCCCCCCCCCACCCCAATCAGCTAAAACAACAAGCAGCTGAGCAGCCTTGCTGAGTATCTCACTTCCAGCAGGTACTTCTGTGTGCCGAAAAGAGGCAGCATCCTACATCCATTGCAGCTTATTGCGCACGTCAATAATTAAAATCACTATTAACCTCTTTAGCAGTGCTAATCTGGCATGTCTCTCGTTTCAAACAACAGGAGACAGATACCATCCGACAGAGATATTTCAAAGAAGCATAGACATTATTTGAGTGTGGGCCCGGAGGACAGGAATGTGTAATAAGTCAGAGCGCCTGGCTGAGTCATAAGATGCTGAAGGAGATGGGAAGTTCTCACTCACCGTGGTAAATGGTTATTTCATGCAAATTTTTTTTTGTAATTTCCCGCAATAGTAATGCACGGCACTGGCTGCGCATGCACCGTAACGTCAAAAGCCACGCCTTGTGCACTTTTTAAAACAAAATCGTGAGCGAACTTTTTAAAAAGATGTATAATTTGAGTCATATACACTGAATGAAAAGGACACTGGCTTTACAAGCGGGATGTAACAACACCCATGGTGGTGTCTGCTTCAAGGAGACTCATATATGATGCTCTGTCATGTAAATTCATGCATGGTAACCCTGTTACAGCCGGCCCCCTCACCAGGCGAGCGGTGGACTGACGAAGACAATGATGAGGATACGGTTACAAAGTGCCTCACTTTGCCTGATGCCTGTAAATTCAGCCTGTCAGCCTACATAAACCAGACAAGAGCAATACACCTAGCCTTAATAATTCATTTTTTCCTACAGCGGAGTGAGTATTTTTTTTAGCTAGGACCATTCTGTGTATTTGTGTGTAATAATCGTTTGCCACTTCTGCACTGCAAGCTGGGTGAATCGGCTGTTTGTGAGCATCGTACATGACTGAAAATCAGCAAAGTCAGGATTCTGCGACATTTAAGACTTTACAATTAAAATCAAACACATCTACGAGTATTTATATACATTTTTCCCGCATGCGACAGGGTGATTATTACGTTTTCCGATTTTCCTGCTAAACACGATGCTTCAGTTTAAATGGTCACTCACATGTCAAATAGTTCTTAAATTATGATATTAACATCAATTAAATTAAAAGATTTTGTTGATCAACTGACATACATGGTTAGTTTTCTGTGGCTACAGTTGTTAGCAGCTGGCAATTACATTTTTTTTCTGAATGACATGTACACTCAATAAAAATGATTTATGGCCAGTCAAATCATTTCATGATTTTAGCCAGATTATTCCTTTCACCTTATGTGGCTGGACCTTTCTCTGATATACAACCATGCTTAGAGTGTACAACTTTCTTTTACTTTTGACCTAAATTTTCATACACTAGAGTTCTGAATATAATTCATATTCAATGAGAACAAGGCCTATAATCTAAAAGAGTCGACGCATAACAAATGTGTAGCTATAACAACTGATTGTGAGCAGCTGCAGCAAATTTAAAGGCTGCTGGAGGGACACTTGCATTCAACGGCAATTTTCTCAGTGCTCAGTGTGACAAACTAACAAACCGAAACAAGAGATGACAGAGTACAAATCGACGTAGCGTCGGAAGCCTTCGATCAGCTAGTCTACGGATGCCGTCTCTGTACGCCAGTCTTCTTTCCATAAATGATCTTTCACCTGCAAAAAAAAAAAAATCTGCATTGTAAACATTTAGCTATGTAGAGTAAGCAAATGGCTTCCACGACGCATGCAGAACCAAAAATAACATGACCTGCGCTGAAAATGGAAATGCAGCAGGAAAGCCGTAGCATGTAGTCATGCATTGAAACAGCACTTGATGGATGACAGCCTGTACCAAGTCTCTGCCCTGTTTTGCTTTTGTGCAACCAGGCTTTTCAAAAAGGTGTTAAAAATTGGACCCGAGCCGCCTCTTCCGGCACTGTTTGTTATTTCGTGTAGCACACTGGCATCGTTCTGCCATGCCCAAACAGGCTTAAACAGCTCGTCTCCTCTGCAGCAGGGAATTTGGTCATGAGTCTCATCGCCATCCCCATGATAAACATTGCATAACAAACCGGGATTGTCTGCCCACTCTGGGATCGTTTAGCCAGCCTGCCCACAAGCTGCCTCTTCGTCCTGATGACCCTGGGTGAAGAAGAGCAGATGTGGGCGCCTTCAGGAGACCCAAAGAAGCTCAGGAGGGGCACCACAGAGGGAGGGGCTCTGTACAGGGGTCATACTCAGGGGGTTTGAACACAAGCTTGTATTATGACATGTAGCGTGTTGACGACTCCTTTTAAGTGTGATTATAATTCTGACTCCCCATCCCTAAATCCCCATCAGCTACAGGGATTTATCACCATTGACAAAGGTAACCTTCGACTCATTACTGCGATTAAAGCATGGTGTATCATGAACACAAGGGCCTCTCACCTTCATCTGTCACTTTGCATTTATATTATGCAATTTGCTGACATTCTGAATCCGCATCACACAAACACCGATTGCAAGTAATTTTGGAACGTACCATAAATATTGTTGCCCAAGTAAACGACACCTCGCATATCTAAGGTAAATCTTTTTTGTCAGTGTGTTTTTATAATGTTACCATCTTACAATGTGAGCTATACACTTAATGTCACGGTCAACCCTAAAGATAGGATGTTGTGGTGGCACAGGATCCACGATGATGGTTTTGAATGCTGTTAACTGTCCATGGTGCTTATTACCGCAGTGTCCGACCTCGGAAACAGCCCCAGTTTACACCACTTCACACCTGATGTCTGCCCTCTTTCCATGTAACACTCACACTTGTTAGATGTCCTCACTAATCCTTCCTGGGCTTCCAGAAATCTTCCACTCAGGTGCTCTGAAAATTCTTTTAACCAAGCCATACGAAAAGCAGGTACCCGAAACCGTGTGGGATTTTTTTTCCCGAAATGATAGTTCCAAAGTGTTCACATTTTTTTTTCTTCCTCAGAAATGTACAATGATTATTGCCAAACGTGTCCATAACTTTCAGCTCTTGAGACACACACAATTAATAATGCAGTTATATATAGAAAGGCTGAGGCTCGTTTTGTCGTGTGTACAATTCAGTGTTCCTAACAAATGTTTTCAAGTGCCGAAAAAAATAAATAAAAATATAACCAAATCAGTTTTATTAGAGAGGGAGGACGGGTTTGCAAAAAAATAAAAAAATTAAGACAAAAAGAAGAGGTCACATTTGTGCTAAACGATAATGCTCGGTACGCTCACTTTAGCGTAGTACATTCCTGCCCCCTGGGCTTTGCTGTGGATTTCTGCGCATCTGATACGGATGCTATTCATAGCGTGTTTTTAAGCGGCGGCCGGAGCACTGCGGTGGGAATGCAGCAGCGGCGGCGGTGGCGGCGGCCGCGGAGGAGGAGGAGGAGGGGAGAGCCGCCAATGAGGCTGATGTGAAAAAGCGCCGCTCCCGGGCAGCGTTCCTGAGTGTTTGTCTTGTTTCAGAAGTCAGCAGTCCTGTTCATGTTTTCAGCTCCAGTGACTCACTGGGCTGCGTCGGTCGGAACTGCCGCGATGCCGCTTCAGCACTTTCTGCTGCGATCGATTCAGCAGCGCTCCCTGAAGGGGAAAGCAGGGGGCATCGTGTTACCCGCACAGACAGACACGCAGACCCCCATCCAGGCCGGGGGGTCGGCATCGGGTGCTCTGCGGGGGGGGCGGTCTCAGGAATGCCGCTTTTTTAAAGGTTACAATAAGAGGCCAGAGTTATGCATTTAAGGGATCCTCCCCAGACCGGGCAGCCGGTGCGGCACTCGGGAGGGGACGGCGTGCGCGCTTTTTGACCTTCAGATGGTAAACTCGGCAGGATTTATTCAGAAGTTACGAAAGCTGAACTCTGATGACTCACCGGTTTTTTGTCAAAGGCTTTACATCTACGGGGTGCTGCCGGAGCCGGGTGCTGCGGAGCAGCGGAGCCGCCAAAGCTGGCAAACGGCGCAAAGCGGAGCGGCGGCCAGATGCCGCAGGTCAGGACGCGCCGCGGGCGGCGCTCGGTCCGCGCTTTAATCAAACACCTTTTATCCGGCAGCAATTTGTGCTGGACTCGGCAGAAAATAGACCCCGGAGTTTGGAAACGATACAAGAGGTCTATTTTAAGGCCTCAAAGGGCAGCACGGAACAGCCCCCGCTTTGTGAATTAACGCAAGAGCCGCGTTTAACCGTCTCCGATGAGCCGGGAACAAAAAACGGTGCGACTGAAATGGCCGGCAAAATATAATTATTCCCCCCCCCCCCCGCCAATGCATGGAAATGAGCAATTCAAAATAAAAGGACATGCGAGATATAAGGTGTCTGTTCCTACAAAGGAAGTCAACACAAATTTCATATGAATCAGAGCACTAGTATAATACACTAGAGGTAAGCAGGGAGCGAGACAGTGAATAAAAGCTTATTGTCCATAAGGAGATTGTAGGCTCTGATTTTATGGTAATCCAGAGCTGCCTATCTCAATACCTGCCATGTAGTAATAATGACGCAGTAAATTAGTCGCTGTGATCGTGATTAATTCAGCTATTGTATCATGCCCTTTGCTGGCATTAATTCACATATATATGCATTGATTCTAGTTCGCCATTTTGTTAAACGTTATGCTTTGTTTTTGGGTTAACAGCGTCCGTCATTTGCCTGATGTGCGTTTCTGAAAACTATGTTACCATGTGTATATAAACCAGTGTGACTCGACGCAACTGACTGATTAAAACGTTTTAAATTAACCAAGACGGCGGAAAGAAGTGATAAAACGACAAAGCAGCGTCTGTCCTCATTTCGTGTTATAGCCACATTTAAATTGCATTTCATACATTTATCAGCGTATTACATAATTTATCAGTCTCGCTAAGATGACTGGGATAGAAATATTAGCAGTAGCTAACGAATTTGAAATAAATGAGCTTGTGCGCAGTTTTCAGCGTGGCCCAGCAACATAATAAAATGGTTTGCAGGCCGCTGTCCCGGATGAGTGCGAAAGTCGGTCATGTCGGCGTAGACAGGTGCCAGAAAACGGACCGCGAATGCGGTGCGGCAGGAGCGCGCTGTCCGAGCTGTCGGGGACGCGCACATGGCCGCGCACACCGTCCTGTTTCCCCGAAAGCGTGAGTCCGACAAAATAAATCACAAGCGCGCTGTATTTCTGTTTTCCCTGAAAAAGTATTGTTAACACGGGACGGTTTTGTATGTATTTCCCCATTCTTACGGTAATGCTTATTTTTAAACACCATACGCATGTATCTCTTCTCCAAAACCTGTTCTGTGACGGTACAGTACATTAAAAAGGCAACATTTAAGTACGACGGATGTTATTAGTGATGTGTCTTAGCCGATGTATTTGTGTATTCTACTTAAAAACTGTTCAAGAAAAAAATTGACAGATTTTTTTATATAAAGGACTATAAGAATGTTTTGAGGTCTTATACAGCGGATTTACCACTGCAGACTGGCTTGCGTAGGACAGGTGCTTTGTGCTGTGTTTTTATGCTGAAGTAAGAACTCCGACAGCCAAAGCGCGACCATCACTGCTTCAGGGATGCTGCGAACAACCTTTTACTCATGAAATGCTCTTCCTCGTATAAAAATCAAAAGACATTACACAGAAATTAAGACATAACCTTGTTGATCACTACTGAAGACGGCTTTGGGTTAGGTCAGTCAACCATTCACAGATATCAAGATGCAACCAGGCATTTTCGTTCGGAAATGCTGGCAAAAGGCTTGCTCCCTAAATGAAGCTAAACGTCACGATTTTTTGAAGAAAACTTTGCTTCTGCTGAGTGGTCAGTCATTGACGTAAGTCTGCGGTAATATTTGGAACATAAGCATCGCAATTTTACACAGGCCTCCTTAAGATGATTAAGGGGCCGTTCCGGGTGCGTTTGATATCGCTATTGCTCAACATGCTTCAGGATACTTGCCATCTTTCGATGACACGCCGCACTATTATCCTGACCTAAGTAAACAGAGAGTCGGGCAAGTCGCGCTATTTACGCGCTTCTGGTGGTGGGTGATGCCAATAATCAACACTGGCCTGGGTGTAAATGTAGGCAATCTCCAGAGGAGTATTACAGACCATTACAGCAGCACATAATGCAGGAGCCCTTGATTTATATAACACATAATTAGCTGGTGGTCTCCAACTGGATTAGCTGTGTTATTAACCAATGGGTGCTGAGTGCATTTTTTTCTGTGTGTCTGTGTGTGTGATGGCACTCTTTAAGGCTCAAATTCCCACTTCAAATTACAATTGCAATTTATCAGTATTTATGCAGGCATGCCGATAAGAGCAGGTTTCCCAGGGGCTTGGATATAATGAGATTGACGAGTCATTCTTGACACGAGTGATTTTTCTCCACGTTGGGCAAAACGGTGACAGAGTCATACTGATGGGAATCGAAGGGCGTGATGTTTAAAAGATGATGAGACTGAACGTCGGTGTACCTCCAGTGAAAATGGAGTTATGTGGGGGTATGAGTAACTGAATGGGATTCCTTGTCACGCACGACCTGTCCAGTCTCACTGCGAGCCGTGAGTTCAGCTGCAAGGATAGCTTTTCTCAGAGTTATTATTACAGTGATCGGTACACTTGATCATAAACAGGAGAATTTTGGGTATTTTATGCTGGTTACTGTGTCACAGCGAGATGGCCTGGTCTTCCCAGTATGCTGGAACCTTGATGGCTGGAGTCTGAAAAAGAAATTTAGATTAAAATGAAACTCCATAAGATTAATGAATGATAAGCGCAAGGAAGGTCAGAATCTCCAGCGGTAGGCTCTTAAAGGGGAACACCGTCTGGCTTACGGTTTATCTGCCTGCGTGGGCTGGGGTGGGGGGGGGTAGGGCCTTGTCTGAGGTGCAGGGAGGTCTGGCAAGGCCCTCGTCTCCAGGGCGACTTGCACTTTGAGGTGCCCTGGAAGGGGCTGCCTCTGTGGGGAGTGTCTTCAGGGGTCAGGACGGCCCGTGCTGTCAGCCGCGGTGCCTTGGCAGGCCTCGGTGGCCGGAGCTCAGAGAGCAGCGGAGGGCTGGACGGGGTCCCAGATGCGGCTGCCAAAATCGGCCCACAGGTAGGCCAGGGAGTTCAAACCCCTGAGACAGACCTGTGTGAGCCCAGTGCACGTGCCACATACGTCACGTGTCATTCGTAACAGGCGTGTGAATGATACACAGCGGTATGTTTTTTACAAGTCCGATATGACTGCCTCTTCCACGGCGGTAAATAACTGCCTATCTAGCATCAGATTCTTCATGCTGCAGCGCTTTCTTAAGTTTAAATGACAGGCACAATTCACAGTTTACAATGATACTCAAGTACATCCAGTATCTCACACAGATAATCTTGGCATCCTGTTTGAAGAAAATCTTACCCTTGAAATGCGCATTAAAAACTTCTTTTTTTTTCACCTCAAAAATTTCGCCAGACCTGCTTCGTGTCTGTCCCTGATGGGGGATGGGGTGGGTGGGGAGATTGGATGGGTCAGTGGTGGTAAAATCTGCCGACTAAGAGTAGTGGGTTGCTGGCTGAAATTTGGACAGGGTGTCATTGAGAGCATCTGTGTCAGTGTTGGTGTCAAAATCAGTGTCAATGGCATCAGTGTGTCAGTGTCAGTGTTAGTGTTAGTGTCAGTGTGGCCGGACGGAGCACAGACACTCCTGCTCTCCCCTTCACTTGCTTTGCAGAGACCTTATTACGTGTCATTGCGCCCTGGCCAATTCATCGGCTCTGACACCCCAGGAGGCAGCGTGCTGTTCATCCTGGAAGAGCAACAGGTGAGGTCGCGGGGACCGTGCCGAAAGCCGTCGATCACGGTGGGGGCCATGCGGGAGCCTGTCTCTTTGATTTACAGTCAAGGGGGCTTCGTGAGAGGCCCCAGGATGGATCCCAGTCCCGCTCCGCAAAGGAATTCAAGGTACCCAGGGCAGGAAACAGGCTGTGGGGGCCACTATGTCTGTGAGCGCGTCGCATTACCCTGGGATGATGTGGGGGCTGCATCATTCAGAATGACTGTAATGAGCCTACTTCGCTGTCACTGTACTGATCTGTACTTAAGCCAGAAATAAGCCACAACAAATGCTGCTCAGTTGTGCGTGGGGGGGGCGTGGATCCCGAGGCAATGGGCCCATTCATTCACCTCACCCACATCACCATAATACTGATCTTTTCTTTTTACCCCCCACTTCCGTACGAAAATTAAGTCACTCATTTCTACTCCTTTCCCCATGCTCACCGTCCTGCCCGGAGCGAGACTTCCAAATGCATGAAGCGCACAGACATTAAGCGCTTCTGCAGGTGTTTCTCCGCACTATGCTAGCGCTAGCCGCTATGCCGCGCGGGCTGCGCCCTCGGCCGGCGCATTAAAACGCTTTTTTGCTTTAGGAATGTTGCTTGGCATATAAAATTGATTAGGCGCCGCTTGCGGAGTCCAGGCGCCGAAAGCAGCGCGTCCCCTGGAGTCACCTGAAGGGAAAACGCTGCGCGTTTGCATTTTCTTTTCTCCCAAGTTGATAATGTCGAGTGCGCTGCGAAGTTATGAAAGCCGCTGTGTCCTTCGTTATTAGCTATCCACTTCTGTATTGAATGTCAACTTGAAACGTTTATATTGTGCATTTATTTATATATATTTTTAATGTGATTGGAGTCGGCACGATGGTGTCAGTGATGTCCCCGGCCGGTCGGGCAGTCATGCCACACTCCACACGGCAGCGGGTCACGGTTTTAACTTCCTCCGATGAGTCCGCCCGGTCCTCACTCCGAGGTTTCCCACCTTGGGGCTGTCAGGGTGTTTTCAAGCACATTGGTATTCAGGGAGCTTCTGCCAGAGGGCGGCTGGAGATCTTGTGCTGAGCCCCTCACCGACTTCTGAGGGTTTCCGTGCGAGGGTCTCTGTGCCAAATCCCGTCTGGCCCCTCGTTCCTCTCGGAGTGCGCACAGATCCCTTGGCTTTTCCATCAGAGCCCCGTTATAATCCAAAATCATTCCCACTCCGCCTGCTTTACATCGGTGAGGTATTCTCTCATAGAGGTCCTCTGATTCATGGCTTACTTGACTTAAACCCATCAGCTCTGTTGGGGCAAGGAGGTCAGTACCTGCCTTCTTCCATTTGGCTTACATTTCACTGAGGATACAGTCCTTTGCTGCTGTTTACATTTGTGTGAAGTGCTGTAAGCGTAGATCATCCTGTTTTTTTTTAACTTTCCATTCTGATGTGGTATAAACTCATTTCCTTGCTTGTCATGTTGTCTTTATTCATGTTTGCCAATATTAGGAATATTCTTGCCTACAGATCATGGAAATTAGCTATTTTGTTCTGGGTTAGTTATGAGGATAGTGTGGTTGCACAATTTACCATTACCGGTGTCTTTGCTGTCCTTGATACCACGTCACATACAAACAATAAAGTTATCTTGGCTTTATGTGGCAACAAGTCTGAATCAAACAATCTCAGCCATGCCTCCCCCCATACAGTACCTAATAAATGTTATGCTGTACTCTGGTGATTTGGGAGAGAGGTGTATGTAGCACATATGATTAACTGCTAATTAGGTCAAGAGAACAAGCTGAAATGAAACCAGTTGTGTGCTTGGAGGTGGCCGTCTGTCGGAGGGTGAGTCAGGAGACCGTGGTTTTAATGATTCACCCCACCTGTGACTCGTTCATGTCTGGCAGTATACAGTGCCGTGTTCTCCCCTTTCTGACAGTGTGCAGTGAGATGTTCTTTTCTGTCTGACGGTGTGCAGTGGCATGTTCTTTTCTGTCTGACGGTGTGCAGTGACATGCTCTCCCCTTTCTGACAATGTACAGTGACATTTTCTCCTTTTTGTTATCAATATGCAATGACGTTCTCTTTCTTTCATTTTGCAGTGAAGTTTCTCGTCTTTCTGATGGTATGAAGTGACGTGTTCTCATTCTGACAGTATACAGTGATGTGTTGTCTTTTGTCAGACAGTGTGCAGTGACATATTCTGTTCCTCCTGACAGTGCACAGTGATGTGTTCTCCTCTTTCTGACAGTGTACAGTGATGTGTTCTTTTCTGTCTGGCAATGTGCAGTGATGTGTTCTGTTCTGTCTGACAGTGTATAGTGACATGCTCTCTTCTGTCTGATAGTGTACGGTGATGTGCTCTCCTCTTTCTGACAGTGTACAGTGATGCGTTCTTCTCTTTCCGACAGTACACAATGATGTAAACAGTGACATTTTCTCATCTGTCTGACTGTTCAGTGATGTGTTTCACTCTTTATGACATTGTAACATGTTTGCTTCTTTTAAAATACCAGATTAGTGTTGCTTTTGAAAAAGACCATCAAAATAAGCGTTGTATAGTGTCTGGACCGTATGAAAAATCAGATACCGCCCAAGCCAAGTCTGTGCTAGAGTTAGCATTAGGTATGAAAAAAACGGATCAACATTTGGTCAAATTTTACATTTAACTCAACCTGTGAGTTTCATTGACTGCATCTACTGTAAATATAATCTACTAAATATCCTGAAATTTACATTGACTGATACTTAAAAAGAAATCCCAATAAAAACAACTAAAACTAAACTGCATTTTCATCAAAAGACTAAAACTAAATTAAAATATACTGTCAAATTGAACACTAGTCTTGATCCCATCCCTCCCCACCCCAGAACATCCTTAAAACCCTAACCCTAATGAGTGGCTTGGTTCTCTCTGCCTTCACATTGCGTTAAAAACACATAATAGGCTGGGAGCCCGTCATTTGTTCTGCAGTGCATTATGGGAAAGGTGCAGAGAGCTTGACCTTACCGTACCATGAATTGTCCGGTCGTGGCCTGCATGAAGGCCTTCAGGTATGTTCGGGCTCTCTGAATTTGCTGGTTATAGGCCCTGCTTGCTGGAGTAGGATGGGGGTCTCTGATTCCCTTGGCTGTGACATTGGGTGCCGTACAGCAATCAGGCTGGTTTATGTCCTTTTAGTGTTTCTTCAGTTGCTCTCTGTGCTGATTCACACAGCATTTGTACCTGCCCCCAAGCCTCTACCCCATTCCTTGCTGGACACATTTAATGATGTAAAATTATCAGTATGTTGTAATTAACCTTTAAAGCCAATTTTCTGGTGTCTGTGATATTCTTAATATCTGATTGCGCGACTCATAGACTGTGTGTCTGTGTGGTGTGTGCGTGCACACTGAATTATATTCACAGGAGTGCATATGTGTATGGCTTCTTTATTCAGTTGGTTGGTTTGGGAGTATTTGTAACACTTCTTAGAAAGTCACTAAACATGGAAGATTTCATTTCGAGATGCTTGTCATCTGAACAGATATAAAAACATCCATGCATTTGAGCATCATATCCAAATACCCTGTACAGAGTCACTGTCATGGTGTCATGCAAAATGCAAATCATTGTATTAATAAATACCATGCATGAATAATTCTGCTAAAAGTCTGTCTGGAAGGTGTCCTTTTATCATTAGCTTATTGTCACCGTGGAGACCGCGGACATGTGGGTGTGGCCTCCTGCCGTCGGATAACAGCACAGCTATGCATTGCAGCAATGTTCGGATTGCATGAGCTTGAAGAATATAGTCACATGCGGGTTGGACGACTGAGACGGGACCCGCATGTGCAGGCCGGCTTATGGGGGGGGGGGGGGGGGATACGTCAAATTAAACCAACCAATAAAACAGTCCTCTGCCGGCGCACGCTGTATTGTAACCTGAGCTCACGTCCGTATTATGCTGTACGTGACATGCATTTGTCATCCTGTTGACAGTGTGACAGTGACTCGATGAATGAATAACTATGACTAACTGTATAATGAGTAAAGGTGACAGGTCTCCCTGAATGGCAGAAATTCCCATTCGCGCTGTCAGAGGCGGGGCCCTAAATACTGGACTCTGATTTGACTACAGTATGTCCCCTGTAATAAATTTCACTTCAGCTAGCATCCGTTAACTATCATGGCTCATAAGCAGTAAATTGTGCAAAGTGACACTTTTTGCCACTGATATCAGACCTTAATGTCATGACTGACTTTTAAAACTCAGCTGTTGGGCTTGTAGACCTTTGAAACTAAAATGTTTTTTTTTTTGGAGTACATATATTCCATGACCAATAAAAAATATCCTTACATCTCACCGATGGTTGTTTCTGGATCTGACTGGATCCTCAGCAAACTGGGCATGGCCACTTTTCCACAAGGTGCCCTTAACATTGAAATGCGTCCTGAATGTCACCATGCCGTCACCAGCGCCGTCCATCAATGGCCCGGCTACAGCCGACTGCGTCCCACAGTCACCGTGTCTCGTGGACAGGAAAATGTTCCTTTCGATGACTTCATTATTAAATGAGTGAAATAGCTGACGGCTGAAAATTGGCGGGGAAATGTCCCCCTGTGTGCATTTAATATGCAGGGGCGGGGGCCACACGGGACAGAACCTCCCGCCGATCCCCCCAATCCGCCGCCGCTTGTTATTTTGTTCTCACTCCATCTCTTAACTGCACAATCAGCAGCTTAATCTCCCCCCCCATGCTTTGCTCATGTGTGCCACCCCCCCCCCCCAATTTGCTTGCCACACGCGTTTCTCCTTCAGAAATAGATCCTGCTGCAAATATATGACGGCAACACTTTGAGACGAATGCAACAAGAAAGCAAGCAATTTATCAGCGTACGCGTCCAGTAGGAGGGGCGGCCATGGCATGGCAGGAAATTCTCTCAGTGCATCGTGGGATCGGCCACATAGCAAGCGGATGGGAAAGGTTGCAGAATCCGGGCCTGAGATAGAGGATTATGGGACAGAAGACCCATTTCAGTAACATGGGCTGGAGAATGCGGGCAGGGTGATGAGGGGTTCTCTGTCCACCACGGGTTTGTTGGGAAGCAGAGAGGGGTAAGGGTTAGGATAAAAGCTCACTGTGTCATGAGTGTCAAGTGGTTTCGCTTTGTAAAGCGAACTGTAATTCAGCAAACTTAGAGCTTGGCTGCCAGGACCTATAACGACTGGAAGAGATGAGGTTCAGTCTCTGAAAGGTGATGTTTGGCTGTTTGCAGAATGCGACAGCATCTGATTTATCCAGAAATGTTTTTCCTCTGGGGGCAGCAAATTCAATGTAGAGGCACAATAAGAGAATGAGATGTTTTTTTATATCTGGCAGTAGCTTGGGCTCTCCTTATCCGCACTGGGAGGCCTGATTCGATGTAAATGCTGTACATCCTTTATCCTAAAGGTCATTTGGATTCTTGCTGCAAAATGTGTTGTGGAGTCGCTGCATATTGTGCCTAAAGATTAAGCTTGAAGAAAGGACTGCGTTATAATCACAATCGACAAATGAGCTAATCACGACTTTGCAAGCAGGGCTGCTTTTTACACGTGTTAACAGCTCAGTGCTAATCTAAACACTCTGCTTGTCAGGCTGAGGGGAGGAACAATTGAGCGAGAAGCGTCAAAATGTTGCCAGACTAAGACCTAACTAAGCGATTTAATTCTCCGGACACCCATGGCAGGCAGCAAGGCCTGAAGCTGGACCACACCCGGGGAACACTGCCACGCCAGGGCACCAGGGGTAGCTGGGATATGTCAGTCAGACTGGGACTTATGGGTAAGAAGATCCCAACATGGACAGGTTGGTTCTTAACCACAGTCATCAAAGATATCCCCTACCTTGTGCCCTGTGATTGGCTGGTATCTCGTGAAAGGTGTCCTTTGCCTTGTGCCCTATGATTGGCTGGTATCTCGTCAATGGTGTCCTTTGCCTTGTGCCCTGTGATTGGCTGGTATCCCGTCAAAGGTATCACCTGCCTTGTGCTCTGTGATTGGCTGGTGTCTCGTCAAAGGTGTCCCCTGCCTTGCGCTCTGTGTTTTTGGCTGTTATCTTGCCAAAGGTGTCCATCGCTTACAATGGACTGGAATCCTGTCCTGGACAACCCCTGCTTTGTGATGGACTAGAATCCCATCCTGGGCATCTTCTGCTTTGTCATGGACTGGACCCCTGTCCAGGGTGTCCAGCTTTGTCATGGACCGGAATCCCGTCCTGGTTGTCTTCTGCTTTGTGTTGGACTGGCATCCTGTACTTGGTGTCCCCTACCTCATGTCCTGACCACACCTTGACCATGCACTGGATCTGTGGAAGATGGATCGATGGTCTTTTGATGCTAAGCTAATGCTTATTACCATCCCATGCATTTTGTCCAAAATGATGCGCCATTTTGCCCATTTCGCTTCTGCTCTAGACTACAGAAGTAGGAACCCGTCTGTGCTACCTGCTATCAGGCGGGGGCGCCCCAGTCCGTATCCTGAGCCGTGAGGTTCCCCATGCCCCGTCCCAGGTGGCTGCTTCTCAGTCTGCGGGTCAGTGTATTATAGAGGTCAATATGTACTCCTTTGCCGTGTAAAGAATAAGCATATTTTCAACTAGCTCATCAGTCTTTTTTCGCGGATTAATTAAATGGCTCATTGAACCCATTAATCCACAGCTTGATTATCAAAATCTATGTATCTTATCAGCATTGTAGATGAGGGCTTGGCTCTCTGAGAAGCTGCTCAGCTGGAACTACATCAGAAGAATGAAGGTCGATGCGATGGGTGGCGCGGCTTTGGGCGAGGCCTCGCGGCTTCTTGGCATTTCATGGATTCGATTATTTCCCCCGAAATTGTCTGTATGGACGCTGGACCCCGCAGCCTCATCCAAGGGCAGTTTCTGCATTAGTTGTTGGTAAGTGTTGCACCCATGGACTGCAGAACTCTGGGGGTGGGGGTGGACACTGGGTTCTGGGTAATGTCTGGAGCGTCATTACAACTGAAATAATGACCAGCCGCAGAAAATTACCTACAAATAATTTTATGCAGACCAGTAAAACTTTATTAATAGAGCCTGGAATTATATCCATGTGCTTTTCATATAAAAGGTTATATGACCCCCGGGGGGGGGGGGGGGGGGGGGGGGGGGGGGGGGGGGGGGGGGGGGGGGGGGGGGGGGGGG